>JAFBJU010001160.1:905252-918800 GCA_016785305.1 Colistium nudipinnis
GGGGGGGGGGGGGGGGGGGGGGGGGGGGGGGGGGGGGGGGGGGGGGGGTTCCCTCCCCTCCCGGCTCGCGGGGTAATTGTGATAATACTGGGATGGGAAATTATAGAGGGAGCGAGTTGAGGAGATACTCCAGTTAAATGCAGAGGCTCGACACGGTGAGGAGAGTGTGGGTGGCCTGCGACAGTGGGGGCAAGTTCTTACAGCTCATTCCGAAATGCTGCCATAGCTGTAGCACTTACACGTACCGTGGTATTAAGCCTAAAAAGCCGACATATATATTATTATTTTTTTACTCCTTTCTTTCTGGGCAAAAAACACTTGTGCGTACAAATTTAATGAAGCATTGCTGAACAACTATTGTTCAAACTGCCACTCATTTCTTTGATTTATTTCAACATTAATCACCTTAAAATATCCCTACCGCCAGGGATTTTGACTTTGCAGTCCTTTAAATAATTTAAAATGAATGAAATACTTTTGCATAAAATTCTGATGTGATCCAACCCAGTCAGCAAATCGCATAACAGTCCCATAAACGTAGATACACTTCAGCTGCATGGAAAGACACAACAACCACTTTCCCCGAATCCCTCTCTTTTCTCTCCATGCCCCTCCCTCTCACTCCGTCGCCGACACCGGGGTCAACCTAGCATATAATGGACAAACTTGGCAGTACTACCGCGACTCCGAGAGAGGTCCGGGAGATTTATCAATCAACTGGCCACATTAAACGGATTTCCTAATGAAGTGAAGTCTTTACAGGGATTAATCCTCTACCACCTGCGAGGAGCCACCTGCTCGCCTGCCATAATTGGCATGGATGGCACCGCCACCATCAGCAGAAAGAGGAGAGGCAGAGAATGTGGAGAAAGGAAAAGGAAAAGCTAGAGAGCGAAGGGGAGAGCAATGACTGAGAGAGCGAGAGAGAGAGAGAGAGAGACGGACAGAGAGGAAACAAGTTGGAGAAAGGACAAAGAACCCAGACATGGGGGTGTCAAACTCATGCAAATGATGACACTCAGTGTATTGCAACGACTCAAGGAGGGAGGAAATAAATAAAATATATACATATATATACATATATATATATATATATATATATTGTTTTAAAAAAAGGAGACGAGACAGCGCCAGGTCTCTGGTGACACGGCAATGAGCATCCAGCCCTTAGTTTGTGCCAGTCTTGCAGCATTCCAAGACCTTGACAGCAGCTCCTCGCTACATCTTCCAGCTGTGTCAAATCTGCCTATGTGCTAATGAACGTGTCAGCACCCCGCTCGTGTCATTGCTGTGTGTGTTTCAATTCACCTCTGAGCACTGAAAGCCCATACAGCGGGTGTACCAGCTTACGCATTACATTCACCCACAAGTATCTCTGAATGAATAATTATAGCAGATCCGACCACAAAGTCAGAATGCACACTGGTTTTTCTAATTTTACCGCCTATTTTTGATTGTGTCGCTGAGCGCTTCAATTTAAAACAGATGGATGCTGTGCACGCAATACAAACACACTCTGTCTAGTATGCATTTGACTAATGACCATATTATTATTTTTATTCATTATTAGGCATGCTGGATTAAGTTGTCTCAATGGCCTTTGGGAAACCAGGAGCACAAGTCCTATCCATTGAATAACTTGAAAAGATTGTTGTTTTTCTTCTGAATCTTAAACGTTCAAAAAAAGCAGGAGGTTAAGGTTGTTTATTTGTCCAGCAAACATCCCATTCTAAGACCGAATCTGAGATTTGTTTCCTTCACTAATAAAACAATGTCATCATCTGTCAACATGTAACCAAACACAGCGCAACAACATTATGACGCACATCAGCCAAACACCAGAGGTGAAAGTCAACCATAACACCATGATCACAACTTTCAAAGAGTTTGGGCAACCTCGAATATCTGAAAAAATTGGCCTTGGAGATTTTCAAAAAACATTCTGCGAACAACTGCTGCGATCTGCTGTCCTTTAGGTCACTGCGGTCAGGTCTGTGGCGACCCGAGTCGTATTTGATGAGCGCATGTCTGTGTTTCTGTGATTCCTGACTAATGATCAACTCTCCGGAGTCATAACTCCTGCGAAGAAAATATGGTTTCGTGGACTCTGCCAAGGGACCAAGACTATTGGCACAGCTAGAGTGTCCCTCATTTGTTATGGATCCATACTGCCACCTTGCCAAAAGTGCTGCCAGGCCAAGGACAAACTGTGTGTGTGTGTGTGTGTGTGTGTGTGTGTGTGTGTGTGTGTGTGTGTGTGTGTGTGTGTGTGTGTGTGTGTGTGTGCGTGTGTGTGACCCCTCCCCCACCATCCAAGGACTAAAACCTTGGTGACAAGCCATATTGGCATCTAAAAATATTCTAATGGAGCTATAAAGAGGAAGTAGGCAAGGTAATTGTGTTTGTTGTCAAAGACAGACAGAACTCTGCCTACTGCTGCTTTATTTGTTGAAACATGATGACGATGGCATGAATCAGGATCAATCTGTTTGTTTTTTTCTAATCCATTTTGCTGGCCTGTTCCTAGCTAGTGGCCAAATGTCTTCAATGAGCATGTCCAACTTCTCTGTGTTTAAGTGACCCACCTCCGACAGCAAAAAAAACGAAAGTGGGACGCGTAACCTACTTAGACGGGGAGAAATCTGCATGTGGCGGCCGGAATCGTGTCATGTTTGTAAAGTGTGATAGTTTTTGGGTCAGGGAGTCGTTTCGGAGAACACAAAGGTTGAATGCACTGTATACTCGCCCTGGCAAACAGAGCTTCATCCACCTCCTCCTCCTCCTCCTCCTCCTCGTCGTCTAACTCCTCAAGCTGTGTTGTTTTGAGTGAAAGAAGAACCGTCCCTAATCCACTTCACGGATCAGTTTCACAGAGACGGTAAAGCCATTCTCCCTCCGAGCTAAGGCAATTCAGATCAGACACCTTGATGTCTCAAAGAGCACACAGTGAGCTCTTGTTTTCTGTTTTGACTGCTGGGAATCCATGCCAGACAGCACCTCTGATTCCAGCTCAAAGATAAAACTAATGAGCTTTTCATTCAAGCCCGTTTTATTACAATAACTGAGTCATCGCCAGATGTGGCTGTTTCCACAAGCACCCGGGATTCTATGATCCACTAATCCAGGATTTGCGGGAGTTAGATTTCCAAAACTAAGAGGTATAAGGCAGGACAGCATATCAAATGTCGTTGCAACTTCCCTTTTTTTCCTTTCATCGTTACACGATGATAATACTTTAAAACACATTGTGCAGATGGGCTGCAACCGTGTATCGGAAAATCCCTATTGTGTGGAGAATGTTATATGTTTCATTTCAATTCAATCAACGCAATTATTCCATTGTCATGAGATACATTAACCGTTCAGTTTGTACCCGACACCTAAAAACCACTCCTGTCACAACACAGCCTCACTAGCACCGCTCAGTCTGAGGTTTCCGTGGCATTAATGATTTCACTTGCCGCTAATTGTGTGGTAATAGCAGGGTAATTATGGGGATCAGCTGGCCGACATAGGCCTCGATACCTGCCTGTTGCCTGAAAGAGCCGCGGGACACACCCTTGGAAAGCGATCGGTCCCACACTACTCCCGCAAGCCCTTGCTGCGGCGTTTCACCGGGAGGTGACGGCGGCACTAGGGGCCGACTTGAACATCAAAGACGGGGCCTTAATCCTCCGACAATAACCCCGTGTGTCCCGACAAAGACGTTGTTCATACAGACATCTCAGGTGGGACGCCTCATCTGACCTTCCACGAGGTGCCTGGAGGTTGCCCGTGTTGTCAGCGGCATTCTTCCGACCGGAGCTTCACACGTCGCAAAGAGTTCTCTGTCGGAGAGATCCCTTTCATTCATCTGCAGGCAGCGGAGGCGTCGTGCATGGTCGATTGCGCTTCTGCCTTCACTTTCAAATTCGTAAAAAGCAACTGTGTAAGATTACGCCAGGCTTTAATAATTGCCAAAGTCCAAACATTGTGGACGCACAACTCCACTTGGTGTAATAGAGTCTAGTTTTGTTCATTAGTCACTTGCTTGAACTTGTTTTGGCCAATGATAGTTTTGCTTTTGTACAGGTTTTGGAAGAAACTTGCAGGCCCCCCGTGGCTATGCTCTTTCCATCTTTCCACGGTGACATGATGATTTAAGGTAAACGGCTCCAAAGGAAAATAACCGGTCCTAAAACGGAGCAAACGTGGGGGGAAAAAAAAAGTTTGGCTGTAAAGAAAAGGGTGACACCATTCAGAAAAGAATTGTGTTTTCCTCCTACCTTGCTTCTATCCAGGGGCCTAATAACTTGTGGTGGACCTCTCGGCCACAGGGTCACCGGTAAACATAAATAACAGATTGTAGAGATGCTCTCGAGTGGTGGCAGGGGGCTTAGATGAGATAGATGGGGCCAAAAATACGGTATATAATACGCACCTCGGAAAAAACAAATACCACTTCTAATAGGATAATAAGCCGTGTATTCTTTTACAGGTACTGTGACAGAGTCCATCATTCCCGCTAATGTGTTTCCCGATAGGTCTGGGTGCCCCGGCGGTGCCTCCACCATACAGATTAGTGAAACTGTAGTTGATGTTGTGGTAACCCAGCTTTTCTCTGCACATTTTCCAACACGCCGTGCAGCAACTTTCACACGGTTGCGGCCTCGTCAGCAAAGTTGCCAGTGGCAATGTCTCACACACCGCTCAAAGGCAAATGGGGCCGGTGATGTGTGCGGAGATATTTGCGGGAACTCAATTATGCCCCCGCTCGGACTCAGATGTTGATGGCCGCGAGTTTGGAAATCAGAGCAGCAGCAGCGTGACAGCCCCGCACCCCCCTCCGCCTCACCCCGTCCTGCGTTGATGTTGTCCTGTCAATCTATAAGAAAACAATCCGGCCGTCACTTGTGTCATCACAAACTGAATAGCTTTCTGTTTTCTGCTGTGGCATATAATATAATATATATATATATATATATATATATATTGATGCGTTCTTCGTGTGCAGAAGTAAACCCTTCCCACTACAGCCATGGCTCCAACTATAAGCCTTCAACTAAGTCACAACAATGTCACTTCGTGTGGAGTGCAAGTAATTATCCAAATAAATCTCCACAGTCATTTTGTGTGGTATGCACCACGGGCACGTTACTGCTAGGCCTCCACAACGTTATCGTTTCAAAGTAAGGATTCACCTCCACGCCCCAAACCAGAGGCTCAGTTAACACCGTCTTAAATCTTATGTAACTCTGGGCTTTTGACAGGCAGACACCTCCGCTGACTACAGATAGGTAATTTGTTTTGATCTGTGATTATACCCCTCGTGTTCAGAGGAGGATGTAAACCCTCTTGTGAGGCTGTTAGGCAAATCCTCCCGTTGTGAGGAGAAGTGCCCCCGGGGGTCTGAAGTTTTCACCCTTCTTCTTCTTTTTCTTTTTTTTTTTTTTTCCCCCTCCATTTCGTATGAGAGACAAAGCCTCCTGCCAAACACTGAAGCCCCCCAGGAGCTCATCATACAGAAAACTTGGGCTCCTCGGAGAACGGGAAGAGGAAAGAGATGTGAGCAAACGAGTAGGGCAGAGAGAGAGAGAGAGAGAGAGAGAGAGATGTGGAGGGAGAACGAGGGCTTGTGTAAAAGGTTGCAACGCGAGTGTTTGCATGTGTGCAATGTGCGCGCTCTGTCTACATTGTTAATGACTGGTAAGAGTCTATCAGAGCCACAGGGCATTGGGCGCATCCCACAAGTCTCCCTCCTCTGACTGCCTCCCAGCCATTTACCTTAACACCGCCTTTTGTGGCCTGTGCCAGACATACCTGTGAAATGATCTACTAATGATCTGCTAAATATGTTTGTTCATGTCCGTTGAGCGGCTCACCTAATTGAAGGGGGCGCTCTGCCTCCCCTCTGCTCGTCCCCTCCTGCACGTCGGCCACGTGTGGAGGTGGGAGGGGCGCTGGGCTTAGGAGGGTGGCTTATCTCCAAGAGCTTGTTATATTAATGCCAGTAATTATGTGTTTTGCTTACTTTTGATGTGCCTCTGTTCAAACGGGGAGAGTTAATAGATGACGGCAAATATGTCGGAGGGCTCCTCTGTGTTGTCTGTGGGCGCTGGAAATTCCTGTGTGTAGCGGGCGGGGGATTTGTATGAGTGCGTGTGTGTGTGTGTGTGTGCCGGGGTAAGGGGGGCAGTGTGAAGACGTAGCACCCACCTCATAAGTATGACCAGTGCACAGGTAATGGCAGGGAGCGTATGAACCGCTTTACACCAAAAAAAAAAAAAATAATAAAACGGGGCTGGGCACGGCAAAGAGACGATTGTTTCAACTCCGTCTAAGAGGGTTAGAAAAGGGGGCCGCTCTCTGCCAAGAGGAGCGCGGCACTCCCGGAGGAAGGAGCTGGCACGGAGAGCGGCTCTCTAATGGAAAGAAACAATCACTAATGAGGGAAATAAATAACGGGCTTATAAACCGGTGGGGGTGGAGACGCAGAGAAGATGGGGGGGGGGGGGACAAAAGTTAAATTTGAAGGATGGTCACAAGCACAGGGAAATATACAGCACACACACACACAGAGGGATGTTTAGCTGTCATTGCTAATGAGAGCGTGCGCCTGTGATGTAAGGACAGGAGCTTGCTGATGGAGATTCAGACAGACAATTGAATAACATTATCTTCACTCTCATTGTTCATTGTTTGCTTCTGTTCTTACTTTTCCCCTCCTTTTGTTGCGGCGCAATGATTAATATGCTAAAACGACACAGCCTTTCTATCATCTCTTTTCCTTCTTACCTGGCCCGGTTCAGTAATTTGTCATGCATAATCGGAGGGAAATATGTGTCGTATCCCATTACATTTACCCATCACAAGATTCAAAGTAGAGCAGAGCGGATTTATAGGGGTACAGTATGGAGGCAGGCAAATGTGCATGTGCGCATGTACAAGTACGCGACTTTGCTTTGAGTCGAACGGAGCGACGTTGTCCCCGTTGGCATTATTGCCCGCAGTGTCCTCTGGGCTGGAGGAGCACGTTTCACTTTGGCAAACACGTGGCGAGCTCAAGCGACAACTCTGAGTGCCACGGCACAACACCTCATTTCTGCACGCGACAATATTGAATTTTGTTGAAAGCGTCACGTATGCGGAGATTTCTTCGACTCTGCTTCCAACACGCACAGCTTTTTTTTTTTTTTGCAGTAAGTTAAAAGTTAAGATGACACTCGTAAGCGGCGGTGTATGTCTATTCTTCTCCTGCCTGTTAAAATAAAAGTACACATTTTGGTTTGTCGTTTAGGGTTCGTTTTTTTGGGGGGAAAATTTAAAATTTAGAAGAAAATGGAAAAAAAGATATCCTTCTCTCGATATACATCTCTTTCTATCTCCGTGTGTGTCTTCTCGTTTCATCTCTCTGTACCTGTGCGCGCCCCCCTCCCCCCGTGCGTCTCTCGGAGGCTCACCCGTTTGCGAGTCTCTTGGGGCGGAGACGGAGACCGGTTGAAACACACCGCGGTTTCAAAATCCACATTCCACCTGTGTTTTGACAACACATTTCACAAGGGGGATCTGAAGTGGCTTGAGAGTTTCTCTCCTTGCCATTTGATATCAAAGAACGATCCCTTTCAAACGGCAGAACATGCGAGACTGCGTGGGACGGATTAACGCGACATTAAAAGTAATCCCTGGAGTCAGACGGAGTCTCTCCACCAAAGGGGGTAACAAAGACGCGGCGGCACGGCGGATAGTTCCCATGCAGATCAGGAACAGGAACGTCTTCCTGTACGACTTGTTGACACTGCAAATACGAAATGGGCTGACACCGGTGATGACAAGAGGAATAATCGCCATTACACGCGTGATGGTCGGCCACCTCAAAACAGAAGTGGCGATTAAGCAAAGATTACCGCCTGTTCATGGTTGGGTGCCCTTTACCTTTTCTGTTCAACACTTCAAATATGAAACGGCTCCTTCGAACGCGCCGGCGTTAATGGCTTATTCACACGATGGTATGTCCTGGTTCATGAGAATGGATTGAATGCGAGAGGCTATCTATGGCAAAAGCGTCCCACATCAAGATGCGTTTATTTCAACAGGACAAATAAAGATGGCAATGCGATCAAACGCATACAGCATATCGCTCCCGACGATGGAAAGAAATGTCCTCTTAGTTATTAAACTCAAACAATGACACGAGGACTCCAAGGCAGTGACAACCGGTACATGTGAAGATTGAAATAAATGACAAATGTCCCAATCATGTGGGGCAGCAAAGCCATGTACAGCAAGAAAGGGACTGCAAGTGACTCAACAAAGGCCTACACCGAGTACCAGCATGCCCTGATCAGGGAAAGCACTTTAACACAAGTTCCCAGCCGCAGATATGGCATTAGAGTTTTGCCGATTAGCATATCTTTCAGGATTATTTTACAGTATGCTGATGACGGAACATTCGCTTCAATACCCGGTGCCCCCCCACTCCCTCTCTCTATCTGTTAACCCTTGCCCCGATAGCGCTTTGACTTTTAACACTGGCCCGTTCAACACCAGCTAATGATGTAACGGTCTCCTTAAATATGTAAAGTATAAGACTTAAGACATAATCACACTGCTGGGTTTTATTAAGTCTACCCCCCCCTGGATATGCAGTTCTACATGGTGATCCATTTTAAATCAGCCTCTTATCCACTAGAACAAGGGGAGGAAAGTTCATGTGTAAATTACCGAAGTCAGTGCGGTGGAAGTTTTCCAATAAAAGAGTGCACTCGCTTGCAGTTTCTCAAATTTTGCGTTTGAGATATCCAACTCTCATTAAAATAAAAGGTGAAAGAGGGAAATGTCACAGGTGTTAAAAGGCAATTAGTCTCTCTGCGCTATCGCAGTGTTAATCAGAGTGATGAAAATGAAGATATGAAGCTCATTATCATGTATTCAATAGTAGATATTGCTTTCATGAAAGATGAGACGCAAGATGAATAATGAAAAGAAAAAAAAAAAAACCCGTGACGGCCTCGCCGCAGAGCAATTTTGTTAAACATTTGATGATTTTTGGGATTCTTGATAAGATAAAACCAACGACATGTTTCTACAAAGACTGTTTTGAAGTCGCAAGTTTTAATTGCTGGATAAACCTTCTTTTTTCTGCTGCTTTTTTCAAGTCAGTCAGCTGAAGTCAAATTATGAAGTCAAAAAAAATAAAAAAAATAAACAAACAAATCTAAAAAATAATAATCTCACTTTTTGGCATTGATTTGGTCACAACAAGGGAAGACCGATCTCATTATCTCCGTTTGGGGTAATAAAAAAAAACAACACCACTATCTTGAAACAACAGACAAAAACAGAGGCTTCTTAAATTCGAGAGCTTTGATGCCGCACGACACAAACACAAACAGGCCGAAGAGAAAAAGGATGGAGAGAGAGAGAGAGAGAGAGAGAGAGACAGTCAAGACAGAACAAAACAGACTGAGAATGAGAGAAAGTGAGAGGGGAAAGCATAGCTAATGGCATTGGTATCAGATTTATTCCAAAGAGGCAGCAGCAGCCGCCGCGGCAGAGCAGGGAAGGCTGGGTGATTTCTTCGCCCCATCTTCCCCTCTCCCTGATTATGAAAGGAGACATGGCGCGGGGTCGAGGGTCAAGCCAAAAGGAGACAGCATTGTGTAGAAACTGTCACGCACCGCCACCTATTTTGACATGCACAGGCCCGTTTGTTGTCTGTCGAACATGCAAATTGGGCGAGCCCGGGCTGTCATATAAAGGCAGGCAGATATGCGCCAGTCGGGGGAAAATGAGAGACCACCTGTAACCAAGAGAATGGCGAGTGATGGACAAGCATTCAGTCAACCCCGCTCGTCATTTCCCGGCCCGCCATTCACCCATCAGCGATGGGACCCCCGCAGCCCCTCCTCTCGCCACCACCATCAATCCCATCCCCGGCGCACATATATACATGTAAAAATCTATTCTAAATATTCAGAAGCAGGAAGTGAAGGGGAAATAAATATATGCGATGGAAAAGGATTCGGAGAGGTCGTGGCGGTGATTCCAACCTGCCGGCTGCCTAATAGGATCCTGCTTGGAGACAGCTGAGGGTCAGACCTGGATAATTAGTTGTCCACAGAAGGAACATCACTCTTCCGCAGGGAGTGGACAGGAGGGGGACCCCCCGGCGGTGGCCTTAATGCGGCGAATCCCAAAGAAAGTAAGGAATGTGTCAGGTAATCGACATCAGATTCTCGTGTCCCGGCCGGGCTAAATGCTGCGGTATGTTGATGCTCTGTGTTTTTTTGCGACACGTGAGGCTGGACATACCATCCATCGTCTTGATTATATATATATAAAAAAAAAGGAAAAGAAAGAGGAGGGTATGCCAAGTAAGCTGGACCAGATAATTAGCTGTCCAATAGAAACATTAACATCTCAGAATGGCTGGAGTGGAAGGAAGTGAAATTTCAGTTTTAATGTATGATTTTGTCCTGTCCGATTCTTTCCCTACCCCGCTTTCAAATACAAAATTACATTTCATATTAATAAAGGCTTGAGGTTTGGTATAAACCAACATTTAATCTGGACACAAAATACAGTTTCAGGTTTAAAAAGAATTCTACCGATTGCAAATTGAAACTTTTATTAATAATAATAATAATAAGCCCACTTTGTTTTATTGAGTTGGAAAAAAAAAGGAAAACGCACTAAAGCTTATCTATCATGTCATTTCAGTGTGCATTATTTCGACCTTTCCAGGTTGACAATTAATGATGCACAGTAACCCTCTCCCATATAAGCCATTTGCATTTAAGTGCAACTACTTCTCCCACACTCTCACTAACAAACGGGTACAGATGCACAAACGCACACCTCCAGAGCTCAGCCGCTCAGGCGCCATATGTGCTAGGCGGTCATGTCTAATTTATCACGAGCTGTTTTGAAGAGGGAAGTTGAAAAGAATTATTTTATTCCCCTCAGACACCCCGTTTCTGTACTCGGCTGCCGGAACAAAAGGGTCACTCCGACCGTGCTCTTTTCCTTCCCAGTCAATTTAGGCAATAGATCATTACCCATGTAGACGTAAGCTAATCACCGCTGTCCGCTGTTGTCAGTTCACCAAGCGAAACATTTTTCTTTCGCCAAATGATCTATTAATATTGAAGGATTAAGGTATCCTTTCTGTTTTGATATAGGGCAGAAACTGTCCTCATTATATGATTTAGTCCAGTCAAATGTATTCAAATGCCACCTTTATTACCCTGGAGGTGCTTTGCATAAATTGAATAAATCCAACGGATACTCTGTGAGAATCAAACATATCAAAGGTTTCCTGTCTTTGAAGTGGGGGTCGTCTCTAATTCCAAAACAGATTTTCATGATAAATAAATACATTATTTATGAATTGTGGGGTAGTGGTGGTAGAAGGAGACCAAGAAGACGAAGAAGAACGGGGGGGGGTGTGAAAACAACGATAGAAATGCATAAAACATTTTACGCCGTAGAAATGTCAAGAGACGCGAAATGACACACAGAGTGGCGCGTGCCCACCAACTGCCTGACTGATAAATAAACTGTTTAGCATATGCACATTGGAGCATATGTTGTGCTCATTTGCTTACACAAAGTCTCAATCAGAATAATACACCGCACTCGACGTATGTCATAAAAGTCTGGAAATATGTTGATGGGAATGATGAAGATGGAAATGTTTCAATTATTTAATTTCTGACAATTACACTGACAGTGTGACAACCTCAACAACCGGCATGCGGCGTGGTGACTAATTGCCCACAGGAAATTTATGGAAATGGAGAATAAATAAAAACAAACCAACCAACATGTTGACCAACTGCAGCACCAGCCCTCACGTTTCTCCATGTTGACACATTGTCATAACATTATTCCCACATAATTAAATGTATTTTGACACAAATGTAATTTGTAAAATGCGCCAAAATAAGATGTTTCTTTTGCTGAAAGAAGGTTGGTAACTATCTGGCAGGGGTTTTTTTGGAACCGTTTCTTTGGGTAGGGCAAAGACTGCGCACGCGTGTGTTGGGACGTGGACCTTTAGCAAGTGTCAGGGCCGAGTGTGAGCGTTACAGCAGATCAAGGGGCTGAGGTGGGACATTTAGTCAGGCTGCATTACAAACCAGTCTGAGAAAAAAAATATATATGTAATATGGCAGATAGCACGGCTCTACGAGGCCTGTATTTGCCTTTGGAGTGCTGCCGGGTCCAAAAATTATTTGAATAATTATTCATTAGCTTATCGGAACCAGACCTTCTATTCCTAAAAAAAAAAAAAAAAAAAAAAAAAAAAGGTCATTTTGAGATTTCCTGATAAACCAGAGCAGATGTTCTCTCTTGATTGATGCACTACACTGTTCTACGGAGTTAATAGGTGGTATTTGCATTAGCCAAACGATATATATATATCATGGTCTCGTGGCATATGAAACGATGTAATGAGTAAGTAAAAAGCCATTTGGGCCTAAAAATAGAAAGGACATATGCGAAACTTTCATCACTTCATTTTGTATGATTCCCTTTTACAGTATGTGTACGCAACTAACGGGCTTGGTGCTCCAGTACGTAGACCTTCGGGGTGTGCTGAAGGGATCCTTATTCCTGCAAGTAAGAAACATTACTTTCTTAGTGCAGTACAAACCCCTGCTGCCTGGAACGGTTTGATCATCATTTAAAAATGTCAAAGTATTTTTTTTTTCTTATCCCAAAGGCATGCAGAAGAAAAGAAAAAAACACAGTAGAAATACCGCAATCCTATATTGAATGGAGCGGAGGGGATTAATCAATTAAAACCTCTAAGTAAATAACCACAAAGGGGACCCCATCGGGGCTAAATAATGGAGGTTCTGCACTTACGCAAACGTTCATTTAACCTGTGAACCACAAGGTTACTTCTGTTGGAAATGACGTTAACACGCGCTTACACACACACACACATGCACGCACGCACACACACACAGGCCAGCCAGCCCGGAGGAAGGATGATTTATGTGGGAAGATCCATCTTCATCATCTTGCCTCTCACCTTGGTCTCCATCAGTGTTAATTAAAGGAAGGTCAGTGTCACCGCTCCCCCCCCTCCCCCACCCAACCCAACCCAACCCTCTTTTACATAATAAATCACTCAAGACACACAAAGGCGGCTGTTGACACAAACAGAATGCTCCCAGCTAACTAGCTAACTGCAGTCCGTCGGGCTGAGGAGTCAATTCATCGTGTGCCATAAATAATAGTGAATGTCACAGCGTTGTGTCTTTGTCTGGGATCAAAGCATGGATGACAAAGACAAGTTGTTCTGGGAGGAAGAAAAAAAAAAATCCATAAAAATCTACAATACACACAAGCTTTTAGAAATACAAACGCACAAGAAAAAAACAGTCTTGGCATCGACTCCTACCGTGTAAGGTAGTATCAAATACGGTTTGATATTTAGGGGAAATTGCATTTCCAGTTTCAATTCATTTTATTTTTTGGGGGATTGTTTTAAGATTATTTGGTCAGCAGCCATGTCTGAATACAGCAGGGGGGTGGGGGGGGGGGGGTGGGTCTGTG
>JAFBJU010001160.1:919498-1254498 GCA_016785305.1 Colistium nudipinnis
TAGTCTGTGAAAGCTTCGTATGTATGCTGTGACATTATGTCAACCAGTTTATCTAAAATCAGCCATGACTGAAAACAGTAAAACCCCAGAGCGGTCATTATGCGGGTGACTCGCTGCATACGCTTCCTTCCTATTTTTTATTTTTTTTATCCACTCACGACAGCCGACTTAAAATGAAACGTCCCTCGGCGGGAACGCGCCACCCGGCCCAAAAACAGTACAGTCGTTTGTGTCAGAGTGCTTTGGTCACTCGTAATTTTTCCTCGGAATCAATTTTCCGAATGCCCGAAAGAGAGAAACAAGAAACATATGCTTGGCATTGTGTACAGTTCCCTGGGTTTTTCCTCGGTTGCTGTCAGACTTGCATAATGAGGGCCACAGCGCCGCAGAGTTCCCCTCTTATCACAAACTAGCATGCATGGACCCGCTGCTCCCTCCTCAGTCATCAAGCAATTGATGTAATTGAACCAGCCCTTTGCTGTCATGCAAGCAGCGCAGCTCAATAGCATATGCTCCGAACACTCTGGACAATGAGAGCCACGCAGCCCGGGCAGGAAGGCAGGCCGGCTCCTAGCTGTTCTGTCAATAAATTTCAATTCCACTAATTGTCCGGAATTCATTAAGTGAGCCTCTGAGACGCGGTCCCGCACGGAGGAGAAGAAGAAGAAGAACAACAACAACAACAACAGCAGCAACAGCAACATCAACGCAACAATGGGGGAGAAGACAGCAAAGGAGTCTTTTTTTTTTTGGATGATGTTGTAGGGTGTTCTTATTGTGAGCGGTTATTATTTTGCATCCCTGTCGGTGATGTTTGAGTGGATCCAGCAAATGTTGAGGGGTGCTCTGGGAGTGTTGCGTGTGAAGGAAATCTGTGCGAGGGGCACTGGAAGGGCTTGGCAGAAAAATAGCTCGGCAGAGTGTAGTTGATAAATGACGGATCAAATTGTTAAAGCAGATTCCGTTTTCTTTTTTTTATGCAGTTTTAACCAATTCACAAGATAATGTATGCTGATTTATGAATATACAATTTTCTCTCTCTCTCTCTCTCTATATATATATATCATAATTTATATAACTCACAAAATGTACAGTTTACTCTGAATTTCAATGTCCGCATGTATGCAAAACTGTAGGCAAGAAGTCAGCTCCAAAGTGTATTTGTAATATACTGCATAACTGTGCAGTAGCTTTATTCCTGCGAAATAGGGAATGCTTTAGTTTTATATATTTTCACATCTATATATTTGAAACATTTTATAGTAAAAGCAAGTGGCTTTGTAAAAAAGGAAAGTGATAGCAACATGAAGATTGCTCTACGCAATATATGTTAGACTGCAAGTATAAAGAGCACCCAGCTCATGGTTTGCATTAACTCATTATCACTTTAATTACTGAATATGAGAATTATCGGAGCCGTTATCCTGCAACCATCCGAAGTCACAATAGCAAACAATAACTTATCCTTCTCTGTTTTCCTCCTTTATCTGATTAGCACTAGCCTTTTCTCCTTGTCGCCCTCCAACAAAGTCCTCAGCATCCCACATATCTGCCCAAGTGACCTGCCAAGGGTCAAGGGTCACCAGGAGCTGCCACTTCCCCTGTCACAGGAAACAAGCAGCAGGACGGCGAAAGGAGAAAGAGTGGAGAGGTGGGAGGGTGAGGTGGAGAGGAAGGAGGGAGGTGATATTCAAAACACAACAATGACAAGGAGGTGCCCGGGATTAGGGCTCTCTTTCTGTCTCCTACACACGCACGCACACACACGCGCACACACACGCGCACACACACACACGCGCACACACACACGCACACACACACACACATGCACACGCACACACAGACAAACACACACACACACAAACATTCTCGGTAGGGTGGTGTTTTTAAGGTGGATAATAGCAATGACAGTAAATTAGTTAAAAAGGCGTTCACCACGCAGGTTTCACTTTCAGGTTCTTAACAAAAATATCTATCTGACGAATATTTAAACAGCATAAGATGTTGCCATGTTAACTTAACAGAACAATATGCTATCTCCCTTGGAAAAGGCGCACATCACACACACACACACACACACCCACACACCTACACCCACACCCACACCCATACATAGAAAGGGCCCAGTGAGAGCAGGGTGTGTTATGGTTGAGTAAGCATGGAGCCACTGCCGCTGTTGAGCCCAGCAAACACTACTCAGGAGGGATCACTAGATCCCATTATCAATCATACAGTGCAGTACAATCACACTTACACGTGTGTGTGTGTGTGTGTGTGTGTGTGTGTGTGTGTGTGTGTGTGTGTGTGTGTGTGTGTGTGTGTGTGTGTGTGTGTGTGTGTGTGTGTGTATGTGTGTGTGTGTGTGTGTGTTACAGAGTTCCCGTAAACCCTTGAGTCGGGTATAATTTCTATGTTAATGTTGTTATTTTTAGTATTTCAGAAAAGTTCCCCTCCTCTACAGATTTAATAAAAGAAGCCTGCTCATATGAGTTTTTCAAATACTGGTTTCTGTTACGCAACAGTGCAATGGCAGGGCAGTTACCACGTTAAAAGCCTTAAACTCGGTGCAATGGCTGTAGCCGCAGAACCAGCGATTGTCTCAAGCGTGTACCAAAACACTACTTAAGAGTGGTGACACCGTCATCTTTTTTCATTCGTAAAATAGCCGAAGCGCGGTTCCGCGAAAAGAAAATAGCTATTATCGAGAAGCTTCCGCATGTGCAGGCTGCCACAGCAAAAAAAAAAATGGCCCTTTGTGAGACTAAAAGCTGACACATCTGTCTGTGAGTGCAGTTATAAAAGTGCTTTCAAAATGGCACGCACCGAGTTATTTTGAAGAACGGCCTGTCATTATGTTTGATGTTCGTGCACGGCCACGCTACTGTCCTTTTTACCCCACGACAAACTTACAGTATTTGCCTCTGTTTTACACAGAGGATGGATACTGGTTTGCCAGCGCTCAGGCCAAAGCATTGTGAATGTGATAAGAAGAAGAAGAAAAAAATATTGCTTAGTAAATGAATATCTAAGAGTAGAGTTATATATAAATAATAAAATGTTCAGTCATTCATTACTTTGACAATGTTTCTAGACTGGAACTAAAATGTTATATCATGCTTTTCAGTTTTTAACGGTAAATCACATGCATATACATTTCTGATAACAAGCCTCAAACTAATGACCTGCCATGATATTGTTTGTATTAAAGCATTCAGCCTTTTATTTTGTGTATTTTATGTGACATCTAAATAAAATCAAATGATAGGAAGACAAGTGTCTTTCTTAAATTATTATTTTCAATCTGTGTTTGCTTTTTTATTTAATTAACCGATTAACACTTTTAATACAAACATTGATTCCCAACCTGGGACCCGGACTCTTCAGAAAAGAAACAGCAAAAGTATTTTTTTTTAAGTTAAAAAGCCTCTGGCTGTCAAATAAAACACATAACACATCCCTCTTTAAAGTGCAGATAGTAAGGTAAAGGTGAGGCAAAACTTTTACACCCCCCCCTTTGTTATAACCGAGCAAATAAAGCTCAGGGCCCCTTGTGTTTACCCAAAACCCTGAGACTGCACTGCCCTCAAATGGCACAACGAGGTCAATGCATTCGCCTCTTTCATCCTGCCTCTCTCCTCACAGCTCCTCCAGGACAAAGAAGCATTAATTAAGAAGCAACCATGAGCAGCCAGGGAGCATAATCCACACAGATGAAACAAACACACGCACACACATACTCTGCAGAGACTCACAGCCATTCCCGTCTATTCTCCACAGTTTCTGATAAGTGTGAAATTCACTCCCTCTGCACAAAGACGTGGCCGGGGAGGGAAATAATTTCAGTAATAGAGCTAATGGGTTTAAGTGAGACTGGAGAGCAGCCAAGAGCAGCTAAAGAGGAGCAGAGGGAGGAGAAGAAGGAGACATGGCTGTGTGTGCACGGGCCGGAAGAAAGTAAAGCCGGCGAGGAGGGGGAGCGAGAGAGAGAGAGAGAGAGCGAGAGAAACGCAGGGAGTCTTTTGCATTGTTTCATGATTAGATTGTCAGGGAACAGAAAGAGGATGCTCATTTTCTCCTGACTGCCATGATACAGTTGCTGATAAGAGTCACTCTGCATACACAATGGGAGGATTTGGAACGGTGGTTAATTTAATTGATAAAAGCCAAACAATGGCACAATGCTTGGAGACCGCTTACATTTCTCTTTGTGTAATCACCATGCAGGGAGTTAAATAAAGAAAGGTGAGGCTTCCGGGCAAATCTGCAATCTTTCTGAACGCGTTGTGTTTCTCAGTGTGTCTCTCTCTCATAAATAAATACACACATACATACACACATCTGCGGTCAAAACAACATGGCCACTTAGTACATCAGTGGAAATCATCATCATCTCGTCTCCCACCAGAATCCTGTCAAATCACACGGCCCCGTGTATTCACACCAAAACCAAAAGGCTTTTGAGCCAATTATCTCATATGAAGACTTCGCTATTATTATTATATAAATGATCTTCAAATTGGATCAATATAATAGATTGACAGGAAATATTACTTTCATTGGAAATTTTCATTAAAAATAAAAATCTAACTCTATGACATGCAATGAGCAGGTGGGGATCCGTGCCCAGGTCCAAAGATAAAAACACAAAGTCCAAACAACATATTCCAGGGCAAATGCTGCCACAAATCTCCACGCCAGATTGAATAACTGCTGAGGCACAGTTATAGACACAGATCGCACGCAACAGTTAAAGTGCTCATTTTTGTTTCAGCAATGATAACGCAGTGAACTTTCGGCTCTTTCTTTCCCCCGCTGCATGCAAGACTCGACCCTAAAAAAAAAAAAAAGTGTGGATGATGATGGATGTGATAATTAAGCTAACTACTGTGAAAAATAGCTATATCGTCTCAGTTGCCGACTTAAACTGGTCCTAATGTAATTGCGCCGGAGAGATGTTTTCATTATATAAAGAGCCTGTGGAAAAAAAAAAGTTCCCCCAGCAGCTGCCACATCAAGAATTAGCCGTCACCTCCTGGACAGAGGGGAGAGAGGGGAGAGAGAGAGAGAGAGAGAGAGAGAGAGAGAGAGAGAGGGCCAAGTGAACCCCCTTTCCGCCCTGCTCCTCTCCTCTCTTCTTTTCTTTCCTTCCACCCAGCCAACCATCCCAGTATTAAGTGAGGCGAGCGACAGAGATATGAATGTGATATTCCCTCTGGTATTTTTAACCGCCGTATTGAATTCGTATAAAACACTTAGGGCTCCTCGGCTTCTGCCTGATGGGAGCCTCTCACAGGGCTATCTGCGAGAGTCTCTAGAGAGACTTCTCTCCAGCCGTGAAAAAAAAAAAAATCCTGTTTTCGCACTTACACCGTCCATTCCTCCGTCCTAACCCGTCTTCCTTTTTTTTCTTTTTTTTTTTTGTTTGCTCTTTGATGCATACGGAGGGATCTCGTCCGCCTGTCACTCATAAAAACCTAATGAAGTTAGCGGGAAAAGTCCATAAAAATCTCATTAGGGCTCCACCTCCTGATATTGGATACAAATCAAACTTAGAGGGCCTCCTGAGGATTGGTGTAATGAGTAGCGATAAGTAGAACGCCTTTGGAGAGAGAGAGAGAGAGAGGAAGAAAAAAAAGAAAAAAAAACCCTGCCATTTTCGAGACAAGTGCGAGCAGGATGTTTGGTTTGTGTTACGTTGAGAGCCCGGTAAACCAAAGAGTCCCTCTGCTACGCAAGTGTTACAACAAGTGGATGACGGGAGACACAGAGAGACGACATGATGACAGGAAAGATCAGTGCAGTCAAAATAGAGCAGAATGGAAGTGAAGTGGAGGGACGGGGCAGATTTGCGCCGCCAAAACATAACTTAGCACCCCGCCTCTCTTAAAAAAAAAAAAAATGCTAAAAAGCTAAATAAAGTTTGTATTTGGACTTGAACAATCACAATAGCGTTAAACTTTCTCTTATTAAAGGGCCAATCATTGTCTCTGAATGTAACCAACAGAGGGGACACCATTAATGATATGAGTCAGGGCGAAGTAGTACGTCGCATATTAGACCATACTATGAATAATGGAGAACCTTGAGAGACGTCTACACTGATCGAACACAACCTTATGAATTATACTGTGATGGGTTTTCATATTTATTTCTGGACTCCAGCTATTTCTCATGCTTGAGCGGGGCTCATCACTTAACAATTAATTATTAACACATGTCAGAATCAGGAGTGCTATTACAGGGATTGAGATGCATGTTGTACACTGGCCGGAACTGACAACACTTCTTGTACCTCCGCTCTCCTGTCTGTTTGAAGAGGTCGATTTTGAGGTGGAAACGGAAATTTCGGGCTCTTAATTTGTGAATAATGCATTGGCTCGGAATATGCATTATTCTAAAAAAAGTATGAGCAAGCGGGGTGGTACATTAGAAAGGTTTATCACTCACACTACACGCTCGCTTTTTGCTATCATTTGATGGAATATAACCGCATTTGACGGGTATGGACAGCAATTATTCTCTTATTTAAATTATATAAATTCACGGTTCTCTGGCTATCACGATGCTTATATGCGATATATACAATTATAAGGGTTCAAGGTGAGAGGTTTAGCAATTTACAGCACGCATTATAGTTTTATTTTCTTCCATTACATCCATTCTGCGCTCAAAGATAATGCGTTCAACTACATCCCCTGATTGATGTTTAAAATCAGATGGCCTAGAAGAATATTAATAAGGCATGCGAGTCCGTCAAGAATATCACCACCGCATCCCCATGTCCATCACCAATGGTACAGATGTAAGCAGTGGTAAACCTGATGACCGTTAAACAAAGACCACATTCATTATGCAGACAGATCATCGCACCGCATCCTGCTCATTTGCATGAATCCCAAACTCATCTATTTGTATGATAATCGAACGGTTAATGAAAAGTGTGTATGTATTTACTGGGGCTGCAAAAGGAGCAGGGGCTGTGAGAAAGGGGTGGGGGTGTGTGTGTGTGGGGGGGGGTGGGGGGGGGGGGGGTGTGGGGGGGTCTTAATGCAGGTTTTGAATATGCAATGCGTGTCTGACCTCACTGGGATGGGAAGAGCAGCCATGTAAGATTTATAAGTCGTCTGCTGCCCCCTGATTGACTAAAACACAGGGGATCGTTTAGATAATGCATCTCCACTCCAGACCGGTGCATCGGGTCAAAAAGTAAAAGAAGTCTGAATTGACAAGGCAAGGTAGATACTGTATACCAGAAAAGAAAGTGCACCATGTAAGTTATTGTTTTCTCTCGCCTCCGTGATTGATATCATTATTTACTACTGGTTGGTATGTGCATGATCTGATGTCATATTTTCCTGTGTGTGACCTGAAACTCAAGAAGTGCTAGGAAGAGGGAGGACCTTTACCTTTTTTTCTTCCTCGCCCCCCCCCCCCCCCCCCCCTCCTTTTTTTTTTCCCCGCCCCCCCCCCCCCCCCGCAATGGCAATCTGGGTACGGGAGATAACGGAGTGAAAAATGTTGGAAGCAATCCACTCTGCCTCGGAGTAAGACCTTTACGATTTCACCGCTTCATTAGGAAGTGGCTAATCTCTCCACTCGAGAGGCCCGATAAGGACTCTGCACTAATGCAGGTGAAGTCAAAGTTCAAACCGCCTTCGATGTTTTGATGCTTAACTTACTAAAGTTCCTGTATGTTCATTAGACAGCTTTATCAGGAAACTCTTCTCTTACATTCCCCAATACCCATCAAGATTGGAAGAGGTGGTGGGTTGGGAGGGGACGCGGTGGGGAGCGGCGCGGTGCGCAGCTGTGTGGAGATAACGGATAACGGCGGATAGTGGGCTCTTGTAGCAGGAGGGATGGAGGGATGAAGTGGAGAGAGAAAGGGAGACGACTGGTCAGACCATCTTCTCCTCTTGAGCGTTCTCTCTGTATCTCGATTAAGCCTTCAGCCCCGACTGGAGTGGAAGTGTTAAGCCAAAAGAGAGAGAGTGTGTGTGTGTGTGTGTGTGTGTGCGTGTGCGTGTGCGTGTGCGTGTGCGTGTGCGTGTGCGTGTGCGTGTGCGTGTGTAAGTGTAAGTGTGCGGCTGCATAGACCTGTGTGTGTGTTTTTGTCCTCCACTGCGCACATTTGCATGTACCACTGTATGTGTGTGTGTGTGCGTGCGTGCGTGCGTGCGTGCGTGCGTCAGGCCTTGATGTCCTTATGCAGTCACATCTCCATCCACGCGACAACAGCCCAGGCCCCTCCACTCATCAATTTTGCATTGCCATTTAAAAAAGCCTATCACACGTTCCCCATCAGATTTCGCATCGGCCCCTGGTGCACATAAAAAGGCCTATTTATACTGATCCCCTCTCCCTGAAATTGTTTTTCAAAGGGAAGATATTATTTTGTGCCCTTCCAGTATCAAAGGCTCGTCAACACTCCAGAGAGTCAACCACATATATCAAAGTAACACAGGAGCAAGAGGACACACATTGAGGAGGGTGTGAGCGAGCGGGGGGGGGGAGGGGAAAAAAACACATTTAGTATGAACTACTTTGGGATGTTTGGATGCTCTTATTTTTGTTTACCGAATCCGAGTTCTGTCACTTTGTGTCAGGCGACGCCCGGGCTGCCTTTTAATTGGGTCTGACATGTTTCTCATCTCAGACTAACTTTACCGATGTACAAACATGCTGTTCGCCCCCTTCACGGAGGAAGTTGTGAAAAATATAGAGTACAAACTCCAGAGAGTGAGCGAATCAAAGGTTACAAAATGTTCAGACATAGAGAAGTGGAATCCTGCGTTTGGGCGCTCGCGCGATATCTATAAGTCTGCTGATGCCGATACCTCCCGAGTCCAGTTGCCGTTAACAAAAAAGAAAAAAAAGTCATTGCACTGTAAATCTGTGGAAAATGTACTACAGCGCAGAATTTCCTGCCTTGGCAGGGAAGTGTGGATTAGATTTTAAGCCTCTCGGTGGTACCTGTGCAGTCCCGGGAATGGAAATGTTTTGGTGAAACAAGAAAAAAGGTTTGTAATGAAGACCGTTAAGGTCTAAACACTATAGTAATTTGAGGTGGTGTAATATATGCACATATTATTGGAATTCATTCTTATATGTTATTCCGGTTAATGGAATTTTCCAGCTGGTGACACTACAGGGTATACTACAGCGATATTAGGAAGATGTCACAGTCATGGGTATGAAATATATAATGATTGTGAGGCTTATATGATCCCATGCTACCATATGGGTGATGGAGAAGGAGATAGCCGGCCTACCCGGCCTGAATGACATTCCTGAGCACTTTCACAATGTCTGCGGTTACTCCCCTGGAAGAGCTCAGTCAACCCAGGAAGTCGTCAGTGTCAGTTGAGGTGATCCAGGTGCTTTGCGGCTCCCTCCAGAGGTTTGGAGAAAAATCTAAGGAGATTACATTGCTGTGAGTCACTTTGCGGTTATCAGACGAAAGGTAAATCAAAGGGCGACTGGACTTTCCTTTCTTTCACAGACCTCATGCTACTTATCCTTTCGTTTATCTTTACCTACACCTGGACATTAAGGGAGAATTAGTATTTCAATGACGGTGTAGATTAGCTGTAGATGGGGAGGGCAGGTGGTGGCCTCGTGTGACACTAGTGACATCATGACCGCTAAGCAGTGACAACAATGACCATATTTCGACTTTAGAAGCATCATGGATGAAAGGTGAATATCCACAACCGAGTCTATTTTCTATATATTCGCCTTTGTTTGGAGGAATGGATACTTCTCAGCACAAACAACATATCAAAGTGAGATAGATGGACGGAAGCATTCAAATTTTTGGCGGTCGTAGTATAAACAATAATAAGGGTGCCCGCATAAGATGTATGGCGGCATGTTCATACATCTTCTCATATTTCCCCGGCAGTCTAAACCTATTCAACATTATCTATTCAAACAGTGCAAAGACAACCAATTGTGTTTCTGTTCACAGAAGAACCAGTGGTGGTTTTTGTCAGACTTCTACTTGACACACCTTCACTCCATACGCCGAATAACAAAGCCAAGAAGTGAATATGTCTGCGGTGTTTTATTCTGACATTTTCCCCACTGCACACACTGTACCGCGGTGTATCTGTGAGCAGATAACAAATGAGGGTGCCAACTGGGCCACAAAATGCCTCAGAGATAATCTGCTATCAGTGAGCTTCTCTGATCCCGGGGAAAAGAAATGGGGCTTAGAGGGCGAGGTGTCAACACCTTAGATATCTGTACACACTTAGCCCTGGAATCAAAGCTAAGGTGGCAGGGCCCGCTCAGTGCTCAGCGTCATATGTGTCGGGGAACCCAGAGTGACTCTTGACTTTGAACCCTGGGAAGGCAGTGAGCGCCATCTTCATAGCAAGTTGTTTCGGCGATGCAATAGTCATATCAATTTAAAAACAAACTAAAAAAGCTGAGGGGTTCGTTTGCAGACAAAATTCTTATTCATGTATTGCTTTTTTTTTCTTCATTTCACACATGAATGCTGCGGCCAGACTAACCAGGCTTTTGTTCCATTTGCTTTTCTTTCTCTTTGACCTTGTTACTCTTTTGTTGGGGGCCAAACTCCAGTGACAAAAAAAGGATGTTTTATACTCACACTTGAAATAAACAATTATCTTAGCATAATTGGTCCTTTAATTATGCGCAGTTCACCTAATTAAGTGCGTCATAAGGGAAGAGATCAGGAAAACCTTGAACTTTATGTCCACTTACAGAATTTAAGAGAACAATTAAAAAAGACAAGAAAGATAAAAATCCAATTCCAAATACTTTTTTTTCCCCCATAATTCCTCTTTTTAAATGACTGCAGCATTGTTTTGTTTTGTTTTGGATAAATAAAGAAATTCATATACATTTGGAAACACATATACACATGTGTGCGCAATGTTTTATTTTTAATATTATTTAATATTATTATTATTATTTTTCCCTCCATTTCATTTTCATTCATTTGCAATATTCAGACACACACAAACTACACAGTACAAAGAAACCACCATTTTTATTTTATTTTTGACACTAACTTGTAGCTTTTCCGGTGCCCACTCCCTATTGCTGCTCTATCAACAAAGCAAACATCTGTCAACTCAGTTTGCCCAAGTGGATAATTTCTGCACGCTGAGCCACCAAACTGCTTTCCTGGTATAACAAAAAAAAAAAAGCATTGTATATAATGAATATAGCCCCCCCCCCCCCATGAGCTTTGGCAGTATTTAACTCCCATGCATTTCCCACAAAACAAACCAGAGCCCTCATTACAAGTCATTAGACTTCATAAGGTTTTCATGAGACATTCTCTCTTCCCCATATAGGGATCCATGCTAATTTCTCAGGCAGCGTAAATCTGCCTGCTATAGCGCAGCTAAAGAGACATCCCTAGCGATCGGGGGTCCCAGTTGCCTTTCATTTCTTCTACCCGCTCCCCTTTTACCCATGAACATATGATTTTCCCCAGGCAGTAAAGCAGCTTCTCTTCTCATTTAAAAAAAAAAAAAAAAAAAAATGCCAATGGATTAACGCACAAGTCAGTCCAATCTCCAAAATTGTTAACTGGTTGTGCATGCGCACGTGTGCATATACGAGATGAATCCGCACAGCCGAATGCACACGTGTATTTCTGTCCTTTTTTTTTTGGGACGATCCAGACAAAGATGTGTCACCATATCAAGCGGGACTCCTTCATCCATCGGCGCATTGATCTCAGTGAAATCACCTCAAAGGGTTCAGAGAACTGCCGGAGTACAAAGCAGTGTTCGGTCCCTCACTTTACATCTAAAGGGAAGCCACTTGGCCCTGGATGGTACCGGTGTCAACCTGACTCTGCTTTATTACCTGATGGCATGAACCAGAGAGGAACAGAAGAGACACCACCTATCTATTTGCTGTTAGCGTCAAAACTATTTGACCCCGTTCGCCACCTCTGCCTCGTCTCATCCCGTCGCTGTCATGGCTTTCAGCTTCAAGTAGGTAAGTGCAGAAGTGAGCGGATCCTCTTTCAATGCTGGAATCACCTCACATCAATATTATAACTCCTCAAAACTCACCATAAAATGTATTTTGAGTATTGCGCAAATGCACATCTCCAGATACAAAGCACAGTATTATAGCATGCTGTAGTAGTAACAAAGTAACAAAGTACTTGCCGACATAGACACACACACACACACACACACACCAGTTCAGTCTCATTCATTCGCATAGAAGGTATGCACCCACACTGAACCACCTTCATCCTAAACATACACATTGCCACCTCCACGCACGTCCTCCACCACCTCCAAATCGCAGTCCAGCAGCTTGATCTTTAGAAGTTCTCCTTAATCAAAGTGCAGCTGCGCGGCTAATCAAAGGCCCTAAATAACTCCATCTCCCAACACAGGCCATGGGAGGATTAAAAATCCACTAGCCAGAACTGGGTTTCTTCGATCTGGGGGCCGCTAACGCCTAATGAGAACTCCCCAAAGCCCCGGATCACAGCTGAGCTGCTGGGCGCAGCATGCCGAGGCCCCCTCTTTAAATCCTTAAGAGATCCTATCTGGACCAGATGAAAACAGATATTGCCCTCTCTGGGTGTCAGATGATTAAAAGAATGGCAGAGGATTATAGGGTCCAGTTTGGACGTTAGTTCTGGGAAGGAAAAAAAAAAAAAGAGAAGAAACTCAAAAGTGTTCCTGCGTTTGTGTATTTTTTACATGGCATTAAGGCCCTCACAGATAAGAATAGTCTGGGACCAAGGGGGGATGTAAAGGCAGCGGCTCCATTATGCTGGCGCAGAGGACCCACGTTTGTTTACTTAGATCTTCTAGGGATTACAGAACTGTTTGCTGTGACTCCATTAAACACCGAGGCCTTTTGTTCTAGTGTGAGGCTTGATGGCGGTTAAAGTGTGTTGGTCTTTGCCGAACTGCTGTCTGCTGTTGCCTCAATAACAGTTTGCCCTGCACCTTTAATAAGTGGATTATAACAGCACTAAGCTTTGGGCATTGAATCGTGGATGTTATATTTGAAACAGACATTTGCTGCTCAAACGGACAAATGAAATATGGACAGCAACTATTTTGTAACACTCAGCAATAAAATGAAATACGTATGTCAGACCAGCGCAGTTCAGCGAAACACATAGTATCAATAGATTTATTCTACACATCCAGATCACATGAAATAAATGTCAGGAAGGGAATGAATCAAGTATTTCAATTAAAATGGTAAGAAAAAAATGAAAACCAATCAGATTGATATTGCACTGTTACATAAAATGTGTAAAACGAGTTGTCTCTACTTTGCGATTGATTGATAAGTTAATAATGAATAAATAATGAATCAATTAGTGGGCCATTTCCTTATTTTTGCAGTAAGACACATCCCGTCTGTCGGCCGTCTCTGAATGGAGGATCTGTATGCTCTAACTAGACCAACACAGATCTGACAAGGTTGTGTGCACCTGTCATGTCCCGCTCGCCCATACCTTTAATATGTTCATGTCTGGGCCTGGCAGGTCATTATAATAAATGAGGTGGGCTCAGTGGACAGCCGTGCCTTGTTCCTCCTCCTTAATGGGAGGGAAGAAATATCTGCAAATCAGTACTTTACACTGACCGACGCTGAAGGCTCGAAGGAACTAGTTAAAGTGGACAATTAGATCTGCGGATGGTGTGCCAGTGGGGGCGGGGCAAATCTCACGAAAAGTCCCTTTCCCCCCCCCACCCCCTGATAATTCAGACGGCAGCTCCTTTTCTTACAGCCCGACTGTGTCCAGGTGGTGCTGCTCAGGCGTCGCCTCGCTTCAAATTTGGTCACCACAGCTTAAAAATAGGGCCGCAGGCAGACAGGTCCCTCGCAGACTGTCAATTCAATCACACGCATCTGGGACAGTGGTGGGATGGGCGGCGTGCTGGAGGACGAGCAAACAGCCATTTATGGCGCGAGACGACATCTGTAGCGGCGGATTTCTGTGCGTGTCGCGCTCACCCCGCGCACGCACGCGGAGCCCTCGCCTCTGGTTCGTGCTTCGACAGTAACCCCATTCCATGGCCCCGCGCCCACGACACGTGGAATTGAATACAGAAGGCATAACTTGTATGAAATTCCCCTCGCCCCTTCCGGGGCCGCGGTCTGCCCTCCGTGCTTACACGGCTCAACAACAGACCTACACACATACCTTGATGCTCCAGTCTAAGGCTGTTAGACCCTCCTGCTCACATCTGAAGTGGCTTAGTACATGTGCAAATCTCTGCAAACCAGACCCCGAGGACTCCATTTCATACTCCCAACGCCTCTCCGCCTCTTCCCCTCCAATACGCCTGACCTAGACGTCTGCGCCCCTTTCATCCACATTCCCATGGAAACTCATTTAGCCTAGCTGGAGGGAGAAGGCAGCCCTGGGTTCAATTGGCTGGATTTACACTTGAGATATTATTCATTACATTAGCCGCCATGCTGATCTCGTGCTCAGTTGTTCTCGCTCTCCCTCCGTCGCTCGCTCGCTCGCTTTCTCTCTCCCTCTCTCTCTCTCTCTCTCTCTCCGTCTCTCGTTCATTGTCTGGTGCCGGGCTCCCCAATATATTCCCTGTCTTAAAATTCATGGACTTCTCCTCGATGCATATACCTATATTCCGTTTTCATGCTATTGTTACCCAGCCCGTCTCATCGCCACATGGAAATTGTCTTCCTCGAATGTCAAGAGCGATATTTTCAAGGACAAATGAAAGGGACGCCACAAAGCTGCGGCAAACTACAAAGTGGACTCGTCTCAGATTTACTTTGAGTGTACGCCAGTGAT
Source organism: Colistium nudipinnis (assembly GCA_016785305.1). Lineage (NCBI taxonomy): Eukaryota > Metazoa > Chordata > Actinopteri > Pleuronectiformes > Rhombosoleidae > Colistium > Colistium nudipinnis. The sequence continues at coordinate 934,299 of JAFBJU010001160.1, forward strand.
TGTAACAATGTGCAAATACCGAGGCGTCCCCCTTTGTCTTAAAAAATAAAGGAAAAAAAAATAGAATAATTGAATTGTCGACGCTTGTTAAGTCAATTCAACATGGTATCCAGACAATGCAACAGCGAGGGGATTTTTTTTTATCTTCAGAAGCCAATGTGTGGCGATCAGTGCCACGGAATGTAATGGCTAATTGTCCCTGCTGCTGCAGATTTTATGGTCTTTAAGCTTTTTATATAATTACTTGCCAGAGTCTCCTTCCTGCAGTGAGCTTTATGTGCACGTGCATATCAAAACAAAGGATACACAAATGAATGATTCTTCTTGTATACATCAGTACACAATCCTCAACCACTATCTTTTTTCTCTCTCGCCGCTAGTGGCAAATTAAGCCATTTTTTTTCCCCCATCATAAGTTCCACTTTGTCAGATGCAAATAGCCTCGGGAAACTAAATGTGACCAGTGGCAGCAAACAACAATTTATTTTAACTCCAACTTCATGGTCTGCACGGTATACACATCTTCACCATCCCCTCTGCCTGACTGTATTAGTGCACTTCTTTGTTTTGTTTGTTTTCTGGTCAGATAATTTGTGTGCATTTTACACCTGCACGTTTCTGCGCGTTTGTTTAAAGTGCAGTACAGTTACCAGTGTATGAATTTTGCCTTTTTTTTTTTTTATCCATGTTTGATACGCACAACCACACAATACCCCACACGTATGCAGGTGGGTCTCTTGCCTTTGTGCTCTCGTGTGTGTCTGAGTGTGCACAGTCACATATACGGGCCCATGCCTCTTTGTCAGAGAAAAAGGGGGTGTATCCATCTTCCCCAGTCCATTTTTTGGAGATAATGACGGCCATTTCTTCTTCTCAGCGACTGATGACAGGCAGAACTAACCGCTAATGGCATGCCAGTGCTGGAGCGCGCCACTTATGTTATTTTCCCTGACAAGGCTCAGGGGAAGGCTTCATTTTTTTGACATTTGACCATGCAAATTCACTCCTGCTACATTATTCCACATTTACATCCATCCCTCACCCCCTCCTCCTGCTGCTACTCTGCCTCCATCCAGCCTACCCCTCCCGACCTCTCTCTTTTTCCTTTAGAATCAGCAGACAGTTAAAGTCAGGCTAATAAAGTGACATGAAAAAAAGAAAAAGAAAAAAAAAAAAAAAGTCACTCAAATAGAAATACAGAAGGAATTCCGAATAAAGAGCGCAACCTTTCCGACTCTGTATCTCTCCAGCTCAGGCCTTTTACAAAGCAAATGAGGCGCTCCAAAAGGAAAGGTGGAAAATGGAAAGGGACGTGGTAAATATGAGCAACACAGAGTGTAGCCGAGGTGAATCTAAATGGTGTCAAATAATTCATTGACACAGGAAAATTCCATTTGTGTCCTCGAGTATTGTTCCACTTTTGTTATTATTTCAGATAGTGACAAACGCTTGTGCTGTAGCTCGATACATTACTGACGGACCTTGGGATTCAGAAATCCACTCCGAAAATGTGCAAGATTTATTATCAAACTTTTAGGAGGAGTTGAGTAACGACGTTGGCGTGGTAGCGGGTTGGATCGGGAACAGCATGTTGGAATAAAACCACCTACACCATAGACTAATGGACAAATGATCCAGCTACATTGTACGCCTTGATCAACCGTTCATGTGAAAACTCCTGAGTTCACAAACGTCTGGAATGGTCTACCGGGACTATTAATGCAGTTCCCCACTACTTTCTGCTATTTCCCACAATGCAACAAATTCAATCTTCGGAACACTACCGAGATATTGTAAACGATGGTAATAGCTGTGTGTGTTTGTGTGTGCAAACCCAAATATGTATATGTGCAATGTGTAGTTGTGTGCGTGTGTGTGCAGTCAGTAATTAGGCGTGTTTATATGGATTCTGAGTATGTAGGTGTGTATACCTGTGTGTTTGTGGAAGATTGAGGGGGGGGGGGGGGAAGATAGAGAGCAGGGGTCTGATGGGTCTTGGTGGGTCAGCACACCTGCTGTGGCTACAAGCACTCTGGGACAGCTAATGTTCACTGAGCTGACAGGAATCTCCCCCAGCACCCCGATGCCCGGCCCTCCTCCCCTTTAGTCTGGGCTCAGATAGATTGCCCTTGTAAGGGGGAGGCTAATAATGTGCCACAGAAGGGTTTTTAATGGGGAAGACTTTGATAGGTTTTCCGTGGAAAGCTTTTTAAAAAAAAAAAAAAAATGTCCCACATAGAGGAAGACGCACGCCTGGCATGCGCACAAAGACGAGAGCGCTCGCGCACGCCCGCGGAGCACGCCAACCTGCACAAATGTGGCGGCGCGCACACATCCATTGCACGCGGTCTACCTGTCGGCGTGTTTCCACCGCGTTATTGCGGCTGGCAGGGGGTCTCTGGCCCTCCGCTGTTCTCCAAAGGCAGCCTGTAATGTGTCACGAGAGAGGAAATGAGGGAGGAGGGGAATGAAAGGAGGAGAAGAAAGGGGAGAGGAGGAGGAGGAGGAGGAGGAGGAGGTAGACTGCCAGCTGACAGTGAAATAAAGCCCATTAGAGAGGAGTAAAATGACGCAGGGAAGGAAGTGACAGCAGGCCTGTTACGCACACAGCTTTACCGTCTTTAACTACTGTCAGCCCCACTGGGTGACAGCCACTGCCATCTCTCTCTCTCTGTCACACGGGCGCGCACGCACGCACACACATTCACACAGGTACACGGACGTGTGCGTTCACACTCTCAAAGGTTTGCAATCGCACATTCCCTGCTTGCTACTTGTAATCACGCACAGGCAGGTGAATATAAAGGGACACGCAAACACATTTCCCCAGAAAGCTTGCGCACATCAAAAAGGCACTGGAATGCACCCCGCTATTCACGTAACATATGAAAGATTGTTTTTCTCCCTTTTGTCTGTTTGCATTTTTGTTTTAATTGACAGTCTGTTTAAGTGGAGGCCTGTACTCTACACAATAGCATGATCTTTTTTTGCTTAATTTATATAATATAATTCGATAACACAAAACACTCACAATTACTTTACTGCAACTATTCAAACAATAGTAAGAAGTAATCATTGCTGGTTATTCTGATTTGAATTTTTTTTTTTTTTGTTGAGTAAAAAAATTCCATCAGCATTTCGTACTCTTTTTTTGTCTCCTCTACTCCTATCCACGTTACAGTTTTTTTCAAGATATTCTAACGATGCTTTCAACAATCCCCCCCCGAAAAAAAAAAACCTCCATGTACTTTCGGACACATACAAAGACAAGAAATGTCAAAAAAAAATGAAGTCAGCGTATTGAAGTTTTACTTATTAGACTGTGGGGAATAACCTCGATGTGTTCTCCCACATTGCAATTGTTCGTGATGGCCCGATGTTGACAAGCTTCCACGCTTGTCTTGAAATCCTCGAAATAAAGTTGACACCCACAGAGATAAACCATTTCTATGACAAATCTTAGGGTTGTGAAAAGGGATTCCTTCTCGCTCCATCGATCAACTTCCTCAGGGCGGAATAACAAAAAGCTTCACCGGGACATTATTGAACTGATGACTCGTTATCACCTCTAATTAATAAACACACCATGCCACATGTAAACAAGTTCAAGCCTAGGGGAGAAAAAGATTTATCCAAATATTACTCCGGAGTTCAGAACGAGCAGGGTTACACCCGGCTGAGCTGCGACACGGCCGTAGAAACGGATGATCACAGTGACAGGAGGTTTGTCCACTGAAAATAAAGTGGATGTCATGTAAAGAAGATCTCACTAATGTTCTCGTCACCATGGTCATTGAAATGCGTGTTTTGAAATCGCACGAGCCCGACCCGTCAGTAAAAATGGACTTTTAAATGATATGGACAGAAGAGTCCTAAAGCCAGGTCTCACCAATACTTTCAAATATTAATGTGCGCCTCCATCAATGCATGAGTGAGGGCTATTCTAACAGATACTCAATTATTCATACCCATAAATAAAACCTGCTTACCTAGATTAGTACTAAAAACCCCTACTTTGACGGATTAGGAAGGCAGGCTAATAACGTATGTATGCAAAGGATTTTTAGATGTTCAGCTGTACCTGCACATTAAGCTCAGCCCAGCGTCCGTAGGCGCCTGTCGCAAACATATGGTCACGGCCATTAGATATATGTTCATCTTATATTCACGGAACACAACTTATCTATACCATCACTGTTCTATTTGCAATAGCTCAGCCATCTTGAATATACGTAGTATGCACAGTAAACGTATGGCGAAGGCCAGTTTGTTAGACTGTCAAACAGATACATTTTTTTTTTTGACACAATCACACTGGCTTTCATCTCGTTCTTGCAGCAGTTTCATGCAAAACCGGTTTTTATAGCGTTTTGAAATACATTGCATCATTACCTTGCATGATGTAATGTCTAAACATGGGGCTTTTTTTCTGGCAAAGCTGCTATCACTCGTATGAGTCGTTTTCCTGGTGTAGCATATTTGCGCTAACTGCGCTTTTAAGCAATTAAGGTGCAATACACCAGAAAATCCCATCAAGCCACAGGTTACAAATGTACAGTATTGACAAAAGGAGCGTACAATATATTTCAGCCGTGTGACACACCACAAACAAATTACATGTCAATGCATTAATTCATTGTTGTTCATTGTTAGTCAAGTCAGCTTGTATAATCAGTGAGGAATCCCTGTTCAGTTTGAAATAAATAAAGTGTTTACAAACTCCAACCCCACTGTCTTAAACCCTCACAGGCGCACCTTGCTTGCTTCACAATGTTGTTGTTTTTTTTGCTCCACTGACACGTCTGGTTTGTTGTATCCTTCAAATCTGTGAGGCCACTTATGAGAGAGAATTAACTGCTAATCAGTTTGAGTCGCAGGCTGTTAATATTTAATTGAATAAACAAACAGACGCAAACAACTTAATGGGGAGTGTTATGATAATGGTTCGCATCTTGCCTTACTTAAAATTCTGTCATGAAAAATGTAATTATTGTTGACAAAATTCATCACATTATAATTAAGTTGTGGGGAGAAGACAGGAGTTGAGGAAGTAGGATAAACACAGAGTGACTTTTCTCGTGGAATTTTATCGACGGCTGCAGATTTGAACTGCATTTTACAAAAGGTAAATAATTGTATAATACAACTACCTAAGTAAGACCAGACATGGCCTGTTTAGGATAAGATATACTGCCATGTAGCCATCCGCTTATTGATGAGTGATTCAAAACATGCAGAAAACCTGTTGCTGTTTTTTAAAGATTGTTTTTATTGTGTAGTCGTCAGCTTAACTATGTGTTTTCAGTTTGCATATGATATGACTGTTTATTACTCTGTAATAAACAGTGAAACATGTTTATCTTGAAAATGTAAAAATGTATTACAAAATTCAAAATCTGGGGACAGACTACTTTCAACTCACAATCAAGCAGGTTCATTGAGCCTGGGGTGGTCAATTAAAAATGATGCTCTAATAATCAGCGATCACTTGAGAGAGAAAATAGCAGTCCCAATTATTGAAAAGATGGTTTTAAGAGCGTTTAAAGACGTGCGATGAAGCGAGCCCAGTAAGTCTGTGTGTGTGTGTGTGTGTGTGTGTGAAAATCTGAGAGAGGCAGGTTCCACAGCTAATGAGGTCTTCAGCTCTGGTGAGGTACACATCTGTGTGTATGTGTGCGTCTGTGAATAATGATCCCAAAGTTGTATTATTAATTATGAACGCCTCTGCATCGAGCGGAGATTTCAATAAAGGCTCGAGATACAAGCGGAATGAGAGGGAGAGAAGGAGAGAGTTGAAAAGATCCTTTTGAGCTGTTTCCGTCTTAATAAAGCAGCGTGGCGGGAGATGATCCTGCTGTGCCCTCCTGTGGCCACAGCGGTGAAATATTGCCTGTCCCGATTCTCCATCTCTGCCTAATTACACTCTGAAAAATCTATTATCATGCGATGGGAGAGATCAAGGAGTTGCATCAGTGAGAGGGGCTCAAATAACAATATTGAAGAAAAACCCATTTCATACATAAAATGCGGTAGGATATCCTCTAAATATCATACATGAAGCATGACAATAACGGTGCGATGACATACAATGAGATACTGACCCATATTTATTTAAAGATGTCGCTGGCTATTTTATAAATCATCCGTGTCGTGGCAAAATGATTTGTTCCCTCTACGTCCCATAATAATTCTCCTATTCTACTACAAAGAGAAATAATACAGTAAATATAGGGCAAAAAATATCCTCTGAGGACTGTTGAAGCGACACAATTAAGAAAATGCAATTCGTTTAGGCCTCGTTATAGTTAATCTAACCTGCCCAATTCCAACCCTAATTGGTGAATGTGTGACGAACAAAACAGAAAAAAGAAAAAAAAAATCCATCGCTGCCTGGATCATTAAAAGTATTTAAATGAACATTATACAGTATATATTTGGATGAGCGGTTTGTGTCCTCCTCATCGTGCTGGCGTATTAGATTCTGCCAGGTGACAAAACAATACGACGAAATGCACGCCACCAACCAAATCAGTTTTACAGTCGGCGAGACATATATAACAACACCAATCCAGTCAGCCAGACAGTTGGCCAACACGCCACAGTCAGTCAAAGTGACAGTCAGTCCACCAACAAGTCAATCAGACCCCTAGCCAATCCTCCAGTCAGTCAACAAACCAGTCTGACTGCCACTCATCGGGGTTAGCCAGTCAACATGCCAACACGTCCAGCGGCCATTTCATTCGCTCCCTCACAGCCCGCCCGACCAGCAGCCAGTCCAAACTCCAAATAACCAGTCGGCCAGACAGGAAACCGGTTAACCTCTGCCAATGAGGCAACTACTCCCTCGGTTTGACCAATACCCTACCTGACAATTTAGCACGGACTACATTTGGTAGGGCGGGACAACCTTTCACGTTTTTACAGTGTGGAAGAGCCAACTCATTACTGTGCTAAGTGCGGGGCAGGGAAACAAACCAGGGATGAATAAAGACGGAGCCATTTAAGGATAACCTCCTCACACACACACACACACTTCAGTACACAGCGGTGTGCATCCACTGACAGAAGAGCCCCCCCACACACACGCACACACACAATATGGTAGCTGACATGTGCCCATCTCTTCTGTTCTGCCCTTGGAGAATCTAAATGCTAAATGTATGTGCATATTTTTTCATAGCAACAGACATATTAGAATTTTTTTCCCGGCGACCCCATCCACCCCCCCCCCTCCCCTCCCCTTCTCCATCTCCCATACGGAGGAGATGAAAGAGTCTGAGGCGCATAATGCTGGAGGAATTAAGGGATTCCTCGGTGGCCCCGAGTACCAGGGGCCATCGTAATGATGAGGAGGCTTAAGCGCTTTGTATCCTCCCTTTTACCCTGCTCCGTCTCGGCCTGTTTTCATTTTAAGGGTGTGCGTGTCATTAAATTATTCATCTGGAGGTAAGGTAATGATCATGTGTTTGTTATTGAAAAAGGCACATTATATTTGAACACAGAGGAGATAGATTTGTTCTAGTTTGGAATGGGGAGAGCCGGCGAATGGAAGGAGGAGAGTGTCCTTGTCTGTGTGTCCATTCCTAGTGTGTGCGTGTGTGCGTGTGTGCGTGTGTGCGTGTGTGCGTGTGTGCGTGTGTGCGTGTGTGAGGGTGTGTGAAATATGGGAAAGAGATAAGGATCGTCATGTGGAAAATTTCCTAAAAGCCTGTTCATTTTTCAGTTTTTACATAAATTGACTATTGACGTGTGCGAACAGGGCGGACACCCCCCCAGTGATTTTATGGGAGATGATCTCACTCTTCTCCTTTATCTCTTCCTCTCCAATGATGGCTATTGATCTCGGTCAAAGGGAGCAGAGGGAAATTGATTGGGGAAATTCTAGCACGGTCGAAGAGGGACTCCCGCAAGACCTTCTGACTGGTGTTGGATACTCCATATGGATCTCCCTCTCTCCATCAGGGGCCATTTACCTTCTCACTGCTGCTGTCAAACATTATATTGTAGACATACAGATGCTCTCATTTTCCCCTACATCAGTGAACGCTCTGATGGAGTAACTTGAGAGTGAAACGCTTTGATTTTATCCAGGGAGATTCATATTTTGCTTTTTAAAATTGTCTGTATATTACTTTTATTGTCAATGGCTAAATGACCTTGCATCGTTTTGAAATATTGGCTAATATTTCTATACAACATGTAAAAAAAAAAAAACGAAACAGATTTGTTTGAAATATATTAAATGTTCAAGATTGCCTGTCTGTATGTAATAACGCATAGGAAGCAAAAAGGTTGTGATCTTCCATTGCGTTTAAAAAGAAATTGCATTTAACTTGAATTTAAATTGTTTTTTGATGATTTACACTGTGAACAATACTGACTATTATGTCTCCTGTGTTTAAGACTGCTTTGAAGACGTTGACCACAAATGTCCACCAGAGGGAGAGACTGGACTGTGCATTCTAAAAGGCATGTAATAATGTACATGCCTTGTCCTTGTGCACGTTTCATTATTTAGCTCTTAGATGAATGGGCTTTTTGTTTTAGTCTTGCTTCAAAACATGACATTTATTTGAAAAAAAAAACTCCTGACCTTCCCTTCAATCAATGTATCAAAGGATAAATAACGAAGACTATCCTCTGACTAGAACCGGAGACTTTTTTGTGTGCGATTACACTGCAAATATTAATCCACATATTCTGCTCCAGCGACACAAATAGTCTGGTCAAATAGTCTGTAATTAATACAGTTTGTGTAACTGTGCTGTAAAGTTCACCCAAGTAAGACAATGCAAGACTGCAAAAAAAAGCTGTAAAGGAGGGTTAGGCTATTGCTTGTTTTCTTTCTTATTCTTTCTTACCACTGCCAGAAAGTCTGAAGGTTCAATTGAGGAATAAAAAAAAAAAAAATCCCATTCATTGTTTTTGTTAGTTTTGGATCCCCTGAGTTGAAAAGTGAACTTCTGTCAAAATGTCAAATTCAGGCAACACTTGTCCTGATCAAAGCTGGCATTCGCCTGTCCCGTACTGTTCTGGTACACACATACACACAAGATATGTCTAGTGTCTGTGCATGTTCACACAAGTAAATACATACTGTACACTTCAAATGCGCCCATATGCACACTAATGCATGAAGGATTAACACAAACAGAGAGGAAGTGTTATCGACACGAGCTCTACAAAAGACAAACACGTTAGACACACACTTAAAAAAAAAAAAACAATGGTGCTGACGCACACAGAGCTGCCCAGGCCACACACTTGCACAGACAGAGAGAGATAGATAAAGGGAGACTGCCTACATCAGAAGATGAATACCTTGAGAGAGAGAGAGAGAGAGGGGGGGGGGGGGGCTCTCCGGGGGGGGGGGGGGGGGGGGGCTCTCCTCAGTGTTAATCCCCTTTGTTGTTATCGATGTTAATTGAAAGAATGAGCTCTATAATATGGTCCCCTGCTGGGCGATTACTTAGCCGGAGCATAGCCTGGGACCATTCATAAACACTTCCAGGAAAAGGCGAATCACAGCCATTCTCTGAACCATCACATTTAATAAGGTGCGCGGCCGCTCACTTTTAGTGGGAAACGACGCTCATTGGAAGACACCGATCTGTTCGGCTGCGGGTATTCTGTTATTTGAGAGACTGAGTTACAGAGTCCAAGAAAAAGGCTAAACCAGAGAGAGAGAGAGAGAGAGAGAGAGAGAGAGAGAGAGAACAAAGTCAACTTTCCTTTCACTTGCACCGAGCTGTGTGCTCGTCGAGTTTGGGGTCAAGCAAAGTTCATCAACGGTTCACGCAGTGTCAGGTGACCCCTGTAGTCACCCAAGGCCTTGGTGACTTGTTTTTGCCGCCTTTACCCTGCTCAAATGGCACAGGAAATACGGCTGTATGTATGCACTGCTCCTACTTCCAGATGGCGAGTTTTAAATGGTGTGGACAATTTGATCTCGCACTGGAGCCATCTGGGCCTGACCGAATCAGGAGATACACGTAGCTCGATAATATAAATATACATCATTTGCTCTCATTTCTCATTTGTGCTTGCAAAGACCAGTACGAGAAAGCATACCATGCCAGTGCAATTGTCAACATATTTCAAGCTCGTGACCCGAGACAGATTGCACTGACATCCGTTCTGAGGCTTATATTTCTGCGGGTGCACTTTTTATGTGCATCCACAGGGAGCCCTATGCAGCTCCGGGGGGCCCTGGGTGTAAGCGCAGCCTCGGCCCAGCTGTTCGCAGGCTCTGTGGCAGAAATTTAGGGCATCCTTCTCGCCGTTTTCGCCTCACGGGCCAAGCATGTGTCACACACGGGGAGAGCGGCGTAGGGATTCCCCCCCCCCCCATTCGTCTCAAATCCTTTTCTGGATGTCTCCTGCGTCCTCGGGGGGAGTTTGAAATTTCCAACACATATTAACTTCCTCTACCCCCTGTGAACAGTGAATATAAGGAAGGCTATTCCGTGCAGGAGGAGAACAATACAGAAATGGGGGCTGTGGGTGATCTTGCATGAACCCAATGGTTCTCATGCAACTCAAATGTTCAATTAAAGCAATAAAACTACCACTAGTACAAATAGAGGCTTATAAATGCCTGTGGTGAACCTCGTTGTTGACGATAGGCAAAATCCATCATCAACACCCTCTGGTGGCCAAAAGATGCCCTACACCTCAAGTGTTATCACAACTAAGCTGCATAAATACATGCAAATATACAGTGCAGTATGTGCACACAACCTGCAAATATGTGACTGATGATCTGCCGTCAGTGGCAGGCCCTAGCTTGCCCTTAGTTTGGCACAAATATCAATACCTCATTAATACCAGATGGCCAAAGTTAGATTGAAATGCCAAAGTGGAAGCGTTTTAACTGATAAGTTTACACCGAGGGCATGTATCAGGCATTATCACCAATCTGCAGATTACACATGCAAATAATATGCATACACAGTTCATGCATGAATAAAATCTAAGCAGGTGCTGGCCATCCATCTTGTCAGACTTTTTTTTGTTGTTTTTATTAAGCACAGCAGCTTTAATTACACTCCAATCACACAATAATAATTTCTTCTTTAAAAACAAAAATTACAGCCCCTCTCCCTTTTTCAGTCATTTTGGAATGCAGGCCTGGCTCGAAGGGGGTTTGTGTATCGTGTGCGTCCGTGTCTCATACCGTAGAACTAACCACGGAAAAGAGAAGCTGTCAGTCTCCAAACATTTGGCGCAGGCCCTAGATTTCTTACCATCCTAATTGGGCTGATTGAAACCCGCTCTTGGATTATCACGTCAAGGTTTCCACTCGTTAGACAGAGGCTGTTTGTTGCAGAATGCAAAGCATGGAATGTGGTTCTTGCGCCCTAGTTTCCATCTAGTCTGTCCACAGTACCGGAGGTAGTGGACTTCTTCCTACACTAGTTTACCAGAGGCAACAATACATCCGTCTATAGGAAAAACAACCATATACAGTATAATGGAAAGCTCATCATGATTGCAGTTAACCGGTCTGCTTCATTCATAGGTGCTATCATTAAAATATATATATATATATATTAATTAAAGGCTGGTTCTGACTCGTTTCTCTTATTACGGCACTACATTTAATTTCCCATTCAAATGCCATTGTTATGTCACGTGAAAGTGACCATATTTCCATAATAGTACGTAAAATAGTAGTAATTGTAATTCATTCCAAATAGATTTCAAGTGATAACTCAAAAGAAGGTCCCATTACCCTAGTTTCCATCTAGTCTGTCCACAGTACCGGAGGTAGTGGACTTCTTCCTACACTAGTTTACCAGAGGCAACAATACATCCGTCTATAGGAAAAACAACCAAATACAGTATAATGGAAAGCTCATCATGATTGCAGTTAACCGGTCTGCTTCATTCATTGGTGCTATCATTAAAATATATATATATATATATATATATATATATATTAATTAAAGGCTGGTTCTGACTCGTTTCTCTTATTACGGCACTACATTTAATTTCCCATTCAAATGCCATAGTTATGTCACGTGAAAGTGACCATATTTCCATAATAGTACGTAAAATAGTAGTAATTGTAATTCATTCCAAATAGATTTCAAGTGATAACTCAAAAGAAGGTCCCATTACAAATTAGGATTCAATTTTAATTTCATGCTTTATAATTTTTTTTTATTTAAGAATAAATTGTTAAGATTTGGTCTTTACTTACTTTTCTTGTCTACAAGGAAATGTAGCACAACAACCTGATTACTGAAGCAGGCTTCTTTTTCCTTCTTTACTTGTCTGCCAGATGTGCAAAAACAAGATTTCACGTAAACGTTTGTTTTGGCTTTCCCTCTGAACAATGAGCAGTTAAGTGTGCTAGCAATGCTGCAGTCATGTGGGTCTCTGAACTTTCGTTGTGTTACCGAACATTCTGTTCCACCATCCAACAAAAACTGTCAGAAAATAAATTAAATGTAGCTAAAGAACTCCAGTGATCTCTTCAAAAATGATAGATGACACCAACCCCACTAACTACTACGGATGTAGGAGTGAGTTTTTTTCCCTACCTTACTCATTATCATGGGTAATCAGTCCAATTACTGTAGTGACCACTGAAAAACTGTCTTACAATCACTGTATTTCAAATAGTTACGAATTCATTAATTAATCAACTAATAGAAAATGAGCAACTCCAACTCTGCAAATCCTGACTCAGACACCCTGGTCCCTGATTTTCAACCAGCTTAGTCTAATGACGTTTACATTGTATTGACTAATGAGCTGTAGCAGCTCTCTAAGTGGGCAGCTGTCTAAGTGGGCAGCTTTTTATAGCGAAGGATGGAGGGTGGGTACCTCAACAATCTAAGAGTGATTGACGAGAGGTTTGGAATACCATCGGAGTCCAGTTGCGTCTCAGCATCTCTCCGTTTCTTTGTTTCACACTCCCTCCGCTCCACCCTCCATTTCTTTCTCTGGGCCATTAGGATCCACAAGAAATGGTTTTCATGGACAAACTAGACTTGTTCACAAAAATATGAGTCATTGACAAATGGAATGTTGCTGGTCAGCCATTGCAAGTTACTGTTACTAGACTCAAGCCCAATAGTCAAACCGTCACTTATGAGCATGTATGAATATTTCATTTGAGCCCCAATTCGTGATCGAAAGCGCGAGGTACACACGCGATGAAGAAAGGCACAAAACACTGTGCAGACGATTCATGTAACATGACCACATGTGTGGCAGGTAAAATAATGCACTGGGAAATATGATAATTAATACAAGAAACAGCGACCGTTCAGAAAGAAATATTATATTTAAAATTGCCACGGATTACACATTCAGACACAAACGGATTAGAAGAAAAAAAAAATTGGAATGCTAAGGACTGAGTTTTACCAGTGGAGAGGTTGGCTAATAATGGGGGACAGCGGACCCAGAAAGGCACCTGGACGCACGCACGCACACGCGCACACACGCGGCCAGGACACAAATCACAATGCAAATTAAAAAAGGGGGGAAAAGACTCAAGGTCATGCTTTTCACTTGGCTTGTAAGTTTAAGTTATAAATGAACCAAATCACTGCTATTCTTTTTCCTTCTTTTGTTTCCCCCATCATTACTTGTCCTAATTATTTGTTGTAAAAAAAGGACAGAAGAGTATGAGAGTATATGACATGCAACACGGTTTCCATATTTAGCCAACCCTATTACTCATTTTAAATAAATACCTGACACTTTTTGACTTGTCTCTCAGAAAGTAAGCTGCATAGTGTGAAAAGGACTAAAATATATAAAAATAAATTATGGGACATCTCATAGTTTGAAAAATATAAAATCAACTTTCGGAGTTGGTGGAGATCAAAGTATTTTGCCATCTGCTCACGCGTTCGTATTAATAAATAATAGGTGATTGCAGCCATGCTCCCAGAGTCATTGGTTAAAGTGATGTGGTTTCAGTTACAAGGATTTGGCTGATGCTCAAGTCACCCACTGTTAGACAGCCACCAATCATCTACAAACATTTGACATTTTTAGCGCTGTCTGAGAAAGGTCCTCATCCGACACATCTCGAAGAGAAACCTCCATGCTTGACAAATCGACATCCTGAGCAGCAGGGAGAACACCAGAAAACACATGTTAAGACAATAGAGACCTTTGGATAAGTGGTGTGTGTGTGTGTGTGTGTGTGTGTGTGTGTGTGTGTCCAAACCGCATTTACTTGATTCTCTTCAAACACCAGATAGCAGAGAAGCGTAATGGGAAATAATCAGAGCGATGCCAAGAACTACTGGTCAAAAAAAAAACAACACACTTTTTAGGAAATGAAATGTGCATAAGGTGTGAAATATATGACAAGGAAACGCGTTCCGTGTTCAGCACATCGGTGGAAGTGACGCCTGCGGCAAATTTATACAACACGTGATCCACGATGAAAGCGGCCCCTTTTAAGCATCAACTGAACTCAAACTTGTGAAAAAAAGACTGGCCTTCTACATCCTACTCCGGAGAGGAGAATAAAAAAAAATCTTCACATGATCTCCAAATGCCTTTGTTCAAAATAAAAATGGAAAAGTGACAAAAATGAAAGCTGATAAAAAAAAAAAAATGTTTTACACACAATTGATGATTTGTTGTTGTCATGAGTGAACAACTGTACAACAGTCGAGATATGGCTCAATATTTTAAAAGCAATTACCTAAAAATCACAATAAATGTATCTAATTAACTTAATTATTAGTCAAAGCAAATATAATTTCGAAATACAATCTACTTCAGCCTGTTACCCCGTGGCGTTTTAATTAATATCTGCCAAAAACTAGTTAAATAAAGAAAAAAATATATATACTGTGTATATATATATATATTATTATTTTTTAATAAAGGCGTTTGACTAGGTCTGCATTTCTTCATAGCAACAAGCTCATGACAAAATTAATATCCGACTCCAAATTGGACTGGACAAGGAGCAACATGCTTCTGCCGCAACTGCCAGGGCGGCTGCTCGCAAGGGAGGCTGTTTCCAATGAGAGGGATTAGTGAGAGCCAGTTGTCAGAGGATAAACGAGAGCCTTGGGAGCAAAAGGGTTCTCCCCTAAAACACCAAAAAAAAAACAAATGCACACACACTCAACACTGCGTCCTAAAAGCTCACGGTTTGCACGGGCACCGAGAGACAAAAGCGCACACTTTTACGCGAGACCAAACAGGAGCCGCTTTTAGCAGACAGAACACATACTACTCCAACTTTCCAATCTCCAATCTGAAGGAGAATCCGGAAGGGAATCCCTCAACAAATCAGTCTATCTGTGACTTAAATCATTTAAAAGAGAGCACAGAGTCCTATTAACTCATGAAAGAGAGAAGAGATCATGCGGGCCAACATGACCACCGCAAAGCCTTTTATCAAAAGGCAGATGATCTCAACTAAAGTCATCACAGTGGCAACAGATCCCAGACTGTAGTGAAGCATGTAAGCATCACTGTCATTTGTCACGGACCTAAACACAGGACAGATTTATTCTCAGCACGCAGCCACCCAATCTCACCATCCAGCAACCCCCTCCCCTGCTTCTTTTGTTTTTTTCCCCCCATCCATGTTAAAAGGTCTTATTTTCTCCACTTTTTCCCATTGCGGAATCGTCAGACTTCCTTTATGTGGGTTCTTTGGTGAAAGCCTCTACATGCCAAGAGCTTAATGGTTTGCCATTTGCAGATAATGGGCTTTTTAGTTGTCTCAGCTACATGGACAGAGTGACACTTCTTGGGGACTGCCCCCATATAAATACTTTCCCTTTCACACAAGAACAGGCAGGCTTGTAAGAGAGGAAATTGATTGGGGCCTGCTTTGTGCTTTGGTTAAGTACATTGCCGGATTTGATTTCCAGCACTGTTAACACAAACAAGACTGTAGGCACACAACGTATACCAGACGTACGGCCTCTTTATATACAAAACTAAAAAGATGCATTTTTCTCACATTTGGTTCATGCTCCTCAAAGAGTGGTTTGAGATATCTAATATTACAAACAGAAAATGATTTTAATTAAGCGTTCGCTTCTTTCAAGTTCATTATGACCAACACTGACAGATGAGATTGTTCAGCGCTGCACACACATGAACCACAACATGTGTGTGCAACACAACTTGAGTTGCTGCACATTACACATCCACAGGGACAAATACTCCTCGTTACTGCAATTTGGTTGAGTTTGATTACTTGCGGTACGTGCTACACATTTCGATATAAATGCTTGCACATGCTTTCCATGTTGTAGTTGTGAATTTATGCTAGATGGGACTAAAATCACACAAAATTAACCAGTCAAAATGGCACAGAAGATGGAAAAAGGATATACGATTAAATAAATAAAAAAACTACACAGAACACATAAGTTTCATCAGGCACGGCGGCCAACCAAGAACATACAAAGGCTTATTCAAAGATCATATCCTGGATATATATTGATAAAACAAACTAGAGAGTGAGCGACGAAGAGTAGTAGTAGTAATATCTAAAATATCCTATGATTTTTATGTTTATCTTCATATATTATGATGGAGATCTCCATGGATCTGGATTTCTGGCCTGTCCAGAAAAGGCAACGAAGTGAAAACCCAAAGTGAACATTGTTGGTTCAAATGAAAGTTAAAGATTGCACATCTGCCTTTACTCAAGTATAAAACGAAACAAACATCTGCCCGTCCATATCACAGCCACCACAACGCTTATGGCCTAATAACCATTATACAGTGATGGCAAGGCAGTCAACAAGACATAAACATCCCAAACAACACAATTTAGGCTTCTGGCCTAAATTTAGCAGTTTACAACCTCACGACAAGCACAGGCATCGAGCGCAAAAACAGACCCTACAAACTACAACAAACAAAAACAGCTTGCACTCACTCGTTGACTTGAGATGATGCCTCCTCTCGTTGTCTCCATGAAGATGTTTGTCCTCCTGTGAAGCTCCTCTGTCCTGGCCTCCAGCTCCAAGCCCCAAAGCGATCCTTTCGAATTTCACATTTATCAGTGAAATTAGGGACTTTGTGAGTCTCATCATTTGTAAACCCTCCATTTCCCTCCAGCTTTCAGGGGATAAACGTTTCCAGGGTGCTAATTGTTAGCAGAATGGCTCACTAGCTCTTAATCCAAATATTGAGAGAGCAAACTCCATTCGATGAATTGTTTGGCATGAGGGATTCCACTTCCTGGAAAAAGGAAATGCTGCACAAGTAGGCGGGGCTAAAATAAAATCCCAGCCAATTAACTCATCACAAATGTTAGGAAACACTGCTATCCCATTGGTGTAGTTCACCTCAAACTCCTGTTCGAACAGGAAGTAAGTATCAAGTCAGGTCCGGTCAAATTAGATTTCCCACACTTCCTGTCATGTAGCAGCCTGCAGGAACAGGTGAGAGTTTAACTCACAATTGTGTTTTTTTTTTTTGTTGTTATCATATATTATGTATTATCAACACATATGGTCATTTGATGTCAGTGTGAAATGTCAGTTTATTAAATAGATTATTTACATGTTAGAAACAAACATTTGATTCAAATATAATCACTAAAGGAACTGTGGCACACATGAATTTCAGTCATGTGGCTCAAACAAACATAGGTTTCTACCATGTTAAGCAACTTTTATATGCCGTGAAATATTATTTCCGATTCACATGTACAGTATGTATATTTTGCAATAGCTGGGGACATGAAGTGACCATTTGCTGTCTCCTCCAAATGTCCAGCAAGGGAAGACGGTCGGTTTGTGATTATGTGCACATTGCATAAGTCATATGCATAGATACATTTGATTGGAAACAAAAAGGGAAAAATATAAATAAACTATAAATATATACGTTAAGTCACTTGAAACACTTAAGCACAGTGCATGTTGCATATGAGTACTCGCATTATGATTGACATGAGCACTATGCCTACCTCCAACCGGATAAACGAAGAAATTGCAATTTAGGAGGCTCCTTCAATCCCACATGCAGTCATCTCTGTGGCAGCGTTGTGACAGCAGGAAAATGCCTCCAGCACTTGTGCTTATGTGTCCCTCAATACATTCAGAGGTGTGTGACTCCCAGTTTCCACCTACATATTGTACCCAACAGTAATTGCAGGTTAGATGTAATCCAAAATATTTGGATGGTTGGATCTAAGCAACTTTGCATAGGGAGGGCTAGTTCGAGCAAGCACAGCTGAGTAATAGGTGCAATACATTTCTTGACATATGTGTGTCTAATGTATGGTTATATTTTACTGCTTTTTTTTTTTCATTTAAGCCCCCCCCCCCCAAAAAAAGAAATGTGTGTCTGGATGTCAAATCCGTCTCGCTTGTCAGCATCAGATCTCTGTCATCTTTTATCTTTGACCCAGATCGAAGCTAGGAATGTGGCTTTTACTAGTGGAGACATGGATATGTAAACTCCCTGCACCATGGGGTCAGAGGGCACGCCACATTCCAAAGGAGGCCCATTTTTTTAAAGTAATAATTGTGGCAACAGAAATACATTCATTGCTAATTTATTGGGGATGGTTTCATTGCCCATTATTTTACTGAACAAATAAACCTCTTTCATTCCAGATCTTTATAGTTTGTGGAAATACCAAACCACCCCCCCCCCCCCCCCCAAAAAAAAAAAAGAAATGTGTGTCTGGATGTCAAATCCGTCTCGCTTGTCAGCATCAGATCTCTGTCATCTTTTATCTTTGACCCAGATCGAAGCTAGGAATGTGGCTTTTACTAGTGGAGACATGGATATGTAAACTCCCTGCACCATGGGGTCAGAGGGCACGCCACATTCCAAAGGAGGCCCATTTTTTTTAAGTAATAATTGTGGCAACAGAAATACATTCATTGCTAATTTATTGGGGATGGTTTCATTGCCCATTATTTTACTGAACAAATAAACCTCTTTCATTCCAGATCTTTATAGTTTGTGGAAATACCAAACCAAATTCTTGAGTTTTATTAGTATTTATGCGGCTTGGTGAATGCGTAACATGTTATGATGTGAAACTAAATGATTTTAGAGGGAGGGTAATAACTTTGAAAGGTGTGAAGTTCACATATATTTTAATTGCATCTGCTGCCAGTTTAGAACAAATGGTGCAAGCCGCCCCCTGCCCACCCTTAAAGTAGATATGTTTTCAGTCGCTTTCATGCTGGAGCCAGTTTTCACCTTTGGATTTCTCTCTGTGTCTGATGGCCCCAAACAGATATTTTCAGGTTCACTGACACAGCCACTCAGGCAGCCATGACAGCTTTTGTCAACTTGCATCTCAGGACCTTTGAACCTCACAATCAAAATAACGCTTTGCTCCTGCTACGGTTGATCACCTATTCTGTCACTGATGGGGGACACACACTGACGGAGGTGGTGGCCTGTAATGGTTGTCTTTTGGAGGGAGTGTTGTTGTTGTTGTTGTTCCTGTGCATGTGAGTGGGAGTGACGAGTGACCCAAAGGAAGTTGTTGTCAGAGACTGCAAGTTTAAAGACACAACCCTGCATCCTCTCATCTGATGTATTTTTTATTGTTACTTCTCTAAACTACTTATAACCCTTCCCCATCGCTGTATGCTACCAGCTGTATCTGTTCTAGACTCACTTATGAATGCCGCTTCATTGCTGTGAGTAAACCACAGCATGACTAGCCATTAGTATAATGCTGTTCAGCTTGTCTGCACTTTGAAGAAATTAAACATTAATAAAAGAACAAAGCAGACCCCTCATAGTGGAAGGTGGAGAACCCCTGCAACCACACCATGTACATGTCCATCTTTGAAAGGTTGTGTTGCATATTTCCCCTCATGCACGTTCATCTTTCTGGCGACTGTGCTCAACAGCCGCACAGCAACATGTACAGTACATTGGCAACAGCGCTGGACTGGATCTAGCCCCGCCCTTGATACTATGGCCTGGCTAAGGCTACCATAATCTCTTGACATTATTATAATATTTTTAGTCTTTTCAGCTTTTGCTAATTTTACAGTACTTCTTAGGAAAAAAATGTAAGAAAAAAAATTCCTGCACCATGCAAGTATGTGTGCGTGAGTGTGTGTGTGTGTGTACGTGCTCGTGTGCGTGTGTGTGTGTGTGTGTGTGTGTTATTCCTGGGTGGTCTGTGGGCTTTCCATTTCCTGGGGGGGTGAGGCAGGTTGTGCGTCTGATGACTGCTGGTGAGTGTTAGTGTAATGTGCCAATAGCCAAAATGGATTATAATCCATATGAGCAAATCCACTCAATGCAGCTTTGAATGTGAAGTGGCGCTTTTGTTCCTGTTCAAGGTGCTAAAAAGTAGTGTTAATGAAATCATGTGAGTAACACGCTTAAAGCATACTACTGTGGGATTTGTAGATCACTGTCAGGACCACAAACGACTATGACTATGTTATCAAGACTGAGCTTTTTCATTGAACACATAAAACTGGCCCGTTTCATACATTTCATTTCAAGCATGGGGCTGACCCACACTGGAACCTGGAAACTTTTGCGGAGACACGGAGGTTACTGTGGTAGCCTTTGTATCATCCCAGACATTCTGCATCACAGTAGCAAAATATGCAGCACACCCTGTCTCTGGGAGGTAGATCAGCAGTGAGGTGGTAATTTGAGTGTGCGACACATCTCCACCAAGAATGTAGGGTGGTTATCAGAAAAACCAATTGGATTCTAAATTGATCCAAACATACACATTCTCAATTCACGGGACATAGGTCGAGTTTACTTAAAGCCTAATTTCACCAAAAAACGGAAAGCATGACTCCCTCGCAACTCGTTTTCCAGCATTATCTACAACATATAAAGTGGTGAATTGACAAGTTTGGGAATACTGCTCCACTCAGCAAAGAATTTTGCCCGCATGGGCTTGGGGCTAAATGAGGAGGTTTGTTCTTTCCCTCGTCCTCCTGCCAGCAGGTCCAGTTCCACACTCTACGGACACTGGTGGGTTGTGTGGGTCAGAGACTCTTGGCCAGACACTGGTTCCCACAGGGTGAGAAACCCCCGCCACCGGTTTGCAGACATGCAAATGTTTGAGTGCAGAGAGACGCTTTCCTTTTGGGGCCTGGCACTGTAAAATAGAACCACTGTGCAGGGCAGAAGCTGCGATTGGCAGGGCTGCCCAAAGTGGCACGCATTTCATTTCGCCCAAAAATCGGTTCGACGTTCGTGGAACGTTAGTGGAAGATTTTGCGTCTCCTTGGATGCAAATAGGCCATATGAACATTATACCTCAGTGCGAGGGATGTACCCATCCCCGATTCCACAAGCAAAAGCCATTCAAAATGGCAGCTTTTCATCTGCCATGTCCGCTGAATGTTTTACAGTTATCCAGGCCAACATGAAGGCAGCTATTATAACAGGGCTGCTTACACAATACAGAGGTGGTGAACTTTAGCAGGCTCTCACCCCTGCAGAGTGTCATAAGACTGGCCACTTTGTTTTTTAGGTTTCACCCCTCCAGTGATGCTCTTTCTGCCCCAGCGATCACATACAGCTCACGACCAATAATTAGCGCGATTCCCCAGCCCTTCATTTTCATCATTCTAAGCTCTCAAACCCGGAGAGAGAGAGCGCTGGTGTGCCGGCAAGTCGGCGCAGTTCCTTGATGCCATGAGGGAAGACGGACGTGGCGGTTGATACAACCATCTTCATTTTTCATGAAATACGGTAACATACCGTACCAAAGTTGCCTCCTTTGGCTTTAAAGCAGGGGTTTCCCTTTTTCAGCCTCCGACCTCCCCAAAATAAAATTGTCAGAGACGTGCGATCCCACAGGTGGCTGAAGCAAAGAAAGGATAGAAAGGAGCAAGATTTTGACATAGTTAATTCCCCGTGGCGCTGTAAATGAATTTGCTGCGACTGGTGCAGATGCTAATCTGACATGAACACCTCAGGGGTCAAGAAGGGGACAAAGATATAAAAAAAAAAAAAAAAAAAAAAATAGGTAGATGTTTTAATGTTCATGTTTTATTTTAAAGATACCTTGCATTTTATCATCTGCGATAAATATGTCTAAAATCTGCTATTTCTATTTCCTTCGTGTCTCCCGAGGAGGTCCCGAACCTTCGAGTAGAACCAAGGCTTTGAAGAACAGGAAACTTTGAAGCCGTTATCTTTTCTACAAAAATTGCGGTTGCAGGTTTTTCAGTGCTTTATTTCGTTAAATTAAAATAAATACAACGTAGTGTAATTGGCTTAATTGCTCACCATTTCAAATAGCAATGTCTGACCCAAACTATTAAACTCTAATAGGGTTGTAATTAAAGAGCTCCACGCCCTCGGAGCGTTGTTACTGGACACTTGTTGCTGAAATTAATGCACAACTGATTGGATTAATAGCCTGATCCACTACTTGGACAGCACTAGATCAACATGATGATTACGTCTATAAATCAGATGAATCAGTAATATGTCGGGTTCATCCAGCATTGTGTCCCAATTTGAACTATTATTGCTCACATGATCAAACGGGGTCAGAGCAAGACCTCCCACACGGCAACACTTCACGGGCTAACTGATGTAGAGCACTGACATCAGCACAATAACTTCACTAATCAGTGGTTATTATGAAGGCTAATGCCTGGATCACTCGGCCATGTCCAATACATTATCTACTTGGCTTTTTTTCTGAAACGGACGGGTGATGCAACACAGTAACATGTTCCAAATGCAACTTTCCACTCGAGCGCTGGTGAACCTGCTGCACCAACAATCTTGTGTCTGGTGCAAAAAAAGAAGAAAGACGGTCAAGCAGGTTTGATTTCGCAGACTGTTGTCGTATCCCACAAATCGAACTGGCCTTGAACTTGCGGTACCCTAATACTTTATTCGAGAAGACTTAACAACAGATGAAGACAATGTGTTTGCGTATCGTCAGCCAATCGGTTATGGAAATATACGTTGTGTTGTAATGTACATAACATTAATTGGTCACAGGTCATTGAGAAGAAAAACTGCACTCTGCAGATAAATCCGATGCAAAACAAAGTTTGAAGAGAGCAAGAGTCGTTTGTTGTTTCACACAGCTGACTTTGTGTTAATACACAAT
The DNA here is from genome assembly GCA_016785305.1 of Colistium nudipinnis. NCBI lineage: Eukaryota > Metazoa > Chordata > Actinopteri > Pleuronectiformes > Rhombosoleidae > Colistium > Colistium nudipinnis. The sequence goes on from JAFBJU010001160.1 coordinate 957,349, forward strand.
AATGCGAGCTCATACAGCACAGCTTCAGTCACACTGCTGAAGACAAAGCATATGTATGTGTAGGATAACGCTCTCCTGGAAAATACACATGGAAACATCATCGAGCATGCCCTTGCTTATGGTTGATACAGCAGATGATCTATTTACATATGTTTTTCCAGTGCTAGTTATGTATTATTTTTATTTTGGTATTGTGGGACCATCACAAGCAAGCTTCTCTGTACTGCCCCTATATATGCTAATTATTATTCAGTTGCTTGTCATGCCGAGCACTGAAACAGCAGAGGGGACCACACACTTTAAAATGCATCACATTCATCAGGTCACATTTAGTTGAACTCAACTAAACTAAATGTGAATGTAAATAATATATATATATATATAATTCCAAGGCATAATAAAGCTGCATCCACACACTGCATCCAAAATCAGTGATTTGTGGAACCACACCATTGTTTAACTTTGCCCTCGTGCACCTTTATTTCCAAAGATTGTGAGGATCCATGCAAGCTGACGCAGTCTTTATGCATGCAGTTAACATTTGCTGTAACTTCAAATAAAGTCATAAAAATATTCGTCTTCCAAAATGGATTGTAAGATTCATAAATTGATGACTGGGAATCTATCCAGATTCCAAAAGCCAGGATTCGGCACCATCTGCAAATATTTACAAGAAACCGCTGTTTCACTGTGAGCTGATACATCCATGGTGTATGGGGTGGACCATAGAAGGTCACCATAACAGCAGTAAAAGCGTCAGCATTCTTCGACAGCAGTGCAGAACTTCTGCAAAGCCTGACTGAACCTTCAATCATCCAGCTACCTGGCAACCGCCGTCCCCCTTCCTCTCCACTCCCACCTTCATCTTCCTCTCCCACCTCCCTTCACTCTTGCTCCCTGTCAGCTCTCATCAGCCTCCCCTCTGTGATGCTCAGAGAGGAATTTTACAGCTGCTGTCAGCTTACTATTCGCACACGCGCGCATACACACACACACACACACAAAAGGGGCAAAACACACATGCAGACGTTCATGCACAGGCTCATACTCCAGCCATGCACAAAGATGCACGCGTACATAAATCACGGTGGAAAGCTTGCACACAAACACACGACTGCTCAGTATGAGCGCACACTCACATGTGTTGCCCTGATGACAGTTTCAGACAGCTAACTTAATGAGCCCGTGGAGGGAAATCTACCTGGATGGACTTCTGCAGATAGAAACCAGCAGTGTGAGGCGTAAAGTAACATTTTGTGGGAAGACGCTAATCCACTTTCTTGCTGAAAGATTTAGATTAGGTAACATAAACTTTAGAATCTAACCTTAGAAGTGCAAGGAAATGTTATTATTTACAGATAATCAGGTATTATATAGAAATAATTGAATTATTATACAAATAAGTTAATGGAGAGCAGAGTATATACTCTATATATACATATATATATACATATATATATGTATATATAGATTAACCTTTGTATAAAACTGAAATTAAGAGTTAATGAGGGGGGTGTATAAATGGGGGTCGTCTGCATAAGACTATCAATGTCATTTTCCTAATGTGGAAGTGTGTGGAAGTACATATGGAATGCGCAGGTCACAATGTGACAGGTCTTTTCCTCTATACATCCTGAGATGATATTGAAGGCAGGCGATCAGGGAAAGCAAAAGCTATGGAGAGACAGACAGACAGACAGGCGGGCAGACTGAGAGGCACGGCAGGGGCTCAGAGGTCGAGAGGTCAAATCACTCACGGCAGCCAGCTCAGTTTTGGACTACAGGGAGTTCCTCAGCATTCATCACCTCCGAAACAATACGGAGGCGTATCTCTATTTCGCAGTCTGCTGTTTCGAATCTACCTCGTAACGCACACACACGATTTGAAAGATACTACAGTGCACGTCGCAACACTGACTTTTCCCCGGGCTCAAATGCCTGCTAGCTTTTACAAATCAGCTGCGATAATTTGCCGAACCAATAGAGACCCTTTGCTAACGAATGAAGGAGAGAGCAGCGTGTATGTTTTCCACCCGCTCACAACATCAGAGCCATCGGCCCACACTGAGTATTGGATTGCAGCATGTGCCCACGTATGCATGTGGGGGGGCGTGTAAAAGAGGAAGGGGCGAGATAACTTCCGCAGCAGCTGACACTCCAAAGATTACCTGAGCCACCCGACTTGTGGTAGGCATTCTTGAGATGTATCAAGGGGGAAAGTTGGTCATTGATATCAGCATATTGTCTAATTTCTTCCCTTTCTATGAATACATCTTAAAAACCTGCCCCTAAACTCAAAGACCACAGGCCGTTTGGCAGTCGCATCCAACACTTTGTGCTCTCAGCTCAGAGTGTCACAAAGAGCTGAGAGGTCCTGTCCCTCTTCTACCTCCAGGGGCCACTGCTAAGTGTAATTGATCATCGAGGGTGCCTCTCATCACTCTTTCTGAAATGCCGAAACATGAAACGGGAGTTTACTTTACGCCTGCTGAACTACATGGCAGTCTACTGTGCTGGCTAGCAAACAATTAAAAAAGAAAAGGACACGCTCAAACTGAATTTGATTTATCTGGACCTATACCTTGTTGAAAGAAAATAATGCAAAACTCCTGGACCAGAGTTTTAAAATAGGTGGAACGTCTCGGGCCATCTTATTTACAATCACCTCTGATTCCCTGAACCCTCATCCAGATATTCTGACTCGGTGCCAAGAAAAGATCACACCGTAAACCGTCACACATTTATTTCTCCTGCCACACGGCAGAAAACTCATCTGGTTTGCTTTTGGGGAGGATGAAATGCTCCAGAATATGAAACAAGCGCTCCCAATTCTTTGGCTCCCACACGCCTAAGCACTTCCATGAATGATTGTGGGGAGTTCAGAAATGTTGGCAGAATGCCTATCAGTGCAGCTGCGGAATACAGGAGAGATGGGAGAATGACGAGCGGATTAAACGGGGTCAGAGGTTAAATTTCAGACTGTAATCCATCACAAATTACTGATTACCTGCTGCAGGGTGTAATCTGCACGTCACGTCTTTTTCTGTCGGGTTACACTTCCACACTACTGAACATTTTCATTCCTGTGCACATACTTTGAAATACATCATCATTTTTCAAATGCACCGGTGTGGAACAAACATAATGAGCAGGCTGTTGAGGCAGTGTCCGTATGGTGTGTGTGTGTGTGTGTGGGGGGGGGGGGGGGGTTAGAAAAAAGGAGGGGGGGGGGGGGGGGGGGGGGGGGGGGGGGGGGGGGGGGGTATTAGAAACAAGCAAACGAGAGAGCATTGGTTTTGTTTTGTCACACACACTGACTCTCCCGCAACCCTGATACAAACCTGTGTTTCGACGCACATGTGTGATTGGCTGAGGGCTGTATTCTAGCACCCACACCTAGAGAGAGAGAGAGAGAGCCAGAGACAGAGAGGGATACTCCCGGGACACACACACACACACGGATCCAGTGTGACTTTCATAGAAGTGTGCCATTGCCAAGCAGACACGCAGCCTATTTAAGACAATCACATGATTTCACTGGGAGACAAAAATGATCCGCGGGGGTCACTGGGTAGAGGAAGAGAGAGAGAGGGAGCGGCAGAGTGAGCGCGTGTGAGAGAGACAGAGAGAGAGGGGGAGAGCGAGAGAGAGAGAGAGGGGGGGGGGAGAGAGAGAGACAGTCTGAGTGGAATAAAGGAAAATGACTCTCCGGCAGAGAGGACCTGGGTTCACGCGTTTTTTCTGACGGCCTGTGGAAATGACTCAAAGCGGCTGATGCTTCATTCATCCTGCGGCTCGCAGAGTGGCGGTGTGGCACAGGACTCCTCCGGCGTTTCTGCGCGAAGGTGATCCACAGACATGACTCTATTCCGGATCCGTGCAGAGTGGAAACACTGGACATTGCTCTTTTTTCATCTCCTGTGTTGTACCACACTGGGCCAAGTAAGTGAGATGATGCAAATGCATAAACTTGTCAAAACTTCAGTGTTGGGGGGGAAAAAAAGAACCGAGTTGTCCGTGGTCATTTTCCTGATTTCCTTTCACATTTTCCTCTCTCGCAGAGCCTGCCTGGGAGTCACGGTGCCGACAGGGTCGAATCTCATCAGGAAGCGTCGGATTTACTCCGATTCCTCAATTTACCTCAACACACAGGTAGGCTGTGTGGCACAAGTGTTCATTCAGTTCATCTGCGAATGGGATTACACGTTATAAATTGTGGGCGGCGTGCATTTCACCGCACTGCTCCACTATTGTTTAGTTTTTCGTTGCGGGGTAGAAACAAAAAAACTGCACAAAGTTGCAGGGGGCCAGGTCCGCATCAAACAGCGCTCACCTGCGCGGCGTGCTGCCTCTCTTGGCCGCCGGGGGGCGCCCTGCACCCTGACACGGAGCCGCCGCTGTCTTGCTGCATCAGCACAGCTCAGGCTGGAGTCAAATGAGGGAATAAACCACTTTCATTTAGCGACATTTGTTTGATGTTCGCCGTGGAATGATCTTCATTTGCGATGGCCTCCCTTTGACTGAAAGCGGTTAAAAAAGAGAGCATTTAATGTGGCGTTAATCTAACTGCGATAATGGCTCCAGCGGATTTTGTTCCCCTTAAACTGCCTTGAGGCAAGATTTCAAAGAAGATGCTCTGGGGCCTGCTGTAGCTACTCAGTCGGCTCGGTAATTAGTGCAAGCAGGAAGTGAGGCTTTCATCTGTTGTTTGTTTTGTGGATCTAACCCCATGCGGTGTGCTGAGTCGGCAACTGCTTTGGCTGCGCCTTCCCCGCCAAAGCCTTTGGGTCGGTTGCTTGTCTTGTTTCATTTGGCGTTTGTTTTTTCGTTTTGGTTGCCACGAGAAGGCAGACGCGTAAATAAGTATCAAAACTCCTCTCGCCGGGGCACATGCGCAGATGAGATGATGTGAAACGGGAGAGAGGGGAAGCCCTGGTGTTTCACATCATCTCACAGCCAGTGCTTCAACAACTACCGCTCCGTATCGCTGTGTGTTTGGCATTCTGACCCAGAGTGGGTGAGGAAGAAGTTCCCATGTTCAGTCTTTTGTTAGGCCTAAGCCATGGCACCCAGCGGTTAGAGACCCTATCAGTACTAATGGCACTCAGGAGCTACTAAACCAACACACTAACCATGTCAGAAGATTGTCTCTGTCCATCAGATAAGTGTGTTTGTGTGTGTCCTTGTGCATGCCTGCCTGCGTGTGCGTGTGTGTGTGTGTGTGTGTGCGCGCGTATGCATGCACCCTGTTCCTGCAGACTCTTTGTTTGTACACTGTCGGACATGGGTCAGTGCAGCTGGTTTTTGAGTTAGGACGGGTACAAACACATTTGAGTACGTGTAAATGTGTGTGAGTGTGTGTTTGTGTTGGGGGGGTGGACAAAGCAACGGAGATGGAGAGGAGCAGCCTCTGGTTTGTGCCTAAGTGCTTCGGTGTCTGCACAGAAAAAAGTTTGCGACATGAAGTATTAGTGTGTGTTTGCTCTTTGCGGTCTCGCAGCTCTGCGGGCAAATTGCGGCTGTAACATCACTAGAGTTGGAGCTTGGCCTGCCGCTGTGAGATAACGCGAGGGGCTCTAAATAAATGCATCCAGGAATAAACATAATGTCAGGTCATGTGTACGGGGCTTAAAATCAGCCTACCCAAAATGCACCGAATAGCCAAGTTCAAACCTCAGGCACTCAACACTGCCAGTGATGACACACTGTCTGTCCCCTCGCATGTTTCTGCCAGCACACGTCCGTCTCTGCGCTATATTTACTCATAATTCAGCCTCACCGAAGCAGTTCACGCTGTACAGGAGCGGACCGTAAGCCGGCCGTGAGTCCAAGGTTGCTGTAGTTCCTCTGCACTCTCACCTGATAAAATGACCAAACATCCCACCCACCCCGTGTCAAGACTGAGCACATTTGCAGTGGCCGTCAAAGCGTTGGCTGTCAAAATCGATGGTGGTGCTGTTGCAGTTGTTTGCTTGCTGGTTACTCATGGACCAAAAGTACACCTCGAGCATATAGTTTCAAGGTGTGTGATGGTTTACAGTAGTAGGCACTTTCAAATGGTTTCTGGGGAAACATTTTCTCTCAGCAGTAGTTGATGTCAACATCTCCAATTTATAAACACAATTTGTTCAAATGTTTTGTGACATTTTGTGAGTTTGCAAAAGCCATTATCTTCGGCCTTAAAGACAATTACCCACTTTCATCCCCGATACAGGACGCCCTCTGTTAGTAGGTCACCCGTCTTATTTCTTTCACAGAAGATGGACAGGAGCACCATTAGACGTTTAACTGGTACGAGGAGGCTAGGTCCGTGACCTGCCACCAGTCCTCTTTATGACCTGCAGTTATCCAGCCCGAGCTGTCGTAAAAACTGCAGTAAAAAACACTGGGTCAAACGTGATTCACTCTCTGTGGCTGAGCGGCCCGTGTTGGAGTTGTCTACAACCCTTCCTTTTCTTGTAACTCTTTCGCGAGTTCTGCCAGCAGAAGCGTACGGGCCAGGTCAAGGAGAATTTACAAAGGGAGGGGAAGAGGTTGCCGTTTTTCATCGCTCTGCGAGGCAGCAGCTGACACAGCATGCACTTTCTCAGAGTAAACGATGTTGGCATCTCAGATTAGTGCAGACTGACAACACTGACCACACGGATCACGCGTTTTTATATTCGCCAGGTCGCATCCGCACCGTTCCTGCACATACAGGACAATTGATTTATCTCAGCAGTATATTCCACCGTTGGAATCCCGTGGAGACTCTCATCGGTTCTGAAACACGACATAACAATAAAACATCGGCAGTCTCCCAGCTTTTCTCCTCTCCCCTCACTGTCTCGCTCTCCTTTTTCTCTCCAGAATATGAGATCGTAGCTCCGTATGAGGTCAGCCACCAAGGCGCTTACATCTCCCATGAAGTTGCCCACCATCAGCGCAGGAGGCGACGCAGGTCCCTGGGCGCGTCAGACGCCGATGGCGGCAGTGAGACGCTCCACTTCCGGCTGAGCGGCCTGGGGCAGGACTTCCACGTGGAGCTGAGGGAGGCCTCGGAGAGCCTGATCGCACCTGGCTTCGCCGTCCAGGTCCTGGGAAAAAACGGCACCAAGAGCCTGAGGGCCTACCAGCGGGACGACCTCTGCTTTTACCAGGGGTCGCTGAGGTCGAGGGTCAACTCCTCCGTGGCACTGTCCACATGCATGGGGATGGTGAGTCTGAGCGTGAACTGGGGTCGGGTTGCATGGGGGTTTGGATGAGTGGTGTGTGTGTGTGTGTGAGTGTGTCTGTGTGTCTGCATCAGTGAAAAATGACTTCAGTCCAGTTCTTTTGACAGTCTCTATCTTGAACATTGTTATTTTAAGTTAAGTTTTGGCAGCATTTAGGTTGATCTAGCAAGTGAATATTGTAATTGCACGTATTGACCCAGGAAAAATCACGAGCCCGGCCTCGTTCTGGGACGCCGATAAAATAAACACAGCAATACTGTTCCTGTCATTCTGAAACCCAAAGGGGCGAGAAACGAAGAGGTCCCTGACCCTTTTAGGATTTTAAATCAAAGTTTAGAAAACACCGAATTACTGAAGAGACCATGTATAAGTACATGACAGAAAACACAAATATATATATATATATATATATATAGATAGTGTAATATGGGGTTCGAAGATATTAGACACCAGATTCCAATCAGACACTGAGATAAAGGAACGAGTGAGAAGGAAATGAAGTATGAAAGGACCGAAACATCAGATTACAGTCTTCCAGTAAATATAGATGAAACCACATTTTTTCATTGTTAGACACTGTCTTTTTTTCTTTGACACATACACATAATAATAATCATAAAGATCATAAAGCACGTATTTCAGTTCACTTCTGTACCGCCTGCCTGGTCTGGCCTGTGCTTGGCTTAGGTTGATTTATAACCCCAATGGCTAAATTGACAAGTCGTGCACAGACGTTTCTTCCTTCACCCTGCCCTTCGGTCCTCATGCTCATTCCATGTATGTTGTACTTTTGCCTAAATCAGCGAATGAATTACTAATGAATGGAAAAGTCAAGTCTGTAAACACCGCAGAATGTTTGGTCTATAATCTAGGAAAAATCCTAAAAGACACACGCATGCCAAATATGGCAAAACGATGTTTTGTTATTTTGTCATCCCCTTATTTAACCTACAGTGCTCCTGTTGGAGCAGATTTTATGGCCAGCACATGAAGTACGGTTCCCAGATATACATTTGTCTGTTGTACTTTTTTCAAAACAGATTTGCGTGGATTTTAGTGGGTTCTCAACTCAAAAGCAATAATCGTTGCTGATAGAACACAGCTGGTACCACAAATAAGAGACTGGCTATGTGAAAACTGCAAAAATACCGAAAGTGTAATTAAACAAAATTGTCTTTGGAAGAAAGGGGGTGCTTGTATGTGAATGGAAGGCAACAGGCAAGAAAGTTATCATAGCAATGCAGTGTTTCCCCTGGGTTTGCTGCTTTTTTTTTGGGGGGGGGGGGGGGGGGGGGGTGGCACTGCAATGCAAGTCATGTTCATATTAGTGCGATATTATAATATTAACAGATGCTTGGACCCATCTGCGTTCTGTCGAGAAAGTTGATTAAATCTTAATTCTCGCCTCGGTGGTCCTGCCGTGCTGCATGAACATAAAGGAAACATTGCTGTAAGGATGACATTAAGTAAGCCTATGTGAGGCAGCTCCACCCAGCGACCTCAAGTGTTTTACCAGCCCTCTTAGTAGTCTGGACTACAGAACAGAGAACTTAATGAACGCGCTCTAATCCTCTCAGGCTTATACTCCGCTGGGCAGAGAGACATCTGTAAGTTTACAGTTTTCTATTCAACAATTAAGGACATCTTGAGATTCCCTGTTTGAAAGAAGTGCTCATATAAGCTTTGCATCCGAACGACCTTGTTACTGCGCAAATCCAATGTGGCCGTTGAAATGTACTGTCGTTTCGGTTTCGAACCACAAATGCCTTTAAAAACCCAGTGTGACCGCATTTCGCGTAAACTTTCTTTTTTGTTCGTGGTGTTTTTTAATTACCAAAAATTCCAAGCCAGAATGGAACTGCTGGTTGGCTGTTTATATTTTTGTTGTGGAGGACCACTGCTGTGTCTGAGAATTACCCTCTAAAACAACAGACACAGGGAATGGCACATCTCCAGGGATGCTTCGTCTTGTGTGTGTGTGTGTGTGTGGGTTCCAGACCAAAGATTCAGCCAAAGGTCCAGGGTTGTAGACAATCTAAATGGGGTTCTCACGAATTAGGCCGGCAAAAATGGAACGGGTCAGTGAATCAATGGGAATTGGACTTTTTTCTGATGTGAATTAAGGAACTGCAGTTATGTATATTGTATCGGCTCTATCAGCAGACTGAGGTATTTGGTACTCCTGGGGAAAGCTAAAGATGGTTCCAATTTTTCAAAAATGTGAAAGGATTGGAACTGCATACTTATTTTTTTTTATCAGTCTAAGTATTTTGTCCTGCGTACATCATGATCCAGCCAGATGTAGAATGTAAGATGGGTTTTAACATTTATCCCTACGTTCAACTATTGATTCATATTCAATATGCACTGTAGAAAAGACATACTGGCGAATCATGTGTGACAACTGGTGCGTGACTTAATCTTCGGTTGTAGCGAAATATTTTAAGTCCTCCTCTTGCATTGCCAAACAAACTGCGCATTTGAAACGGGTTCCTCTTCCCTCTGTTTAACTCTTGTGGCTTGCACTATGGCACACATAGGTTTGTTCCTGCGCTCCAGATGTTGCGTGCCTGTGACAGGTCAAAACTTGGTTACAAAGTGCACTGGGCCACCCAAAAGCTTGAAAGAGACTTTGGCCGGGTTCTTATTTGGCAGGAAAGAGGTCAATATTGACCAGGAGAACTCGGATCGATACCCGTATCAGTGAGAGCGCCTGGCGTCCAACGGCGACGGGACACCAGTTCAATTATTTACACTTTCATAGTTCCAGAAGTGCTGCTTTAAAACGAAATGATTGTCTCTGCATTTAGAGTGGTGTTTGTGTCTCCTCAGGTTTAATAATAATGGACGCAAACAGAAAGATGAAGATCAGGGTGACATTGATGTAGAGATAAAAGTAATAAGGGTCTTATTTCTATTTCCCCCTCCCTCCTGGCATTTCGGAGTGCTGAACCCCCCCCCCCCCCCCCCCCCCCCCCCCCCCCTTGCGAGGAGTGCAGCGTTGTAAAGCCTGTGTATAAGTCGCCTCCCCACTTAACTCCCCACTCCTGGCAGCCCATATAGTGGTTAGCCCCGCTTTGATGACAGTAGGGAGTTCAACCATAAAAGATCTCTTAGGCACAAGCGAGAAGTTGGTGGCTGACTGCACCATTCACCTGCCAAATGGTTTGAGACTGTGCACGGTGAACTACACACACACAGGCGCGCGCGCGGGGGGGGGGGTTGATCGTAAAACAGGTCCTCCTCTGTGTCTGCTTTATGCCGCAGCGTAATCGGCTTTAGTCGGGATTTTATGGGGCTGAGGGAGGAGAGAGGGGCGACATTGTTTTATGCCCGTAGCATGAATTATATTCCGCGTTTGATCGTGCATATGACATCTTGGGGGACTTTTAGCTGCGCTGGCTACAACGGCCCTGGCAATGGCCGCGCTGGTCTGCCAATAAAAGATCTCGGCGTACGCTGGACGCATTGGCAAACGGGCTCTACAGGCATTTACAGACCCACGACGATGCCGTCTACTGACTTTAATGATCCCTTGAGGTCCAATTTGGCGCAATCATGTCCCAATTTCAATTTGTCCAATACTAACATGTGATTAAATACTCGCAGACCTTCCCGCCGGTCTCATCGGACTGTACGCCCTGTATAATATCATACCCGCTTCACTTCAGCATGTAAGCACTTCATCTGGACCGCTTCCGCCAGCAGTCGTCTGCTTGCATCGTTGAAATATTTCACAGAACCATTTTTTTTTTACGCACATAAGGGGTGGAGGTTGATGCATGCATTTCAGTGACAACAAGGTATTTAACGTCCGTTACACCTCAATCACTTTTTCGCTTCTCCGCTTAATGTCTTAATGGTGTGCCCATTGTACATTTCCAGCTCTCGTTCTCTCCTCCCCGCCTCTGAACACACGCCGTTGTCTCTGGGCTACACGTGGGTCCCTCTATCTGTTTGTCTCGTCTAACGTCACCCGGTCCTTTTAATGCACACCTTTCTTTTGTGCCAAAGGGAAATGTTAAATGTCCTCCCACCACAAATCACTCGGAGGTCATGTGTTTTCCTCTCGTAAAACGGGTGTGTTTCTTTCCTCGGGGCTCGTCGTCGTCGTCGTAGTAGTAGTAGTAGTCGTAATAATAGAAGGCTACACACTCGTCCCACCTCTGGGATCTCCAAGAATACATGAGAGACGGTCTATTTGATGTGATGGAGCTTTGAAAAGCGCGCGGTGTGGTCCCTGGCAGGTTGCTGCGATCCATTTTCAACATCGTGGCCGCATCAGTCGCTCGTGACTTGTTTTGTTGTTTGCAAACATCAGTTCTATGAAGTGGATCACTGAGTCACGGACATGTGTCTCTGAGAATGGAATGAAGTCAGTTTTTTGGCGTTTCCCAAATCGATGAACCCTCCAGTGTGTGTGTGTGTGTGCAATGCGTTCTGGATAACTGGCCAGCAGATGACTAAGGTGCAGCTTGGAGTGAAATCACTAATTGATCAAGGAAGGGTGTCTGGTGCTGAAGTGTGGTGTCGGAGTAGAGTTTATTTTCCATTTATTTCCCAAAAAGCCCTGTCAACACTGAGCCAAGGTTTGAACCCCTGCCTTCAGCTGCTAGACATTTAGCTGCCATGGAACCAGTTTGCACGGACCAAAGACGGGAAAGAATTGTTTTTGCACTTGGTTCTGTCTAAAGAGGGATTTTTGGAAACAGTTGAGCTGTTTGAGTAAGAAAAATCCATCCTTCAATAGAAGCAAGAGACAACAAAGTGTGTTGTGTGCTGTTAGTGGTTTTGGCACGTGAAACCTATGGTGGTAAATGGGCAAATCCTACCGCTATTTTAAAGTGCAGTATTCAAATTTCTTCTGGTGTACGTATGCGTAATTAAAAGGTATGCACCAAATTATTTTCAGTGTCAACTATTGCAAATATAGTAGTATGTTTGTGGTTCCATCAGGAAAGCCAGGTTATTCAGAGCGCCGCAAAAAAGAGACAGAACCGTATACTGCTCACAGTCAGGTGCACCTTGTAATGTACCAAATGCCCTACCCCTCCACCCCAGTTCCGTTTTCCAACCATTCCCCCCGCAACACCCCCCCATCCAGTTCCCGTCGCTGCATGTCTGGATGAGTCTGACTCCAGAGAGTCCAGCTGTTTGCGCCCTCCCAAGTACTGTTTCGGCATTTTATGACTGCTATTTGCACCTCGTGGAGCTCACTGTGTAATCTGATGACTTTGGCTATTTAGGAAAGGCACTCGTGTGACCTAATCTCTGAACATAGTGGCTTACATATACACACACACACGGAAGCGCGCGTGCACACACACAAATAAACACACGCGCGCACACACGCACACACGCACTTGAAGAAATATACATGATGTCGCGCGTGATGCTGCGCAGATTTACCAGACTGAAGACATCTGCAGGATTATCTGTTGAATTTGTTTGCTGTTTTACTCAGGACACAAACAAAAGGATGCATGTTGCAGCGTTTAAGGCAGGAACATTTGGATTTTATTAAATATTGGGAACACTGCCTTTACATATTGGTTGTCAGGGCATATGTAAGTCATATGCCTGGATTCTCTCTACAAAGAAAAGCGTGTTATTCTCACAAACACACACTGAAAATGTCCATCAGAGGAGCACAACATCTCCCAACCCTTCCTCCTTAAAAACCTTTCATTAACAGTAACCCTGTAAAAGTAAAAAGGCAGAATTAATTAAAATGGCAACAGTCAATGGAAATAAAGTCCTCCCGTTATATCCATTATTTTGCTGAAGGATGCAAGTGGAATTTTTTCTAGGACCCCTGTGTCCAGGATTATGGAGGATAACCGAGTCATGTGTCCCACAATACCTTTTAACGCACATTAAAATAGAAGCAATATAATTTATTTGCACCAACGTGATGACAACATAAGCCCCCGAACCCCAGCGCCAGGGCTGAAAAGACACGCCGGTCTATAGAAACCATACGCCGCGACACACTGTGTGCATGTGGCGCTGACGGGAGTGGCACTCTCACGCCCAACATTGTCACCATGAAACCCAGACATCGCCATCGATGTTCATCGCGATCCTGTATGTCGACGTGCCTCAAGTGTTGGAAAAGTGTTTAGGCTGCCCTATTTTTTTTCCAAGAAGAAATAGTGCCTGATGCGTGATTCTGTTGTGCTTCGGTTGCTGCATAGATGCATCCATGCTGCGTCCGCATGCTACTCTGACTTGTGCCGTGTCTGATAAACAACATTGAGCGCAAAGCCATGTTTGGAGATTTCGAACCACATGAGTTACAGAGGGTTGGCAGCGTGAGGCTGAAAATAAGCTTAGCGCGGGTAACAGAAGTAACACAGCGATGTGCATATCTCCACAGTAACTGCATCACTCTCTCTAAGTCTGACTGTCAGCCAGATTACCCTGTGAACTCCGGACTACTTTTTTAATATATATCAGACCCTGACAGTTCCTGTAACAGCTCCTAACCAAACAGTCCGGTCTAAAGGCTACAGCTGTAAGCCCTGTGGTTGTCTCTTCCCATCATTCATTTCCCCCTCTTTTAATCTGGCCCATCTCGTCCCACTGGCCTTGCAAAGGAGCTGACCAAAAATAACCTCAACGAAAAATAAAAACAGCTCTATGAGGATCGATACATTCGAATGGGCGACGCGACCGTTTTCTCTGGCGAGCCGCTTCGCCTTTGCCTCCAATCACCCACCCAGACGGGATAAGTGGTTAACGTGTGAGGTTTTGAAGGTTGACAGCAGCACAGCTCAGGTCAGAGGCCTCACCGTGACTTGGAACCAAATGGTGACAACAGCCTGCGATTATTACGCCGCACCGGGGCAGATGCCACGCGCATGACAGGATCACGCACCAGTTGTCACGTATGATTGTAACCCACGATGCTGGCTGGGGCTCCTGGCAAGACCTATGGCGTCTCTTGACCGTTGGCAGGCAGGCCGCAGTGGAAGGGTGTGACGCATTAGCGAGCATCTCTCTTTTTTTCTTTTGTCGTCTCTCCTCCCCCTTTTCTGACTGCTGTTTTGCAAAAAAAAATTATAATAAAAGGGCTCAATCATCCATAGTCGGAGTCACATGCGACATCGTCCGGAATTCTCAGGACACCTGCAAACACATCTTTTTCGGGCATCTAACACATGGGCGCATTGCTGATGCAGCAAAACAGCCACGCCGCGTGCACACTGAGGACGTCATTGTGAAGCATGCATTGTTTTTAAAGCGCCTGAAAGATTGTAATCATTTCAGTAAGTACTGGGCCCTAAAAGTTGGTTTTCCGGCTGTAAATAAGTCTGGAGATATATATTTCTGCGTCGCTGTTTGTGTTGTCTATTTTTTTGTCTCTCAAACACCAGTTACAGTACGTGGGGGAATGATCATTATCCTCCACAGAACCACCTGTACACGGCGAGCGCTCTCCGCTGGCTTGTGGCAAGGGCATTAAAACTTTACAGTGGTGGTTTAAACATCTGGTGCGACAGCTTTTAGCCTTCAGGAGTTGTAGCGATGTGTTCATTTGAAAAATCTCTTTGTTCTTTTTTTTGTTTGTTTTGTTTCGCTGTTACGTAGCGCAACGTTCGGGAAGCCCCTCTGGACGTGCAAGGATGCAAAAAACGCGCGTTTAAATTTCACACCTCGCACTTCTGTATCGGCTTCGCTGTTTCGAGTTTGAAGACGTTTCGAGAAGTTTCCTGATCTGAGGTCAATACCATTAGGAGGAAGAGGCCGCTGATACGTCAAACCAGTAGTTTGAACCATTATATCAAAGACTTTCCCAATAGAGGTCTGCCTTTGAAGAATTCCAACTAGTCACACTCACACTGATACTTATTACACATGATCATGTTTGCGCGTATAATTTGTGTGTAATATATTACATGTATTTATCACGTTATGTGACGTCTTCAGGCTGTCGCACACAACCCAGGACAGCCGCTCTGCTGCCACTGTGTCAGGCCTCGGTGATGAGGGGGACCTCACACTCCACTCACAGCTCCCACTGAAACAACACAAAAGGAGACTGTAGTCAATTAGACATATTTGAGGGGAAACTGCTCTTACTGCCAAGCGCAGTTGCAGTCCAAACACTACGTGCCAGTTGACTGTCAACACAGATGTGGTGCGTGTTTGGAGAGACCGAGAGAGACAAAGAAAGAAGCAGAGAGCAAGAGAAAATAATCTCCAAAGTGTCTGAGTCGGCTGCGTTGAGAGAAGTTTATTGAGAATGGAATATGTCTCTCTCCCAAAGAGACTGACTGAGTGAGAGAGAGAGAGAGAGAGAGAGAGAGAGAGAGAGAGAATAAGGTCAGCTGAAGAAATGTTTTGCTGGTTCTTTCGAGATTTATAATGGGCTTTCCCAGAACCTATCCCCTCAAATCAGAAGCATAAGGCCCTGGTACTCAATGCGGCAGCAGTTTCATCGAGTAAAAAATATACATAACATCGAAGAAAATATTTTTAGAAAGGGGTGTGTTGATGTGTTAATACTTAAGGAGCTATTTTTGTTTACTGGATTCCTAATGCGGGTGAATATCAAAGTGATAAATACCTGAAAGCGCAGATGCCACCGCTTTTCATCCTCAGACCGTCCGTTTTTTTTTTTTTTGGTCTGAGAGCCTTCTATTCTGACCTGTCCTTATTTTCAGATTTTTGCCGCGATAACTTCTGACACTGAACGGCAAAGCAGATGTTGAACATGAAGAAACCGACAGAGGTAGAGGAGGTTCAGGTTCGCGCCGACCCCGGAGTCAAATCTTGACTAATTGCTGACGGAGACAGATAGGGGAGCTAAACGAATAGCTGGAGAAGGTTATTGTGTTGTTCATTGGTGATATATGACTTCAGCCCTTTAGGCAGCCTTCAGAAGACGGGGGTTTGCTGTCTAAGTTGTAGGACATCAACAATATACTTTATAGGCCCCGATTAAGTATTATTAGTCCCAAGTGCAGCCGCTTGAATAAAGGTTAAGCAGTAAAAGTGTAAAAAAGGAATCTAAGGAGCTTGAGTGTATACAAATGAAGGAATAAGAGCCACCGCTATTTAAAGTGATAGACTGTGTGTTTTGTCTCTAGTCAGGTTTGATCAGAACGCAGGACGCGGACTACTTCCTGAGGCCCGTGTCCCCGGGCCTGGCCCGGGGAGAGAACTTCACAGCGCCCTCCAGCCACCAGCCGCACATCCTCTACAGGAGCGCCAGAGACCTCCGGGCAGAGCGCCGGCATGGCGCGGCACCCGCCGATCCAGCTGCTGTCGCGTCGCACGCACACTTTGGCGCGGAGAGATCCGTCGGAGGCTCCAACCACAGCGACCAGGCGGAGCATCGCCATGACAACGACTACAGGCACGGGGAGAAGCAGAGGCAACACTTCTGTGGGAGACGGAAGAAATGTATGTAAGGGCTATTTCCTCATTTTGGTCAGCATACGCAGTACCATACAGCATTAGAACATTCCAGGGCACACTTGCATATCGCCTCGTCCTTTTGGGACACATTCAAGATTCCCGCATTAGTGTCCAATGCACACGCTGGGAAAATCAGGGAAACGCGGTATCCTGTTTTGTACAGTTTACTCCAAGTCATCCAAATTGTGTGATTTTTACACTGTCAATGATCTTACTCATTTTGATTCTCCCACTCCCATTTGTTTTTACCCACTGTAATTACCGTAGTCTCTTTTTTTGCCGTGTTAATTCCCTCATCTAAAATACAAGAAGAATGTTCCCACCAAGTCACACCACACCGCGTATGTTTGGAGATATAATTAAATTAGGTTGAAACACATATTGAGCGATTATCGCACCACATACAGTTTCACACAGAGAAAAGAAAAAAAAAAGACTGACATGTGATAATAATTCCATTTGTTGACATTTGGGTTAATTGTGTTAGCGGTCGGCCTCACAGGGGTCGTGGTTGGTTTCGGTGTAATGGGAACACAGAGACATCACTTTGACACAATATGTTAGCGGGTGTCTAGAATCCTTATATCACCATATGAGCTCAGAGAAGGTCCACAGCACAGACTGTATCTGTATGACACATGGTGCCCTTTTTTTAACTTTTTTATACTAAGCAGAGTCTGGTGTAATGTGTGGTCGTTCATCACAACTTATAATCATTATTTGAGAGACTATTTGTCAAAATACGGGTAATACATTGCAACTCGAGAAAAGGTTTTGATTCACACTTCACGCGATGACACGTGTTATCTCCGGCCATTATCCTCAGCGTTTACGTGGACATTATTTGGGTTGACCTCATTAGTGACTTCAACCCGTGGAAGGCGATGGGAAATGTTTTAAATATATTCCCCTTTGCACCGTGACACATGTTTGCTCTCAAGAAATCACCACCGGATCAGTTAACATTGGCGGTGTCACTGGAGGGAGGGGGGGGGGGGGGGGGGGGGGGCCGCGGGGGGGGGGGGGGGGGGGGGGGGGGGGGTGCCGCTCGGACTGGTACCGCCGCCGCCAACCCGCGCAGCCCCAGCTGTCGGTCCCCTGTGAAAACACACCGGTGTTTACATTCCCACAGCGTGACTTCACCCCGCACCTGTGGCGTGTTTTAGTCCGAGAAGGGCGCTCACCTGCTTCCCACCTACACAAGCCACCGCTCCGACCCTTTGTAGCTTATCGCCGCGCCGCCAGGCAGTGATAGGTGAAAGTTTTCATAGCCTGGGAACATGGAGGTGGAGATTAGAGGGGATCATTTACAAAAGCCGCGATGGTTTAAGGCTGTGGAACGCTTTTAACTGGTTTGTACTGTTGACCCCCTGTACGGTGTGGAAGTGCTACGGGTTTATTTTTTTCTCTTCTCCAAAAAGTCAGTTTGAAAACAGGATCAAGATTAGGTTTCTGTTCGTCTGAGCGACTCCACATTAAGTGCTGATAGGTCGTCACGATGAGATTGTATTTCGTACCGTGGCTCCGCTGCAATTTACGTAACACTCTTTAAAACTAAAATATGTTCCCCTATTCAAATCAACCGCTCGATTGAAACACTGGTGACAGGTTTATCCTTAAATTGCTTGCAATTAACCAAGGGTTGTCCTTTTTGCATCGGGATCGAAGTCGCCGTTTTACGGGTGCGTGATGTGAAATGGTTTGCCGAGATCCATTGAAAGCAGCACGGATTTGCTTTTGGCAGGTATTTCACATAACCGTTGCATATCAAGGAAAGCTGACTTTCTGCAGGTGCTCATAATGCACCGGGCGCCCCGCGCTGTGGTTTCACACTTTACTCGATGGTAGCATAACAGTGAGAACAGCCAGAGTCAACAACAGTGAGAAAGCTCCACTTGCAGTTTATCCTCGACCTCGGTCGGCGAAAGTAAGAGCACAGTTCGTCATGTCGAATGGCTGTCAGCTACTTGCCAGAATGGCTGGTTAACACTCACAAATAAAGGTGACCACTTGGCGAGTGGATGCAGGTTCACTCCAAATTTGGTTGCAATCAGCTGTGGGATGGAAGGGCTGTATATTTGGAATAGAAGCTCTAAGTGCTGTTAAATTGTTATTGTATGCGCTATTGTTTTTTCTCCCCTCCATCACCCACGACCCAGCATCCCTGAGTTTGCTCCTAATCACCGCATCCTCCTGCTTCCATGCAGTTGAAAGTTCATCCATTCTAACTCCTTCTATCTCTCCCCATCTTCCCCCCCCCCCCCCCCCCCCCCCCCAGACATGCCCAAACCACCAGAGCAGGATGCGTTTGCCCTGCCGGACGAATACAAGTTTATTCCGAGGAACAAGAGGGCGGTGCTGATGAAGAACCAGGTGAATCGGGCCAAGCTCAACGTGGAGACGCTGGTGGTGGTGGACAGACAGATGATGGACAACCACGGCCACGAGAACATCACTACCTATGTCCTGACTGTGCTGAATATGGTGAGACAAATATATACACTGTATATTTTTAGAATACGTTGGTTTATGACCAAATGCCAGAAGAAGAAAAAAAGCACACTCCAAATCTGCACCTTTAGTTTCGTGCCAAATAATTCAATTTTGGCCTGCTAACATTTCAGCATTACGTTAATTAAGTCAACTTGGCACCTTAAACCGCACTCGCCGGACCGAAAATTAGACGGCTTTTCACGGAAAGGGCAAAGATGGGCAGTAATTGATTTACCGTGCCTAAATACATTTGCCACAGATGAAGGGTTTGGTGACCCCCCCCTGTCATCCGTTCTCACTCAGAGAGAGCACATCTAAAAAGGTGAAACCGATATCTGGGTGAGATCACCCCCCACCCCCGTCCTCGGTCCCTCGCAGCTGATCTGCGAGCAAATTCCGTCACGCTCGTCGTGCTACTTAGTGACCGACTGACAAATCCAAAGATAATCCGTCTGTTTTCAAAACACGGTTCCCCGTAGTAGAAACCGAGCCGGGGTAGTCACAGCCTGCCTCGGAGGAGTCACCTAAATACAGTGTGGAGTTTCACGGAAAACAGCCCGCAACCCCCCCCCCCCCCCCCCCCCCCCCCCCCCCCCCCCCCCCCCCCCCGCCCCCCCCCCCCCCCCCATCCGACCCCAACTGCCAGCTCCCATGGGTCTCAGGAAAGATTATTTGTTTAAAACTCAACTCGATATGTCGTTTCAGTGCTCGCGTAGATTTGTGTTTTCTTTGCAGCGGAAAAGAACGTTTAGTAATTACGGATTTCAAAAAAACAGACCGTACGTGTACCAATAAACACTGACGCTCTCGGATGAGGCGGTGCAAAGTGTTGTCCTGTGGATGTGTGAGTGTGCTGGTCTTAAACACCAGTATATCTTACTTAAGGTGAGCGGTTTTGATGGCCTCTTTGACCTCTGAATTTTTGCGTGATTTTTTGTGACGAACCACAGCCGCGTGTTTTCTCATCAGTCAGTGCGGAGGAAGACCAAAGACGGGGAACATCAGGATCAAATGAGAGTGGACCTGAAGGGAGAAAAATAGTGCTCGCGTAGATTTGTGTTTTCTTTGCAGCGGAAAAGAACGTTTAGTAATTACGGATTTAAAAAAAACAGACCGTACGTGTACCAATAAACACTGACGCTCTCGGATGAGGCGGTGCAAAGTGTTGTCCTGTGGATGTGTGAGTGTGTTGGTCTTAAACACCAGTATATCTTACTTAAGGTGAGCGGTTTTGATGGCCTCTTTGACCTCTGAATTTTTGCGTGATTTTTTGTGACGAACCACAGCCGCGTGTTTTCTCATCAGTCAGTGCGGAGGAAGACCAAAGACGGGGAACATCAGGATCAAATGAGAGTGGACCTGAAGGGAGAAAAATGTATAAAAAATGCTCCGTGAGTGGCACCTGAGTTATTCACGAGACTTAAGAGAAAGACAGATCACAACCTAAAGCTAAGGAGTCCACTTTCAAGGCCTGAGCTGTTGCGGCTGATCGTCGTTTGAGAGTTTTTTTTTTTTCTCCTGGAATTTAAAAGGTGCATGTCTGAACCGCAAATGCCTCATGCGGCTGCACGGGGGTTTCATACCCATTAAGAAAAGATAAGCTGAAGTGAGCGTGTGGTTTGCGGAGTGTGTTTTTACAGACATGACATTTTGAATTGCTTCAAAAGACTTCAGATGCAACACTGCGACTCTGACTCGGATTGGGACTAGACAGCTGAAACGGTTTATTTTAACGAGTTTAACGAGTCGTCAACTGCGGTCACGGTCACTTTAAAGGCAAATTCGGCTTCAAGTGGACATTTGTCATTGGGACCCGGACTTTGATCTGAATTGCAAGAGGACTTTGTACGTTGTCGTGTTGGTATTAATATGTCATCTGATATCGCATCTGTTTGTGCGTCTTCTAGGTCTCCACTCTCTTCAAGGACGGTACAATCGGGGGCAACATCAATATAGTGATAGTGGGTCTCGTGCTTCTGGACGAGGATCAGGTGAGAATCCTAGAGTTTCAGGGGAAATCTTCATAGGGGAATTTTTGTGCTTATATTTTTTGGAATACATTTTTATCATTTCTCACAGAAGCAATTTTTTCATCCATTCATCTAAAGAAACCCCAAGATCACCACTTATAACATGCGCTCAGGCCCTAAATACCCTGACCAACAACAGTGACATTGTGGAGTAAAAAGAAAAAAAAAAGTGATAATTTCTTTGTTTACGGTCCAGATCTCGTCGCTCTCAGAGATTTTCTCGCCGTTGGCCTAGCTCCTAAGGACTTTTTACAGTGCTTAATTACAAGGTGCCTGTTTCCTTGTACGCTTGCCAGATTCTTGGGTGGGGGGGGGGGGGGGGGGGTTTCTCTTGGAGATCAGGGGGTGGAGAGACGGGGGGGGTTTCTCTTGGAGATCAGGAGGTGGAGAGACGGAATAAGCAAAAAAAAAAAACAGGAGAGAGAGAGGGAGGGATGAGGGAACAGGCGGGCTACTGTCAAGAGTCAAGATTCTGGTTTCTACCCACCTGGGATGTTAATTGAGTTCAGTCTTCCGCAGGAGGCAAGAATGCCAAACATTTTTCATCCTCGCAGCCCATTTTATCAGTGGCCCCTCTCACATCTCCATGTTGAATCAAAAATATATAAGGTATGTCCAAGGCAAGGATCTGGTAATCCAAGAGAAACAAAAATGCGATAAACAAAAGTATGGGTGTGTTTTCTTGAAAGTGGACTGAGTAGAGTTTGCGGAAAGGTAAAAGGCGCCTTGATGTCACAGAAATCTGCACCTCGCGCTCACCGCCCCCGGCCATACAGAAAACACTGTGTCTCTTTATCCGACTCGCGTCGCAGGACGGCTTGGTGATCAACCACCATGCAGACCACACACTGAACAGCTTCTGCCACTGGCAGTCCACTCTGGGAGGCAGAGAGGGTCGCCACCACGACCACGCCATCCTCCTGACGGGCCTCGACATCTGCTCTTGGAAAAACGAACCCTGCGACACTCTCGGTAGGTCCCTTATTGCCTTGTGCAACGCTGTACCAACAAAAAGACTGAAAAAGGGAAATCTGGGGAAAATTCAATTGGCGTGCAACAAATGCCGCGCTCCAAGTGTTGTTGTAGTAATGGGTGACAGTGGTGACGCGCACACTTTTTGACAAAGTCACATGCATGCCAGCTGTCTTTTTGTTTTTTGTTTTACTGTCGCTCTCGGTGGAAATGTGTCGCTCCCCTCCGCTGTCTTCTGTCTCTCTATGGGAAGACGCCCCTGTCGTCTGTCACACGGTGTGTGACCCGGGATCGCACCAGGCAAACCAGATGTTTAAAAGATCTGCAGCTTTCAGATATTTTCTTGTATCCCGCAGGATCACATATGTACATTGTAATATGGAATAGTATAACGTTTTATAGCAAAAAAATCATTCATAGGATATGGTTGTCAGAACAGTGGTATGATAGATATATACTTATGAGATGCATACCATAAAACTAAACCAAAAAAATATATATATATATATGTATGTATGTATGTATGTATATATATATAAGTATATATATATGTGTATATATATATGTGTGTATATATATATACACACACACACACACACACACACACACACACACAGTGGTGAATGTGCGGCATCTAACAAACTAACAACAGCTTGTTAGTGGTAATTACCATGCAGACACATTGTTGTCTTCCGTGGTGTGAGAAAAAAACGACAATTTCACAGACACACACACACGTATGTACAATCAAATACAGACTACTTTCAGACCCTGGACCTAAGTTTTGACTTCAAAGGGCTGAAACTAACCGGAGCCCTAATCATTGCTCTGTTTAAAGGTGTGTGTGTGTGTGTGTGTGTATGTGTGTGTGTGCGTGTGTGTGTGTGTAGGTGTGGGTGTCTCGGTCTGTGTGTATGCGTGTGTGTGTGCCATCAAAAAGAGTTGCCTCTGACTAACTCCCAAAGGTACTCGCCAAATTCCTGATTATATATGTATAAATGTTCATAGCAGTTTATTTGCCCCACATCTCTACCCCCAAATGTTATTCCTCTATATTTCAAGGGCCATATATAATATCAATGATCTAACTCTTTTTGGACACGAACATTAAACTAAATGGCAGTTCTCACAGTCAAGCTGCCTGCTTTTGTTCAGTGTCATTATTCACATTAGTTATGAACATAAGAACTTTACTTTTGGGGCTTTACACACTAAAGCCAATGACTTAAAGTCGTAAAATAGCAAAACACGAGGAACGATTCTCCCTTGGAAACTGAGACAAAAACATTTGGGGAGGCCCCCATGAGTATTATCTGTTTTGAGTCAGAGCCAGGGGTCTGTGTGAGGAGAAACAGAAAGACAGTGAGCAGAGAAAGAGAGGCGCGAAGGGAGCTGAATATGAGGAAAAAAAAACAGGCTTAATAGATAAGAGGGGATATAACTGGGATATAACCCAGTTAATCATTTCTGCCTCCTATCTAAGAGTGATTTGGTTTTTCATATTTGTCAAATTGGAAACACTGTTGGTTGGACAGTGGTCCTTGTCGTCATAAATCGCAGGTCATGTCGTATTTTGCAGGTTTTGCTCCGATTAGCGGGATGTGCAGCAAGTACCGGAGTTGCACCATAAATGAGGACACAGGCCTGGGCCTGGCGTTCACCATCGCCCATGAATCCGGACACAAGTAAGGCTTTGTATCCCAGTCGAGCTCCTGTGATGGCAAACAAAAAAAAAAAAGCTTTATAATAACAGCTAAATGTATATATGTTTATCAATGTAAAAGGTTTTTATTTCTTGAGAATGAATCTCAACACCAAAAACGTTGAGCCAATGACAAAAAAAACAACAAAATACAACAATTAATTTGGAAAGCATTACACCGATAGCTCTTTTATCGATCTCAATTTTACAGCATGATTCTATCATATCTATATGATACCCCTTTTACCCCGTTATTTTTTTTATTACCAGTTTCGGGATGGTCCACGACGGGGAGGGAAACGTCTGTAAGAAGTCAGAGGGCAACATCATGTCTCCCACATTAGCCGGGCACAACGGCATCTTCTCCTGGTCGGACTGCAGCCGCCAGTACCTCAGCCGCTTCCTCAAGTGAGCAGCCTTCTACCTTTACCTCCGTACCTGCGCTCTGGTGATTAGGGCAAAAGAGAATTGATCTAAGAAGCCCTTTTTGTTGATAGGGACATTAATGGGCAATGTTGCTTGAAAAAAAATAGTCCTATTTCATTTTCTGAAAATAAGAGCTACATCCGTAATAATTCGTTAAAGCCCGTGCCAGCTTTTGTCACGTGCTCCTGCAACCCAAACATAGAGCACTGTATCAGTTTGTAAAAGAGAGAATTATTAGAACTAGAGTTCCCACCCGGCTATAGCCACTTTTAAAATGCATTCTTTCTATATCATAAGAGTGCCGAGTAAACTGCAATTAGGCTAAAATCTAAGGTGCTGTGGCAACAAAGTTGCGCGATATTTAGTGCCGCTTTTCCCCTTGCTTTGTTACAGACTACATATGCATTGTGTTTCATGGTGCATTCGAGGGAAGGTTTTGCGTGGGAGAAAGCGCAGAAGTGTTCAATATCCGTTTTCATGCGTGTGTCCTGCTCCCCCGAGCGTAAAAACAAGCATCACAGGTGCGGTGTCCGTGTGTCTGGCTGTGTCTCGTGCGTGCGTGCGTCTGAAACCAGATAGCCCAGAGCCAGTGCCCTCCACTAAATTTACCAGTGTGTTCAGTGAACTGTCAGGTCTCCCCTCTCGGAGTGGTGGGGACAGACGGTGTATTTCCTCGCTGAGTTATTAGAGCTGCAGTGACCTCGCCCTCGTTAGGCCTGTCAGCCTTATATTAAACTCCCAGCACCCCCTAAGCCGCGCTGACCGCTTGACCAACCACGGACCTCTTCCCTCCATAATCACTGAATAGAAAATCCATACCAGATACCAATGGGTTTTCCTAATTGCTATCAGCGGAATATTATCGTGCCTGCATGTTCGGCATCGCACTCACTCCAAATCAGCCTCTTTTCAGTCAGCTGGGACAGAGAGGTCTGTGCCAGCTCTGGAATGTGCAGTCAAGGCCACTTTGAGCGTCTTGTTTTGGTGTGTAAGGGCACCGGTCAAAGCTTTCAAAAAGGTCAGCGGTACCTCAGTGGTCTCACTCTGGTTCTCCCCTTTTGAGTGCTTGTCTTTCAGTTGAGCCAGGCCAACCAGCGGCACCGGCGCGTTACTGTAGCCTTCAGAGTGATCACTTCATTATTATTCGAATCTGCCGCGACTTTTGTTGCCGTAGTTGTGGTGACCTTAAATGTTCCTCGCGCAGTATATCAGTTTGATCCAAAAGACTGTATAACAGACGTTTTACTTCTCACATTACATGATTTTGCTATCTTTGTATTTAATGTTTCAACGAGCCATGTGGGGTTTTTGTTTTGAGTCAGCTGAGCCCCAGGGGATCCTGGAAAGAAGACTAGATGCTTCACAGACTCCATGTTTTTTTTTTTTTATCTCCTGCTGATGATAATCACAGGTTGTACGGTGCTTACATATTAGCAGGAATAGATTTGTTCTCAGTCTCTCCCCGAGCCTTCTTTTGTGTGCCTGCTGATGTGTGCACACGCTGTGGCTGTGATGCGTATTTCAGAAACCTTATTAGGAGAATAACAGAGGATATCAGAATATTACACTCGCAGAACAGCCATTGTTCTGTGTAGACACTTAAGGCCCATAAAGCATTCGGAGATCACACACACGCACGCACACATGCAGACACATGCACTCTGCTAAAGCAATCAGGACCACTCACTAGCACATTGAACCATTCCAACATATTTTGCCTTTTCGTACTCTTTCCAGCATATTTCTGTATTATATTCCCCTGCCTGCCATGTTTAAGCTGTAAAACATCTCTGTATAGGAACCAGTCATATCAGCTAACATTGGAAACCCCCCCCCCCCCCCCCCGCCACCACCAGCACCGCTGGTGTTAGGATATGAGCGATATGGGCAAGGAATCCTTTTTATGTCCGTCATAATTGAGTGTGTGATGCATTAAAACCATTACTCTCCGGGGTTGAGTTTGGCAACTTGTTTTGTCTCCATGGCAACACCTCACGGTGCTCTCCAAAGTGAGACACAATGGAATATCGTGGACTGATGCTCTCTGTTGTGGAATTTCTTTGTGCGCAGGAGGGAGCAATAACAAAAAAAGTACCAGCCACAATGAAGCTTGGCACTCGATCACGTCTGTTCCATTGTGCCAATGCTGTATATCACGTACAGTATATGTATTTTAATATTTGTTTATTTATTTATGTTTATCTCCTCCCCTGACTTCCTTATTCTTTCTGGTCTGACCTATTAACCTAATTACCTGCACTCCCCCCCCCCCCCCCCCCCCCCCCCCCCCCCCCCCCCCCCCCCCCCTCCCCCCCCCCTCCCTCCCCTTTTTTTTTTTTTTTTTTCCCCCCCCCCCCCCTCCAGTTCTGCCCAGGCTCTGTGTCTATCAGATGAACCCAGAGCAGTCAAGGAGTATCCGTACCCTGAGAAGTTGCCTGGCGAGCTGTACGACGCAGACACACAGTGCAAATGGCAGTTCGGGGAGAAGGCCAAACTCTGCACCCTGGATTTTAAGAAGGTAAAATTGATTTTGGCTCAATCATGCCATCCCTTGCAAATTTAAGAATTAGTAAGAAATCCCACGTCGCGGTTCTGTCAGGAGGTTTCTACTCACTATACTTACTGACACTTGAACCTGCTTAATTCGATAATAAAGACATCTGATTGCAGTTGTTCCCATTGGAAAAGCAGAGAAGGAACTTGAGAAAAGAGATGGAAAGGAATAATGTAGAACATAAAAATATAAACAGAATGTAAAAGGAATAAAGGAAAGAGGGATTAGGGTTTGATGTCCTCATGTACGTACACACACGCACACACTGACACACACACACACACACACACACAAATGCATATTCCCTCTCTCACATACGCACACATAACAAACTCGGAGAGTTATCATGCTGTGCATGAAATACTCACTGGGATGGAGGACTATATATACACTGGAGCTTTGCCAATGGGAAACTCTTCTTGTTGCTCTCCCATTCTCTCATTACCGCTGATGTTGTTTGAGATTGCCTGCAAATTGATTTGGACAGGGTTTTGATTGCTTAATTGTTTTATGACATTTTAAATCACTGGAGCTGTTGCATCTAGATTAGAAATCTCCATGTATCCAAATATTGTAAAGCAGCTAAAACTCACTCGAACCAAAGAGGCCCCCAGGAAAAAATAAATAAATAAAAAAGCGTACAATTCCTAAAATGCACATCTTAACCTCCAAGAAGATACAAATCTGATAATGTGAGACTATAGCGAGTGGGCAAAATTTGATGCCTTTTATCTATAATGAAGAGCATATTGGAGCGTAACAAACGAGCCTGGTTTGTAGTAAAGAGGATTTAATAGGTCACAGATATTATCAGCAGGATTTAAACCCATGATTGACACCTGGCTTCCTCCTTAGCCCTGACATCTGAACAATGAAATGTCCGCACGTTATTGCAGCTGTAAGATATCTGAGAATTGCTCCCTGATGTGTTTTGCTTTTGGTCTTGCACTGTCTCTACACCTCGCTGCTGCCAGGTGCACGGGACCCCAAAGCAGCCCTCGTGCTCACGGTCTTCTCAGACACTTGCTACTCATAAAAAAAAAAAAGCAGTCAAGTATCGCACTCTGCGGTGCAATTCACCATGTAATGAAATCATATTTCATGGAACCTTTTTGGCAGGCCGCCGTCATGATAAGGTGCCACTGGAGAAGCCAGACGATACTCTCCATGGGGTTTGTGGTCAGATAGGGCCTGGTTACCCGAGCAAAAAGCAAAATAATATAAATGGATGTTTGTTTTCTCTCTCTCTCTCTCTCTCTCTCTCTCTCTCTCTCTCTCTCTCTCTTTCTTTCTTCTGCATCGCTTCCCCCTGTCTGTCTCTGTCCACTTCTTCCATCGTTCGCCTCCTCTCTGCCATATTTACTGCTTAAAAAAAAAAAAAAAAAAAAAAGAGGCCAGAGCAAGCAAAACAGCTGGACAAATAGGCCTTGGGATGAATTCCATGGTGGCTTTTGGCAGCAACAAGCTGAGGCCGAGTTGCCTGTCAGCATCTCCACTGAGTTGTCAAAATCTGATATAGTCATTCAGATGGTCATAGAAAAGATCTAAAAATGTAGTAGGCCGTGTATCTCCAGCAATACAGGCTGGGGAAAACACCCAGTGTTCCCGACTGAACCTTTTAGACTACTGTTAACGAAACACAGTCATGGGATTATAGAGGTTTGACAAGGCAGGTTTAAAGATGGATTATCTTATCTCTGTGTGTTGAGATAAACTGGGAGGTAAAAAAAAAAAAAAAGGGATTTTAGTGCGTTTTCCTACTTAATTGCATTGTCGTACTGCGACAGAAGCAAAAGGTGTGCGTGCATTTATTACCAGTGATTCATTGCATCGCCTGTGGAATAATTCCTTGCAACGGTCGGACACCAGTTTTATGTATTTTCCTCTTTTTCTTTTTCCCTAAAAAAATGCTGCTATCTTAGCTACTGCAGCATAAATATTTTGGAGATACAAGGTTACTGCACACTGATCACTTGCCAGAATGTCGTTATTCAGACAATCTCTAGTTCCCCCGCTTTCCATCAACATGTCTGAATGGCGCTCGAGAGGCAAAATAACAACCTTATCCTAATTTATTGTTCTCCCCGGTGCAAGCTTTTGTTTACAGATGTTGTGTTAAGGATACTGATCATCCCACTTCTTAACATTTTGGAGCAAGAAAAAAATTAAAATAAATGTTTGCAGTGCCACGTAAATCACGCTTTGGCTTTATCTCGTGTTGTTCCAGGATATCTGCAAGGCTCTGTGGTGTCACCGTGTTGGCAGGAAGTGCGAGACCAAATTCATGCCAGCTGCCGAAGGCTCTGCCTGTGGCCCTGATATGGTATGTGTATTTATTTTTCATTTTTTGTTTAATTTTGCGAGTCTTTCTTATGGGGCAAAACATCATTTCAGGTGTCCTGTAAACATTAGGGGCAATGCATGGCTCATAGTTAGTTGGAGGTGAGGCCTGAATGGGTTTTTGCAAAGGCTATGTTTAAGGTTCTTATTTACCATTACCATACCATTTTCTTCTTTTTCTGCTATCATGGAAATCTACAATGTCCTAACAAGGATAGCTGTTCAAAGGCATATGTGTTTGTGTGGGTTTGGAGCGGGTGGGCTTTGTCGCCTCAAAAGTGGTATCGCATGACTGGCATGAGAACATATTCACTTTTATTACACTTAAATCAATCGCTTTAGAGCAAATTTAAGAGGTCACATGTAGCAGGAACATCCAGTTAAATCCTGCTGCATTCTTCAGGATGTAATTAATCCTTTTTTTTTATTCAGCATCCAGTCAGGAGGTAGAGCAACTCTTTAATCATAACATCCCAGAGAACCTTTGTTGTATTTTTCGCCAAAGGAGCCAAAAGGATTCTTGCTTACGCTTATGAGAAAATCTTTCCTTATTTTGTCAAATGAGGACAGCATGTGTTTGGGTTTTGGGTTTGCTTTTTTTTTGCTTTAATTTCACTGTTGCCAATACATTGCTCCATGGCAATGTCTAAACAACTAAAACTACAAATAAAAGACACCAAACAAGAGCCTCTCCCAAACACTGTTCTGCCATTTTGGTGAGCCCTTCAAGTACAACACAGCCACAGACAGGAACATTAAATATGACAGGTTTCAGATTCTTACTAACAATAATCCACAAATCAAAAGGTCGTGGTTTGATTTCCATCTTCCCTAATGGCTGTTTCGTCAGTGTGCACGTAGATGCGCTGCATGAATGAATGGGTGAATGTGACCTGTAGTATTAAGTGCTGTTAGTGGTCATTTAGACTAAAAAAAGCACAATTAAAAAAAAAAAAAAAAGAAAAGAAAAAGGAATCCATTTACCAACCATTTACATCATAATAAAAAGCCGGTAATTAGCATAAAAGGGGGGTATGGCTCGTAAAGAGATTTCTGTCACATATACATTCCTCTTAAGGGTTTTTACTGTGTGATACAATTTAATGAGGTGAATGGGATAAATTGATGGCCATATTATCATAAAAGTAATATTCACGCGGTGTTTTAGTGTTATAAGAGCTCCTACTTCCACTCGCTTCAATGTGAAAGGCCTTGAACTGTGTTACGCTGCACGTCTTTTAATGGCATTGCTTTTTACGCACCGGTGTCCCGGCGCAGACTCATAAATTGCGCTGTTAGGCTGAGTGAAAAGTTTGACTTTATGGTGTTTTGGATTTCAGCTCATTTAAGTGCAGCATCAATAAAGTCTCTCCCTGCTTGATAGGAGGTACCACAGTCTTTGTTGCTGACATGGCAAAAAAAATATGCCATTTGGGGCCGGGGCCAAAAAGCAATCTGTCCTCTTTATTTATTCTTTGTTTTTTTTTCTTCCCTTTTTCTTCCTTTCTTTCAAGATGATTCTCCCCCAAGGCTTGCTCTCTCTCTCTGTCTTACCCTCTCTCCCCTGACAGCCCCTCATCGGCATTCCATTCTCAATATATTGAACTTGATGGTTTAATCCCGCCCTCCCTCTCCACGGGACAATTAACTGAACACAAACAATGACAGGCTCACTTAGGAATCCGTGGCACTCAGCCGCGAGGTATGCCCCCTTGACGTATGCCCACTATCAATTCTCATTCAGGGGTGAGATATGTGTATGTGTGTTTTCCTTTTTTGGGGGATCGGGGCAAATTGAGTATATTGTGAGTGATGCCATCTTGACATGAACAAATCCAATTCAGTGCGGTGCCAGGAAACAGCTTGTGACATAATGTTGCTTTAAGAGAGTTTAGATTTTGCAGGGCTCTCACGTTACATTGAAGGATATGAGAAAAGTGCTGCTTATTCTGTTACACATGGTTTGTTGGTTAATGGTCGGGTCATGAGAGGCGCGTGTGTGTCCTGTAGCTGCTCGGTAATTTCACGCCGTGTGCCGCCGACAATCTTTATTCTCACAACTTTCCGTAAACCGGAGGTTGATATTCCTCTCAGGCCTTGCTTGGTTACCTCATGGATCATATGAGGCAGCGTTCACGGATGGAAAGCCGTTTGGTCAGGGTGCCCCCCCCTGCATACACTTCAAGCCAAGAGAAGACGTTAACATTGACCAGATTGTGAGGGGAAATTGCCCTTGTCGAATTATGAGAAAATAGGAAAATGTTCCAAAAATATGCATCGTAGAAAATCTGCCCGATACACTTCATTCAAGAATGACTTGGAAGCCAAATACTAATAAGCAGGTCGCACAAAAAGGCAGATACCACACCCTTCAAGTTGATTTGCCCTGGAAACGAGTTGAATTATCTCAGCCCCTTGGCCAAAACGTATTGTTTTGTTTTCTGAGCTAAAATTGTTTAAAAGGATGTTTTTCAGCGGCGAAGAAACGATTGCTCTGTTCATTTGTGCATTGTTGGCAACGATATTCCAACCTGGTCCGTGTTTTTGTAGTCGCATTTTTCACCTGGATTGCTTTTAAAAATGAATAAAAGCCACAGCTAAATACGGCACAAAGCAACATGAAATGCATTTTTGACCGCTCAAAACAACGGTCAGGTGTATTATTGTAGGAGAATTTCTTCCACCGTTTTTCCACATTCACATCTCAGTTGTGTTTGGCTTAATTCTAGCTGATGACAGCTCGAGGCACAGACTGTCCAAAAAAGCAGCACAACTGGAGTTTCACTGAGGGACTGTGACTATATAACCAGGGCTGGACTTTGACCTCAGTTAAACCTGAAAGCTGCATCATATAGGACCATGCTGCGGTTTGATAGTTACACTATGCTTACGTGTGCCTCCATATACCCCACTGATAATTCCTCTCTCTCTCTCTCGCTCTTCCTCCAGTGGTGTCGTCGGGGCCAGTGTGTGAAACAGGGTGACGAGGGCCCGAGGCCTCAGCACGGCCACTGGTCAGAGTGGTCCTCCTGGTCCGCCTGCTCACGCAGCTGCCAGAGCGGAGTCACCTTTCGGGAGAGGCAGTGCCACAACCCCAGGTAGAGTGATACCAAAAAAAAAAGTGGATGTGTGGGAGGCACAGTTGAATTATTTCATTTGAACTTCACTCTGCATACAGACTGGAAGCAGTTTGCCAACCCTTACCATCATGTTTGTAAGGACTAAATGATCTCTATTCCAACAGGACTGAAAGAAAACCCACATTTTTACCTTTTTGTGAAATGTACCTCCACAAATGGTCACTTCAATACACAAAATGTGAATCACTTTGCACGATATCACTTTTCTCTATTCTGACGAGAGCCACAATATTTGTAGAGGTGTGTTATACACAGAAATATGCAGGAATTGCTACACATTTCCAACTGCATACAGAGGACAGGCACCTGGACAGAGCCCGGTGTGTTACTGTTTGTTATAGCTTGACTCGAGGCCAAGAGTATATCACAACAGGTGATTAAAATAGTGAAGATCGCTCGCATGGGTCTCTGGCTTCATGGCTTATCAGCTCAGTCAGTGCCGTACTCATCAGTCACTCTGGATTATTTGCACTGCCAGTCCGTCGGGGGGGGGGCCTGGCCCTAAAGGCCGAGGCCCTCCTCTTTATCGTGTCTCGCCAAGATCCTGACAAGTGTTGGGCTAAATTAAACAGAGAGCGATGAGGAGAAACACCAAGAGACGGGGGAGGAGAGAGAGACAGGGGGGAGGTAAACGGGACAAGATGAAATGTAGATGTAAAAAGAGAGAATCTGAGAGTGTGTGCGAGAGAGAGAGATAAGTGACAATGTGATTGGAGGGCTTATAGAGGGTGTAATTGTCCTGTGGAAGGCATTTTGAGTAGCATAGCCTGGGGTTATACACCTGTGATTGTTTGGGCCTTCAAACAGACGCACGCACGCACACACACACAGGCACTTACAGAGATATTCACATATCCTTCAAGCCAAAATGCAATTACTGCAGAAATTCGGTATTTTTTTCTTTTATAACACAATTTGATTTGCTCTCTCGGCAGACCACATGTAGCGAAATACTGAATAACAGACTAAAGAACAACAAGGAGAATGCCACGTTTTTCAATGAAAAGTGCATGATTTCTTCTCCTCAGGCCTGCTTACGGGGGGAAGTTCTGCGAAGGCTCCTCCAGGTCGTACAAACTCTGTCACACCGAGGATTGTCCCTCCGACACCGTGGATTACCGGGCGCAGCAGTGCGCCGAATTCAACGGCAAACAGTTCCGAGGCTGGTACTACACCTGGAAACCATACACTCGAGTGGACGGTGAGATGATGACTGAATTCAGATTCAAAATTGCACTCCCTGGGAAACAGGGAAACCATTTTTTTGGAGTCAGTTTCATCCATTTGACGGTACTTCATGATTTGCGTCTTGCCTCTGGTCTTTGTGTTTCTTTTATTTTGCCCCAGATCAAGACGTGTGTAAGCTTTACTGCTTCGCTGAGGGTTACGACTTCTTCTTCGCCTTGGCCAGCAAAGTTAAGGATGGGACGCGCTGCACACAGGACAGCGCTAACGTCTGCATCGACGGAGTGTGTGAGGTAATACAGGGAAGAGGGAAGAAGCCTGTGGAGTTAGCGCTGGATGTTTTTTTTTTCTGAAGATGACATCATGTGTATCATGTGTATCAAGATCTTCGAGCGGAGCTATAAATTTCGACAATGGCTTTAGCAGCGGAGCACATCAATAGGCCCCCTCGCTGCGCTGTTTCTCAAATCCTTCGAATGCCATGAAAAACAAAAGGCTGACCTGTCGACCCCGAGAGGGATAAATGACGGTGGCTTTGAACTTGTTCGAATTTATGAGGTGGTGTGATGTGAAGTTGCATTTTATGCTTTTAACCTGCCTTTTTTTTTGGTCTTTTTCTCTCACAGAGAGTCGGCTGTGACCGCGTGCTGGGCTCCGCGGCCGTGCCTGATGCGTGTGGGGTCTGTAAAGGAGACAACTCCACCTGCAAGATCTACAAGGGCCAGTACACCAAGCAACATTACACAAACCGTAAGTCAATGTAATTAATGACTCGTTGGTTTACTTTATCTGACACTTCGAAGCTGCTATTTCCCTGCCTTTTGTCATTTTATTACTCACATACAAGACTGTTGAGATTGATTTTGGTTGTTGTTTTTGCAGCCTCTGAATACTGTGCTCATGCTAAACGACGTTTGTTGTCTTTCCCAGAGTACTATGGGATAGTAACCATCCCGGCGGGGGCCCGGAGTGTCCGCGTGATGGAGCTCAACACATCGAGCTCATACTTGGCTGTCAGGGACACCCAGAGACGCTACTACTTGAACGGACACTGGACGGTGGACTGGCCGGGCCGACACCCCATCGCTGGGGCCATATTTGAATACAAGAGACCCTATAACAGACCAGAGAGCCTCTTCTCAACTGGCCCCACCAATGAGACGCTAGTAATAGAGGTGGGTCATTGTTATTACGGCCACCTTCTCTTGTATTTGTGCAATTAGGCTGTTTTTATTATACTGTATAGGGATAGGTTTAGGCTTAGGGTTAAGGTTAACCCTTTTTTTAAATTTCTTTACTCAGTTGTGTCCGTGCACATGGTTTGACTTGCCTCACGGTCTTTCATCTCATCCTTGTTATCTTTTTCTTTGTCCCGCAGATATTATTGCAGGGCTGGAACCCTGGCGTGCGTTGGGAATACACCCAGAAGAAAGCTGAGGAGAAGAAAAATCACATCAAGCACAACTACACGTGGGCCATCATACGCTCCCAGTGCTCGGCAACTTGTGCTGGAGGTAAGTACACGCGCCCGGGCCAAAACATATTTTAAGTAGCCGTATCGCGTTACGCGTGTGCTGCAAACTCAATCAAAAAGTGTTTTTTCCAAACTGCAGTCGGGGATGTATTCAAATGTTAGTGCCGTCATAATGCCTGTCACATCAGGTTCCGTTCAGGGCAGTCCAAAAAAAAGACTTTTCTTTTTTATTTTTATTTAAAAGAGGTACAATGACGTCACTAGCATTGATGGGAAAAAAGACCCCTTTTGAATCTGGACCCCCCCCCACCACCCCCAGATGAAGGGGACAGTGTGTGGATCAATGAACAAGCAGCCAAAGCTCAGTCTGCCCTCTCTGATCTATAATCAGCTGCAGGTTAAATAGGAAGGAGGAGCATTCCCATTATTAGTGAGGGGACATTAGTAGCTCTTGTTTCAGACCGATGGGACCTCCTCTTGTCCTACTGGAGACCTGCCATTACACGCGCACACACACACACACACACACACACACACACACACATACACACACACACATAAGATACGTTTAAGTGAGCAAGCAAGCACACACACACACGCATGGCTTTGACCAGTGTCCTTTGTCCCTCTGGAGACCTAGTATTAAACTAGTACACACACACAGACAGACACACACACACACATACATACGTACGTGCAAGACTGTTATAACCCTAGCGGACCTGGGCACAGATGATTTGAGGGCACAGGTTAGGAGATAAGTGTGTGTGTGTATGTGTGTGCGTGCACTGCTTACGTATGAACAAAGCCCCTGGTTTAAAGTCCCCTGTTGATTGACCTTCCAGGTTAAAGTTCCCCGCCCTGGTCTGCGGCGGTCCACCCTAACCACCTCCGCCTCCTTGTGCCCTGATTGCAGGCCATTGATGGGTTGGGGGTTGTTTGCTTTATTAAAGAGTGTCACTGACTCACCTGGCCTGCATGAGCTGAGATGTGCAGATTGTCCTGGCCTAAGGCCAAATACCAACCAGGATATCTGTGAGCCCGGAATGGTTGTAATTAACCCCTTCAGAAGTAAATGCTCATATCTTTTATCCAATGATTTCTTGGCTCAGAGACACAAAACACGTATCATGTGCGCCACTTATACAGAAGGATGCGTCAGGGGGCCATGAAGGGGTTACAGATCGGGGAGAAGCCCATCGTCTATGCACAATAGTAAAATCATTCCGTGTTTGCCATTGGCTCTGTAGTTTGGCACACATGAGACACACATGATTGACTATATTACCCAATTGTCCTTTGGTCAAGTATTTTGTGGACTTTGTGGAGCTTTGAAAATGAATTGCTTAACATTTTATATGCATGCTTCTCTGGGCTTCGTAGAAAAGGTTACATCATACTTTTTTTTTTTTTTCAAACATATAATACATAAATTACCATAAAATGTGCCACAGTCTGGGTAATGAACTGACAGGAAATGGGCAATTCAGTGGTCACTCCAATTTCAGCCATTTCCCCTCTGGCCCCTGCCCCCGGATTCACCCTTGGAAGTCACACACACTTTACCACCTCAAAGTATGTCCGAGTCTGTGTGAAACCAGCAGCGTATTATTTTCCCCTTGTTAGACCCAATGTTTTTATATACCCTTATAGAAGAACCTACGACGATTTTACATAAACTTACAAAGTAAAGACGAGCCCGTGGTTTTGTTATACGTCTATTGTTTTATAGCAGCCAAGTGAGAGCCAGGAAAATGTCATTTTTTGGCGTTACCATTGCACACCTGAACGTATCGATCTGCTTCCCGTACAGGCCAGATGAACACCAGGCCAGCGTGTTACAAAGACTTGAGAGTGCAGGTGAACACGTCCCACTGCAATCCCAGATCGAGGCCAGCCACTGGCCTGATGCCCTGCAACACCCAGCCGTGTCCTGCCAGGTCAGTCTCGACGCCTCTCTCGTATACGTCACGGCTGTGCATGCGAACAAGCGCAGCGATGATGCTCGGTGCTGGGAATACGGCGGAGCCCAATGGAAGCGCGGTCGTATTTTGTTTTTTTTGGGGCATTTAGGCGTGGAATCTCAAATGTCAGCATAGTCGGTGATAATTTGTGGCTTCAAAAAGTTTGTGAATTACCTCATCAACTTATCGCCACTTTGCTTTGCTCTCAATCTGGACGTGGTTAAAAATGACTTGAACCGTGCGGATATTTCCTTTATAATTTTTACAATGACACGTCGTTTT
This sequence comes from Colistium nudipinnis, assembly GCA_016785305.1. Taxonomy (NCBI): domain Eukaryota; kingdom Metazoa; phylum Chordata; class Actinopteri; order Pleuronectiformes; family Rhombosoleidae; genus Colistium; species Colistium nudipinnis. The sequence continues at coordinate 994,551 of JAFBJU010001160.1, forward strand.
TGGGATGGAAAATATTTTTTACTTTAAGACTTCTGGGTATGTCAGTTATCCAGTTGTTGGTTTGGAAGCACTGGTTCGGACATGCGTGCAGGGAGGAGGCAGACCATCCCGTTTTTTTGGGGGGGGCCGTCAGCCAAATGGCTTGATGCAGTTATTCGAGCCCAGCACGATTATTAAGACATTAAATGATACAACATTTTAAGTATCCTCTCCCGACTCTGTCTCCATATCCTCCTCTCCGTCTCTCCTTCCTCCGGGGATTCACACGTTACCATTTGGGGTGTTGTCTTTTGTCTCCCTGCCCTCTGACCACTTCACCTTCCTTTCTCTGTCTCTCTCTCTCTCTCTCCCCCGCTCCTCCTCACCGCCATGTGTTACTGGTCTAAAAACACCTCCACATCTGTTCTGTCCTTTCTTGACGTGCAAGTGCCCGAGGAGAGCTGTTTATTGGTGGGGTCGACGCTTCCAAACTTCCCACACTATCTCCTCATAATAAAGTGAATGACGGGTGTCCACCCTTTTTCCCAGACACCGGTAAAGCACCTGTTTTGCCGCGATGACATTTTCCCACTTTCCGAATGAAAATGGCTCCCTTTTTTTGGCCAAAGCTTGCGTGTCAAAGACAGGGGGAGTTCCACTGGCCATTCCGCTAATGTCTCCATCCAGTCCACAATAATCCTCCGCAAGCTGTCAGGAAGAGTTAGCTTCTGTGTTTGCTCACTGCAGCAGGCCAAGGACTTGTAAAACCCTCTCACATGTTGCATCAATGTGGCTCCCAAAACCCCATCACAAAAAAAAAAATCTGGCCCTATCTGGCCCCCTATTATTTCTCCATGTCTATGTGTGTGTGTATGAACTCAGCAGTATACAAAAAAAGACGCCGCAAGCTTATTCGGTGGGACGTTCTGGTTCATTTCCAAACTCAGAGATTCTCAGAAGATGTTGTCCGACAATACGCTGCGCCAGAGACGGAGTTTCGATGTTCACCTCCAGGTTGCCGTGGCCGAGTGGGATTATCTCAATGTTGTCTAACGCCACCGCTGTCATTTGATGATTTATGACGACAACGGGCAGAGCGAGACCCGTTAATGATTCCGCGCTTTTCAGGGTGTGGTTCCGGCGAGGTTCTGGCTGGGCTCAGACGGTTCGGTCACTGTCTCTGCACCGGGCCCCCGACACACGGGGCCAGGGCAGGGGATCAAAGATCAGTCAAGGTTGTCCAACGCTGCGGACATCATAGGGAGTGGTGCACCGACTGACAGGCAGGACGTGTATGAACACACTCACGTTAACGCGCGCACACACGCACACACACACACAGGGGAATTGTCCCTCCCTTGCCTCTGCTGCTCTGGATATTGTCGCACATTGGTGGCCAGAACATTTTTTCTTGATGATGGGGGGGAAAAAAAATGTAACCAGATATGCTGGAATAGGACATGAAATATTAGAGGTATAGTTGCATCACACAAATACAACACGTTGTTGGCGAAAGAATCTCTAAATACCCATCAAATCAGTGCAGGGACCAATGGATGGAGGCTGTGTGTCATTCCTACAGCAGCTGCTGCATGAGGTATTACTTCCCCCGGGTGCGTTTGCTGCAAGTGCAGTGCGAGGAATCGTTCAGAAATCACGCAAACGGGATCTCCTGGGCCTATGTAACTCCTGCACGAGAAGGAGGTCAACAGCGCAAGATCATCAGGGTGCAGAAGGGGTTACTTTTGCTCATGGCCGGCAACTCGGCCAGAAAGGCTCAGTGTGATGTGGTGCGAGGACAAGACTCCTGTGGAATGTGCGGACGAGGGGGGAAAAAAAAGACTTTGTTAGACCTGCTAAGCTTTCCCGCTCTGACACGGCCCCAAATGCCGTTTACGATGATAACTTTTGTGGCAGGTTTGCTTTTTAAGATTCAAATTATTGAGGCAAAATTGGATTCCGGAGGCAGAGTTCGGCGAGAACAGGCCTCCGGTTTGTAGCAGCAGACGGTTCGCTGGATTGTTTTATCAGTTGTAGCTAATTGAGCTTCTGCCAGCCATGTGGGTTGGTTGTTTCGAGCTGACCCGTTTTATGGACCCCGTTGAAGGCTCTTAAATATTTTCTGGAAGGCTACATGTGTGATAATGTGCTGCAGACTGAGTCGGAAGCCGCGTGCCTCGGGCAAAGTGTCTGCGTCCTCACCGGTTCTTGATCCAGTCGGATGCGCATAGGCACTTCTGTGATAATGAGTTAAAATTTTTTTCCCCCAAAAATCTAATAAGCAACAGAACAGAGCGGCTTACTATTCCTGGTACGCTGATGGCAACAGTGAGTCTTTTCCCAGCGGTGAAATACTGCACAGGGTCTTCAACTAGGCTATAATTCGGACAACATTTGACAGTATGAAATAACCATTTTATCCCAGACACTGATTGACATTGACAATCAGGGCTGCGTCAGATAAAGTGCAGACCTGTGCAGACTGTGGAAGATGCTGCTCTCGAAGCAAAACAATAACATTTCTCTGGAGGCCCGTGACAGCTGCGCTTGAGTCTTCAATTCCTGTGTGCCCGTGTCTATTTCTGCATATTTTCCTGAACACTCCTAATAATGGTCTGGAATAACAGCCAAATTCTTGCCGTTAACACCGACGCCGCTGACAAGTTGTGCCTCGGTTTTCGTCGAGTTTTGAGACAGTGACCTCATCTCGGTTCAGTGAGCCCGACGTCCAAATGTGACTTTGTCCCCCCGCGCGTAAAAACTGTTTTATGACGCTGTGGCCCAGCCAAGCCACTTAAAGTGCTTCACGAACTCCCGCTTTTCAAAGTGAGAGGGCAGCGGCCGGAGACGGGCGCGGCACGGCGTCGTGGCATCGCCCCCTTCTGCGGAAGTCGAGAGGAAGACACGGGCGGGAGCGGAGAGCGGCGCTTGGAGTCAGAAATAGGGGATTGTGGGGTTTAGTCGTTGCTGCATAGTTTCTGTCAAAGTGTACATAATGTAACATGTGCGCGGTACACAAAGTCATGATGTATGAGGCTTGTGATGTTGGCATCTTGTTGCCAAGAGCAGTTTGACTGGCCATCAGCTGCTGTCTGGCTCACACACTCACTCACGCACGCACACACACACAGGTGGTGTCCGGTTACTCTGAAGCTTACACCCACCCAAACTTTCTCACCCTCTCATCAAGACAGTTTAAAGTGTCCCTACCGCACCCCAGCCTGAAATCAGTGCACTTCAAAGTCCCAAAAACCACAGCAATCGATTAGCCTCGATGCCGAGACACATGTTAAAGTTCACTCACATTCAAACTTCTGGATATTTTTTTTTTTTTTCTCAATGCCTTTCCTTGGAATAACCCCTCCCCCCCCTCCTGCTTATGAAGTCATCCCTCTCTTAATAAGCATTTCCTTGGCGACGTCCCAGCACCTGCTAGAGAAAAAAAACAAAAAAAAAAGCCCGCAAATAACACGATTGATTTTCTAGGGCATAAAGTATATACAGGGCATTGACGTTACATGATCAGCGCTGAAAACCTGGAGTCCTGGCGACATTTGGCGTTTATCTCATGTTTTGGAGAAACCAACAGCTGCTCAACTGGGGGATTTTGTGTCGGTGTCAGTGCATGAATATTTCCCAATATGTGTCCATTTTGGAACAGGTATCCTTGGGAAATGCTGCACGATGACCACACCGTTGTCTCATTTTTGCTGACATAAACTAGGGATGGTGTCGACAGAAAGCATATATATATAGCCGTCATATAAAGCTGTCGGGAAAGGAGGCCATGTCCTCGGGTGCTTTTGCGTTTTTAAACGAGAATGACATGATTAGGTTTCATTGTGTCATTGTGGGCAGTGATTTAGTTACATTATGTAGTCATTCCCGCTTTGTTTTCCCCGTCACACATTTGGGGCAAGCTGGTACTGTGAGCACAGCGCAGCCCATGCCAGCATTACAGATGATTCCCACCCACACTAATACGTTCTGAGGCACTTTGGATAAGAGTCCAAAAAGTGTTCTCCGCCTAAATATTTATTTTGCATTGGGGTCATTACTGTCCTGTCATTTTTATTTTTAGGCAAAACATTTTCCTAATTTAATGATTATTTATTTGGGGGAATCTTGGCCACATGAGATGACATAAGGGCTGTGCAATGTTACTTCATGTAAAACTTCAGAAATCACAACATGGGAGAAGGCATGGAACGACCAGCCAGTGTTGTTAATCAAGCTTAACACTTTGGTTAAAGCCAACATACGATGATGCCAATCTAACTGTATCACTATGTTTCAAATATGCAGCAGTGGTAAGACTTTGGTGAGTGATTGCAGAGATGGGTCGTCTGGGTTGTATTTTTCTAATTTGACCAATGAGAAAGAGGCATGAGAAGAAACACGCCTGTTTCTTGAATACGAACTAACAATTGGTTTGTGGCCACTTTTTTTTTCCGTCTGGGGTCATGACAGAAGAGGTTTGGGAACAGCTGGGTTGCAGTAAATTGAGTAAAAGCATCGTGACTTCCTGTAAGACTCATTATAGTTTCATATAATAGGTCATTAACGATACACTTAAAATGTCAGTTTTATATTGAAACAAGATTTACTCGTCTCAACCAAGTTGGTCAAGCATGCCTTCGGAAATCAAATCAAACAAATGGACGTATAAATAGCATGGGTTCATGTGCAAATTGTGAACCAAAGTCCCGTCGTGTATAACGTTTCTGTGCCATGCTTATAGTGGAAAATGTAATTATGGCCCATTGTTATTAGTAAATGTTTCCTGGTGGAGAAGGGAAAGTTTAGAGTTCAGGAGAGAGGAGGGCATACATCAAGGAGACAAAGCAGGAAAACCCTGTCCACAGTGTTTGTCTTTTTGTGTCAACAAGTCAAACAATTCAGGCTTTATGTAGAGATGTTGCAGTGTGTGTGTGTGTGTGTGTGTGATCACACTGTCATTATCTGGTAGCCGGAGACAGTGACTGTTTCATTAACATACATCTCAGTCTCCACTTTACTGCTTACTCACCTTACGGGATACTGTAGGCACAACAGATGCTTCTGTTCCCTGCAAAACACACACTTGCATGTGCTGACACACACACACACACACAAATAACAATTCACCGTAGCCCAAGTTGCAGTGATTTTTGCGAGGGTTGAGACCAACCCCGGTTCCCTTGGCCCTTCTCTTTGCCCTCTGTGTGAAAGCCATAAGGTCAGCGTCTGTCTGTCTGTTTGTCTCACTGTCTCTCTCTCTTTTCCCGTGTCTCCCTCTCACACACTGAGGCACAGTCGAAGCCTTTGAGGCCAGTTGTGAGACACACACACACACACACGCACACACACAGACACGCACAGTGCCAGACCTCCACCGCAGCGTCTATTACATGTGTGGCTTCAGGCAGGGCCGTAAACATTACCCTAACGGCCTGGCCACTTTGATGTGACGTCTCTGTGACCTGTCCAGCCATGTCTCACACACAAACACGCACTCATACACACACTCGCACGCACACACGCACGCACACACACACACACACACCACACACACTCGCACGCACACACCACCAAGCAGCCAGCCAAGGATAGCTGTCACTCAATCTAAGCTGCGCTCTTGGTTGCAGCACTTCCAATCCCTCAGCGGGGATTTATGGGTCTGCGGCTTTATGACAAACACACACACAAACACACACACACACACACGCGCGCTCCCCGGCTGCTTGTCTGTCTGTCTCACTGTCTGTATCTTTTAAAAGTCATTTATAAATATGCTCCAATTTATATTCTCCCTTCTGCCATGTACACCAACACATCCAGTAGCCCCACTCCACTCCCGCTCTCTCGTGGTTATCTCAGGTGTTGATGCCCCCTCTCTCATATTTCTCACTCACACACTAAGCTTTCTTTTCTCTCTTTTTCTTTTTCTCTCACACTCTACCATAACAAACTTGTACACACTGCTCTTATCAGCATTTACTCACTAATGGATTTGTGTGTTTACACGGAGTTGAGGAAGGAGTGATAATAGAGGCTGTAAAGTAATCCCGCAATTGTTTACACTTATCTCTTGGGCCTTCCTCCTTCATTATCTACAGCTGGTGCCGCTTAAGTCAGCCTTTGTGTGCGAGAATGTGTGTGAGTTTGTGCTTGTGTGTGTGTGTGTGTGTGTGTGTTGTCAGAATCGCTTAAGTTGTGGTGACCCTAAATCTCCTCACACTGTCACATTATGGGGGAATCTTAATCCCCGAAATGCAAATAATTCATTTTATATTCACTGTGTGTTGAAATAAGTTGGGAACCGATCACTTCAAGTTACCAAGACCACCAATACGTTTCATGTCATCAAAATCCCCCTTATTAGTTGGTCAAAAGGAAACCAGCATAATAGAGTATTAATGCTGACAAATTCCTTTGTTGCTTAGTTGTGCGTTGTTGCTCACCGCTCCTTTGAAGCAGTACTCGTCAGTCCGTGAAATAACGAGGATGTTATTGAAATATCCAAATATGTACATTATTAGATGATACTCTAAACAAGACCCGTCAGTCTTAACAACTACACAAATAATCAGCCTATAAATTGAAATATAAACATTAAACGCAGCAGAGGTCTTCCAGCAGAAAATGATACGGTAATAACATTAGATAATCTAACCTTTTCCAATTGGTTACAATCAGAACCTCCAGGTTTTTTTTTTACCGTCTGTTTGTAGTTCTTTGCGGCCATGCTTGAAATTTTATTTGAAAGCTCCATAACGTGATTACTGCACTTGTCGTGTTTGGCTTTCTGATGATCACCATCAATTGCGCATCGTAATCAACTGGAGTACTGTTTCATGGGCTTAAAGAATCACAAATGGCTTCAGTCGTAACTACAGAAATTGTCTGTTACAGTGTAGAACCTGAACTAAACTAAAACATACAGTTGTATGTGTGTTTGTGTATATGCAGTATACAGTAGATGGATCCTTTTTCCCCGGTGCATCACTTTGTGACGGTGTGTAGGTTCTCCTTTTGCATAAACTGTCAGCTGAGACAAAGACATGCGTGCCGGGGCTAGACCGTCTGACGGTGGTCGCTCGTCCATCTCTGCAGGTCAAACTATGCTGAGGCCCTGCGCTTAGTTCATTTTGCTGTGTCTGCTGCCCGCCGAGTTGGACTGGACAGGCATTACGTCATGGAAAACGGTTCTTGACGCTGGCTCGCTTTTAGAGCATCACATCATTCTGTCCTCGTGCTGAGCGTAGGTACACTAATATAAGCACAGAAACACGCACGCACGCACACACACACACACACACACAGACATATGCACAGGGAAGTGCAAACACACACTGCCGTTGACGCTGGCCGGAGGTTATTTATTGGCCCCCGATGAGCATCTAGACAGTGTCGCTTGGATCACAGAGGCCACCTGATCCCAGTATGCGTCTGTCCAAAGGGGTCGTGATGCTTCCTCATCCACCAGCAGCCAAGGCAAAGACCACATGGTGGTCAGGGCTTTGATGTGGCTTAAATCAGCATATTATGTCACGTCCCAGTTGCGAGACCGGGATGTATTTCAACGGCCATTTCAGGTCACAGGTCATTAAGGTTATAAATATGTGCCGCAAGCGAATGCCACTGCTGATATAAGTTTTGGTTTGGTTTTAACACAAAGTAAAAATGATGTGTTGGATTTCTTCTGTTAGGAAGCGAACATTGTGTGACTTTATTTGCTTGATGTTATCCTATTCATTCATTCCACGAGGGTTAAGTTCATGTTTCTGTGTTAAAGCGGGTAAGCTTTACATTACACATATGTGTCGATCACCAGGTTCAACTTTTGAAGTTAACAGCTGAATTTCTGCAACCCCCCCTAATCCTCTCTCTAATCCTTCTTCTTCCCCCTGAAAAGTTGCCACAGATGAGTCCAGATGGATCTTCTCCATCCATATTTATTTAGATTTGAAAATGCATGCTCGCAAAAAGAATCCTACTCGTCTTCAAACAACATTCCAAGCAAGCGATGTGCCAAATGACTACAAATAGAGTTTAGACGATTAATATATACAACTCTGACCGGGGACTGGGTGGGTTCACTGGCATGAGGTTAGAGAGCGAGTGATGGCAGTGTGTGATGAAGGATGGAGATTGTGCCGCCGGCTACCTCGAGCCTGGGGTTCGCTTGGGACGGATGCAGTGAAGCTTTGAGGAGGAGAGCGCGGATGGGTGATTGCGGGATTAGGCGACTTAGGACACACGATCTGCCGGCTGCAGTGTTGAAACGCAGGAAACACAAACAAAAAATCTCTCGTCCTTGTTCAGGTCAGAGGATGCTTCATTGCGAAACACGCACGTTTTTCAAGTATACAGTATACGCACGCAAGTATACAGTACAAACTAAGCACCACTACTTAGCAACTTGATTGAGGAATAAAATCATGAATATGTGATGATTAAGTTTAGTTTAAGTCACGATAAGGGCTATGCAGAGGAAAGAGGGGGTTTAAAATAGTGCAGTGGGGTTTAAATTACAGCCCGGCGCTCTGCAGACACATGTCTGAACCCTGCTGCACTCCTTTGTGTCTAATGTCAGCGATATACGAGGACTGGCGTTTTAAAATAATGTTGAGTCTATAAATATGCGAAAGAGGCTATTGTTAGACGTACAGTGTGTCCTGTGGTTTATGGTCACTTTTATATTTGGAAACGCCTGGGGAGAAGAATCAGCCGCAGTGAGTGCCGCAGTGCCAGGTCGACAGGAAACGTGGCCGGGATGCAAAACAGTCTTTTTCCGCAGCTGCCGTGATTGTGCAGATATCGTGTCATTGGCCAATTGGCGCAGGCCCGACTGAATAAGTGACTGAGGAGGGGTTGACTCAGCAGCTTTGTGCGTTGTGTCGTGTCGTCCCAGCTGGTCTGTCGCAGAGTGGGGGGTGTGCAGCCGGAGCTGCGGAGGAGGAGAGCAGATTCGGCAGGTCCAGTGTGTCCAGAGAAAGAGCCGGGCCGGCACAGACGCCCTGTCCGACTCCCAGTGCGCCCCGCCCGCCCCGGCCAGGAGACAGGCCTGCAGCACCCACAGCTGCCCACCGCTGTGGGCCGCTGGGCCGTGGTCACAGGTGAGTCTGTAGTGGTTGAAAATGTTTTTTTTTTTGTATCCACAGGAGAAAAAAAAAAAAAGTTCAAATCTGCAAACCTGCTCTACACACCGAGTCGCTAAGTGAACCTTGAAGCTTTGATGGCTTCAGCACATTTTATGGCCCTGATCTCGGGGGGCTTTAGGCCATGAATGTGCTCCACTGAAAGCTCCGGTGTTCTGTTCTCGGGCCAATTCCTGCACATTCTGCTCCGTGACTTGTTTCACCGCTAGACCGCCATTTTGCCCTAAAATGTCCCCATAACTACCTGTCCAGTTCACTTCCTCTCTGGTAATTTGTGGCACAAAGCAGTGAGTCACAGCCCCCTGTTTCTTGGCTGAAGTGAAGCACATTCAACATTTCGATTTAGGCCGTGCCATAAGATGTGTGCATAGGCTCAGAATGGATATTGGGGGAGATTATTGACCTTCCCCCATAGGAATTATTAGGGAAGTACGGCACAATAAGTCACTGTGTGCAGAATGTGAGTGTACGGTTGACTGCACATAGTTGGCTTGTTAGAATCCTTGGCCCGAGACGTGTCTTGTTAGGCCCGAGTCATTTAATAGCTCCGTTATGTCAAATCTTGACTTAATTTGCATTAATCCTCGCTGTTGATCGAGAGGAAGTGGAAAGGCTACCTCCAAAGCGATGAGGGTACTTTTGGACCGCATTTTGTCAGAATCCATTATAAATGCTGTGTTTTTTATTTTTGAATAATAAAATGTTCTCAGTTGTGGGGAGTGGACATCATTCTCAGGAAGGCCAATGTGTGAATGTATGAGGATTCATATAACGGTTGGGTGCAGATTTAATTTGTCTATTGGATTTCCCTTCTCCCTCAGTTACCATGTTCCTTTTACCGCCTGACAGTTCTTTGAATCAACTGTTAAAAATAGCCCTAATCACATCTCCCAATCGGAACAAATGCAAGCCAAAATATTAAGTTTCATCGTTACCACGTTTGTCTTCAATTTGGCAGTGTTCTCGGAAGTGTGGCAACGGCCTGAAGAAGAGGACGGTGCAGTGTACGAGCACCAACCCAGGAGTCCAGACACACACGCTGCCAGACGGCGCGTGTGCAGGTCTGCCAAAACCTGTCGCGCAAGAATCCTGCTTCATTAAGCGCTGCCAGAAACAACGAAAGGTCCAGTGGTTTGTCTCCACGTGGCAAGAGGTAATTCTACGGCAGACAGATAGGAAATGATCTGAAAATAAGAAATTATAATGTATTGAGCAACAACTGTGCATCATCTATTTTTGCAAATGCAAATAAGTTCTATATTTAAAATGTTCTCTATTCTATTCACAGTGTTCAGTCACATGTGGTCGTGGCCATCAGGCACGCTTTATTAAGTGTGCAGAGAAGGTATTATATTATATTATATCACACCATGTTGATACACAGTTATTAAATGAGTTACATTAACATTGTGACAATTCACTGATTAAACCTCATTATTTTTATTAAAATGTTATTTTTGTCAAGAATGTATTACACGATATAAATAGATTTTCTTTCTAAATTATTTTTAAGATGGCGGTGTGTTATACAACACAATTTTGACACTCAAAATGTATATCTATTTTTTTGTTTCTGCTATAAAGGACACTGCGGGAAAATACAGAGAGCTTGCTGCCAAGAAGTGCCACCACGTGCCCAAGCCCACGGTGGAGCTCCAGAGGCCCTGCGTCCCGGCTGACTGCCCCGTCCGCACCACCCCGCCAGTCCACCGATGGAACACGCGCCAGCGAGCCTATCCACCTCAAGCGCCGCCCAGCCGCCCAGAATGGCACCCGTCTCCTTGGTCTCAGGTACCTTCAGTCGGAGCAGGGTTACATAGACGAGGCGTTTAAGGAGCACTATTATTTTTGCTAACTTGCTGAGTTTGCCGTGTTCGGTGTGGCGCGTGGCTTAAGCAGTGTTCATTAAGGAGGCCACGTGTCCTCGTGTTCCACAGTGCACGGTGACATGTGGAGGAGGAGTGCAGGCCAGGGCGGTCCAGTGTCTGGCGCAGGGGAAGCTCTCCGCTGGCTGTGCTCTGCATCTTAAACCCTCCATGTCTCAGGCCTGCAACACCAACTTCTGCCCACAACCTGAGAAAAAAGGTACCAGAGTGCTAACACGATGCATTTTTGATATTTTCCATCAAACATTAACTATAATATAATATAGTCTAAACAAAAAAAGTATTCTAAAGTAAAAAGTACATTTTCTTCTTTTTTTTTCCCAGACGTCGCATGCAGGGATTACTTCAGCTGGTGTTACCTGGTGCCCCAGCACGGAGTCTGCAACCACAAGTTTTATGGCAAGCAGTGCTGCCAGTCCTGTTCCAATTCAAACCTATAATCATATAAATAGACTCTGTCCGTGTCACCGACAGATAGATAGGTAGTTGGACAGAAGACTCTATTTGACGTCCATGCTTGAAAAGACAGTGTTTTTGCTTGAAGCGCATGGCGGGCACTGAGCAAAAAAAACAAAAACAGAGGACATTTCAATGGAAGTGCGAGCGAGTTGCAGTGCCCGTTCCTTTTCCCCGCGATGCCGGACATCTGGATACAAGAGCTTGATGCTTACAGCACTACACAGGAATGTGATCAGGACAGTACAAATAAAGGAGGGAATTATAAAGGAGGAACGAGCAAAAATGGGAAGCTTGATTAAAGCGAATAGGAGTGACATGTCCAAAGGAAAACTGAAAGACCCGAAAAATCCCAGCTTTGTTTATATACTGTATGTAATGGAACAGATATGTACCCCTGGACACCCGACATCCCCCCCCCAGGCAACCAAAGGCCAATGATGGCAGGCCAACAGAGGAAGAAAAAAAAAAGTTGGTCGAGGTTTCGAGCACAGCCACGTGGTGCGCCCTGGTGTGCACTGCAACTCTTGATGAGTTGGAAAACTGGGGTCCAATAATGAAAAGGGATGTTGAAGTAAGAAAACATTATTCTACTATGAGGCTTGATTTAAAAAAAAAAAATAATAATAATAATAATAATATTAATAATCGAAGTGGGATTCCTCCATAGCTGGACAGTAGCAGAATGATCTTTGTTTTTGCCTTATAAAAGAATAAAAAAGAAAAGAAACACGTTATACACAAACTATTCTGAGATGGGTCTAGGTTGTGTGAACTCTCTTTTGTACTCAGTGGTGCTACAACGTTGTATTTTGTCACCAAATCAATGTGAAATCGTCGAGATTCAGGAAAGAACAACTGAACTGTGTGACCGTTGTACAGTATTGTTTGTTTTATTTATTGGCTTTACAATACAGCGTTGCTGGAAGACTGTATTAATAAGCAGTATAAATATGTCATTTTATTACTCGAAGCCCGTTAGCCTCATATTTTGTATTCTGCTTCATGGGATTTCATGCTGACAAACTGCACCTTTTTTTCCTCTCTTTTTTTTTTTTTTTTTTTTTTTACTCAAATCATTTATTTTTTGAAGAAAAAACATCTGTGATGTCAAAAGCCCAATTTAGTCAATGTCAACATTGACTAAATCCATGTCATTAAAGAAAAGGTGCGAGCCCTTGAAAGAGACACCGCTCCATTTTTACATTACGCTGTCCTACATTATTACTGAAGGCAGTCATGTATTGCATGCATTGATATGGACACAAAACAAGTAATGCATCGTGGATAAAAGCACTGAAAGATGACGGAAAGACGATGTTATTTCAGTGTGACTTTTACAGTGTAAATGAAACAATAAAGCACATGTATTTCATGTCAGCATCTCAGGTGCAGCATGTCGTTGTCAGTCTGGTTGAATTCCTGAAGTCGAAATGCATGCATTGATCTCTTCGTCGTCATGGTGAGGGGGACACTTTGGTTTTAAGTCTTCTTTTCAAGACACATTTACGCTGCGTTTACATCCAAAAAGAAAAAAATTATCTCACAGTTTATTTATTCTTTGTTTGATTCAGAAAGTCTTGAGTCTTCAACTCTTTTCGCCCCGCTCCGATGAAGGATCTCTCTTGACACAGGCTTATTTTGAACATTATCATCATTGTGGATTCACCGCCGCAACGACGGTGTCCTTGCGTGACGCTGTGACTTTAGTACACGGCTTTGTTACTCTTAGACACGGCAGCTGTTAAAGTCATCACGTTTGTGAATTTGAACTCTGATGTACTGGTCAGAATCAGACTTTGCACGGCCACTTTTTTGATGAAGACAGCTTCCTGGTGGAGCTGAATATGAAGTTGATGAGCGTGATGACCCAAAAACAATAAGTTTGAGCTTCGTGTCATCCATAACTCTCTGCCACGACCTACTTTTTTTTAGCATGCAATGGGGTGCAACACTTCAGCCTTGCGGCCCGGCTAAAAGCGATGCCAATGTGGTATTAGCCATTTCAACACCGATGACATATTGTGTCTGGGCTTTACTCATAGTCATTTCTCAACAAGTCAAGGAGACACAGATGCCCAATATAAAATCCCTACCGTCATAATCCCTGGAGGGGACAGCCCTCAGGCCCTGAGACGGAGAAAGGAGGGAGGAGAGAGGAAGAGTGTGAGAAGACAGAGGAGGGGGGAAGACCGGGCATCAGCGCGCTCAGTGCTGTCATAGAAAAATGCTGTGAGAAATACAGCGAGCGAGCCAGAGGGAGAGGTGGGTATAGAGAGAAAAAAAAAGGGGGTTTTCGTCCCTGTCAGCCTGTCAGCCACTTTTCTGTAGTTGATTAATAGCAGGTCAGCTGCGGGCACACTACTGAATAAATGCCAAGAGAGCGGTGGTTCTTTTTGTTTGTTTTTTTTTATACACAAATGTCTGCACCACGTTCAGAGATCCAAAATATGTCGGCTAATACATGCCGGTTTGCTGGCATAAGTGCCAGCACGCAGTGTTCAGATTACTCTGAGACAACCCCCCGCCACCCAAAAAAAGTTCTGGAATGTACTGTCATCAGCCACTTTGCACCCAAGTCAAGTTAAAACTCAATTAAGGGAAAAGAAGAGAACCATTTATATGAACAAGAATGTTTAACTAAGTAATTGTGCTTATATCTTAATTTTTTTTACAGACAGATCTAGAAATGTATTGAAAATAATATATCAAACTATTGACAATTAAATGAAATAATAATAATTGCCAACACAGCTGAGTGCAGTTTGCAGCTGACGACCTAGGCAGGTGACCTGTGATTGGCCTCATAGCAAGCGGACAAAAGGAGATGGCTTCCGAAAGTTTCTTTTGGAAATGCGGATTAAGGAGGACAGGTTGGTGGAGAGAGAAGAGTGGCTGGAAGTTTGAGAAGAGGAAGGAGAGTAAAACCCCAAGAGCGGAGATAAGGGACACTTATCGCAATCAATAACAAAAATGCATCGCTTCAGTGAATTATACTTACAACTTATTTCCACCTCACTCTGTGCAATTTGCTACAGCACCTGAACAAACAGAATCGCCACAAAAGGAGCGAGGATGAGGAAATTACTGTTTATAGAAAGATAGAGATCAGAGATGGACTTCCTCTCGATAACAAAGGTGATCGAGATAAATCCAGCGACATACAAGGTGTTACCTAACGCATGTCTGGTAACGCAAGCGATTATCTGTCAGGTGGTGAGACAGGAAGAGCGAAAAGCTTGTTCAACACTCCCCTTTCCACTTGAAAGAAACAACGCTATCTCCGGCTGCATCTGTTTAGAGGGTGGGTGGCTCTTTAGCCTTGAGGCTACACTCTTAAGGTTCACCTGAAGTTCCAGGCCTATTTCCTTTCCATCAGGGATACTCTTGGAGCACATCCCATTGCATCATTGTTGCATCCTCTCCAGTAATGCACAAACAAACCGCTGCCACAGTAGGAACGACCGCTGTGGAGCACAACAAACTGTGACTCAAAATGTTTATTGTCGTGTGCACGGTCGCAGGCTCCCTCTGGCAATGCTCCAGGGCACCAAGTGTCTCTAAACAAAGGCGTACCCCTCCATTTATTTACAAAGCTTCTCGCATTTAGAGATACAAACAGGGCCACAGTATAAAGGATGTGCAGGTCCCAGTGTAAATGCCCTCTGAAGGCGGGCACGGCAAGGTGTGTTGTCCAGGTGCAGTAGAGACGAAACATTGCACTACAGTGTTCACTAAAAGTGAATGTACTTTTTTTATTCTGTTTCAGGAGCTTTCTTTTCCTAATGACAAACGGAAAAGGCAATTGGGTAGTGTGTTATCTGTGTTTGGGGGGGAGCAGGAGGAGTGTTATCAGTACAACAGTGCCCTCTGTTGGGTGTATATAGAAATGAAACAGTCGCTGCACGTTGAAGCAACGCAAACAATGCAAACCATTCGGAAACATTAAACTACCAGGACTTGAGTTCAAAGCAAAGAGAACTATTGTTAACTGAATTCACTCAAAATCTAAAAAGTCAGTTCCCTGACCGGGAATCGAACCCGGGCCGCGGCGGTGAGAGCGCCGAATCCTAACCACTAGACCACCAGGGACTGTTAGAGGTTACAAAAATCATGTAAAGATAAACGTACACAATATGACGAAGCCATTTAATTATCTCCCACCTCTGACATCAACTCGACACATGAACTGTGGTGTAAACTGTTCAACGTTCTGAAAACACAAAGGCAGCCTATCAATAACTATGATACGATTCGAACCATGATAATAATCAGCACATCATTAGTCCCAGGAGAGGGCGCTGTTCCTGCCAGCCTGGTACACGCTCTCGCATCAACAACTTCCGGGCTGGGTTGTGACGCCCCCCGTATGCTACAATATAACATGCCTGAGAAAAAAGCGGAACGACAGAAATTGTTATGTTTCAGACAGCATAACAAACATATATGTAGTTTAATTCCTACATAACACACAAATAACCCGACTTATTTCATTATGTCAATGTAGTATTGAGTTAACGGGATAAGTATAATTTTGTCTCGACCGGCATTTCACCAAGCTTCCCCCTTGGGGTCCTAGCATTGGTCCTCGGTCAACGTGGGAGACGCGAATATGTGAATTTGTTTTGAACCTGTTCAAAATGTGTTTATGAAGTAATGCTCGTCAAATTTCCAAAGAGAAATCTACGACTTTGACGATTACAGAAACATTAATCTTAACATGATGCCCGGCGACAGTCAGGCGAAAACTTTGGGAATCGCCGCGGAGGCGACGACTGGAAACTGTCAGAACTGCTCTGTTTTGCATCAGGTCAGATCTTCTTTCTGTCACAGAAAATTCAATTAACTGTTGTGTTTTGTCTAAAAAAAATGGATATAAAGTCTCCCCGGACGCTGAGACACGATGCATTCGTGTTTTTATTCTGTTAGCTCGACTGAACATGTTGCTGATTATGAATGTTCCTCTTTGTTTTGGTTCCGTCCCCTTGTTGCAGAGCCTGAGCGAATACGTTTCGTCACTTCTTGCTCTGAAGCAGAAGATAACGCTTACAGAGTGAGTATTTAGACATTTTCATGCCCACGTCGACACTTAATAACTCGTAGAAACCTGTTATGTCTTGTTTATACAATAAGCTGAGCACCCGGACTCTGACATCAAAGCAAAGCGATGTTGGTTTACACTGACACAGTTCCACAGTACGTTACTCGTGTTCCTCCTTTTTTGCCACTTTTAATATAGGCTGTGTGGACAAATGTTGTGTGGTCTGTTTGTTGTTGACCACTCTTAAGCCACAGAGATGACTTAATGACTTCAATGAATGACTTCTTTATGAAGTTGTACACAGACATAGTCATATGTTTTGTAATGTTGCATGCAACTGGATTGACACATTCTTAACACATTTTGACACAGTGACACGATCAGGCTTCAACAACAGCTGGAGGTGCTGCAGACTAAATTGGTTACTCTGGAGAAAAAGACTGCAGATTATGAATCTTTGCAAGCGGAACTGGAAGAAAATAAGGTGTGTTCTTTCTCTTTAGAATCGGATGTAAGCAATGTTAACTATACATTTGCCTAATAATATTAGAATAAATCAATATTCTAATTTTCTGAAACGTTGTTTCTGTTTGTTTGTTTTTTCCACTGTGCGATGCTGATGTTCAAATTGATTACTTTTTATAGCATGCTCTTGCCGCCTACGGACAGAAAGAGGAAGAAATCGAAAAACTGAGGCAGAAAATCAGCCAAACGGTGGCAGAGTAAGAAATGGTTCCAGTCATACATTTAGTGCAGATAGTGATATCTCTGTTGTTCACTGATAACTATTGTGTTTTGTCTACTTTAGGAATGAGAAGCTTGAGAGTCAGCTAAATAATATGAAAGGTACTTTCCTGTCACATCTTTCAACTTAAATCCAGCAAAGAATTGCATATTTTATTTTATGTAATGTTACTATTTTAAAATGCATTTTAGATTACATGCAAACTTGTCTTTTTTACTCCTAGAACAGACAGAAATACAGTTACTTGAGAATGCACAGCTGAAGAGGGAAAAGGCAGTGGTAGAAAATGATTTGCTGAAAACACAAGTAAGTATTAAACACTGGGCTCTTTTTCACGGGATTGAATCAGTGGCTAGGATGTAATCCCATAATTCACAGTGGATATTGGACTCAGTGTGAGGCTTCAAATTCACCCAAGGAACCTTTATAAACTCTGTAACTTTGTCTTTACATCTCATCAGACATCTCTGAAGAAATCCCGAGCACAAGCAGATCAAGTTGAAAATCTGACAGAAGAGAATATGACCATAACAAACATGTAAGTTTTGTTTGTTTTATATTTCAGTTGGAGATGAATTATAATCATGTCTTCTTTGGTTTTGACAGCAGGTGTCATTCATTTCCCATGTAATATATGTGTGTGAATGAAAATGTAATTACAAACATATTACAACATATACTTAATGTTTTCATGTGTTTTATTCAACAGAAAGGATAACCTTGAAATCAAAGTTAGACAACTTGAAGGTTGGTATACAAGATGGCCTTGATTGTGTGGCAGTGGAATTATGTCTTTATGTTTTGTTCTGTATTTCAACCCATTCATACCTGTATTTGTTCTTATTTCAGACTCAGTTTGCAAAAAGACTCAACACATATCCCTACTAACCAAAGAGAAGGTCATGCTACAGGGCAATATCAATGATCTCCAGGTACAGCAAGAACCCTTATGGATAACAAACCGATAGAAAAACTATTTTCGATTTTTTTTGACCTGACCTATCTTTATTTATTTAAATTCATTTGCAGGTGAGACTGTTGAAACTGGAAAGAGAACGGTGTAAAGGTAAAAGAAATGAATTAAGAAAACACATTAAATAAATCTTTTAAATTTCTTGTACCTCCTAATTTGATGTGAAGTTTTACCACTTCACTGTTTTCTCCATCATCTCTACATCTGTTCACTCCCTTCATACTCCCCTCATCTGTTATAGCTTAAACCCCATACTTCATTTACACCACTTAAAAAAACATAATTCACATCTCTCATAATTGTGTTTATAAAATATAACTAAAACCTTTATCTGAATTATTTATCAACAGAATACAGGAGCATATCAACACAAGCCACATCACCCAAAGAGCATAAAGTTGACAAAGGTAGGCAGATGGCTTCACCCATTACTTTATGTATAAGGTTGAGGAGCTAACTACACATTGTAACCCGAAAAACAGATTGTTGTGTTTTGAATTTTAGGAATGATTGTGTGTTTTCCAGAAAAAATACAGATGCTGCTAGAGAACTTGTGGGCATGTGTGGAACCTCAGCAGCAGCAGCAGCAGCACTCAGAAAACCACTTACATTTAACTGGTGACACACCATTAAGTGAGTCAGCTCTCCTTTATTTTTTTAAATATATATTTTTTTGTTTTATCTCCCCATTTAACGCTAACATGCATCTAATCCTGTTTTTTGTCACTATTTCAGAGTTCTTCACCAACTCCAAGCCCGGTCTACCTTCCTCCCCACAAAGCAGACAACACTCTACTCTGAGCCTCATGTCACAGACTGCTTCTGATAACCTACTGGAATCTCGCATTAACTCAGTGCAGAACAAAACCACTTGTACACAGTTAGAAACTTCTCCTCGTGCACAGAAAGCCATCAAGCACCAAGCATCGCCGAAGGCCTCAAGAAGCAAGAAGCAAACAAACTCTCCCCAGAAGAGCATGCGATTGTCAAAGAAACACAAATCAGAGGAGACATCCACTGACTTACGCAGTTCTCCAGTTTCTGTTGATGAGATACTGGAAATGTTCAAACCAGTGCTTCCCCTCATATCACCAATTCCAGACTTGGTAAGGATTTGTTTGTATTTAATTCATGTTTGGTTATTTCCGTTGTGGATTAATATGCAGCTTTTTTCCTTCATGTTAAAATATAATATATTACCAGGGCATATTGCTGTGTTTTAATTGAGTATTTAGGACTCTTATAATAACAATAATATTAAAAAGATAAGAAACAGACGTATAATATATGAGTGAATTTAATTCTCTTTGAATAATCCTGTAATTTATATGGTTAAAATGTATTTTTTTTGCCATTGCCTTTTGTAGTAATATTAATTATTTACAGATTAACCAGGTCATTCTCGTGCTGCAATGGGTTGCTTAGGCGCCTTGAGTTTACGTCCACGTTGTGTGTATTTCAGGATCCAGACATGGAAAGTATGGAAACGGATCAACACGAAAAAGAAAACCACCCAAAACCCCCCGATGACTCTGTTCCTCAACACGAAACGTCCGTATTCGCCACCACATCAGCGCTCAGTGACTGTCTGACTCTTCCTGCACTACAGAACAGAACGGAAGAGAATGGAGACCTGCCAGTTGCTACTGCGCTTCAAGTAGAGCACGTATCTGAAGAAAATGCCTCTGGACACCTGGGACAAAATCAATTGAGCGCCGTTACTGAAAGGAAGGATACAACAAGCAGTGCAGATGGGGAAGAAATGCATCTTCAAAAAGACATTGAGATGGAACAGAAGGCAGCAACTCTGCAAGTCCTAACAACACCGTCGTCATCATCATCATTGTCTTCCACGTCTGACAATACAATTATGGCGGAGATTATCTCGTCAGAACCATCCTCTAGTGGGAATCATCTAGGGAAGGTAAAGGAAGATCAGTCGGCTGCGAATACAAAGATGGATGTTGACGCAGACTTTAGTGATGTTACCGGGGTCAACGCAGTCATTCCTGATGCTGGAGAATCACCCAGAGGAGGGGATAACGCCGTAGTCCCCGAAGAAGCAGAAAACATGGGACCAGTTACGTCCACGTTACCTGACTCGGTAGAAAACACTGAGGTTTCGCACGCAGTAAATGGTTCAGATGTGGAAAAAAGTCAGCAGGATTCTGGTGGTGCGAGCCAGGACTGTCGAGGAGAGGCCACGGCCTTAAAGCCCCAGGAAAGAACATTTTCTCCTGACACGAACGTGCCTGTACAAGAGAAGCCTTGTGCATCCAACGGCAGGGACAGCTTCGGTAGCTCCTCGGACAAAATGGTCAAGGAGGCTCTGGAAAATGATGGCTCCATTAAACATCTGGAGGTAGACAATGGTAATAAAGAACAAAAAACTGAGAGCGTTGACAAAACACACTCTTCCCCAGAGTCCCACAGCAGCGCTGGACTCCCCCCTCCTCGGTCCCCTCAAATATCTTCCCACATAAAGATGGAAGATGGGGTCGAGGGACATGCTGGGCAGGAAGCAGACGGAGCAAATGTTGAAACTCCCCAAGACGTTGAAGTAAAGGCTGAACCTGGGTCTTCCCTTTCTACCCCGGAGGACACAAAGCCCATCAGCTGTGAATCTTTGAAGGAAAACCTGCATTCTCTGTGCAGGCAGTTGAGTCCCACGTGTCTGATGCCTTCTGTGAAACTGCAGGTTCTGCATACTCGCCCAAATGTGGAAAAGCTAAACGCGGCCACTGACGTCAGACCCGTTGCGGCAAACAACGCGGCTGGGCAGGCCGCGCCTAGTGTAGTGAAGAAACGTGTCGAGGGAAAGGCCGCTGAGAAAGAGTCTCCCTGGACGGACACAAGTCGTGCCATTTCATTCAATGAACCTAAAGCTGCCACAAAAAGGCAGAAAAAATGTAAAACTGCAAAACGCACCCCCCAGCTGAGCGGGGAGAAGGAAGCGAGGCCGTCTGCCGCAGACAAACAGTGGATAGGTCAAGTGCGCTCTGAAATGGGCCCTCCGTTACCCCCCCTCCTCACCCCGCTGAGCACATCCCCCAAAACGGGCAGATCCATCAGTCCGCGGCAGGCAATTGGGAAGCTCTCCTTTCCCTCGCCCATGGACAGGCCGGCTTCTCCCGCCACTCCCGTCCCGAGCCACGTGACGCCCGGCCGCCGCCACCTGGGCTCCTCGACCCTAAACAGTCCTCTCCCCTCGAGCGGAGCCCCCTCGTCGCCCCTGCAGTTCGGCTCCGCCACTCCGAAGCACGCCGTGCCGGTGCCGGGGCGGCTGCCCGTCGCGGCGATGAACTCCTCCCCGGCCTCGTCCTCCAGTCCTTCCCAGGAAAACTCCATGAGGATTCTGGACAGCATGTATCCCGAGCTGTCCGCCCGCGCCCGCACGCTGAGCATTCTCCGGGGGAACGTCGGGCTGGGCATTTGCTCAACGGACGGCGGAACGTTGCCTCCGACGGCCGACGGTCAGATGTCTGGCTTCAAGACCGTCAACTCCGCCCCGACGGCCTTCACCAAGGCCGAGGGGAGGGGGGAGAAACGACCGGCCGCCAGTTTGCCTCAGCCTAAAAACAGCAAATGTCGCAGGCTGGAGAGCTGCTCGTCGGCCGTCAGCCACCAGCCGGTGCCCTCCTGCTCGTCAAACAGCGGGGAGGAAATGAACTCGCCCCGGCATTCAGAAAACGCAGAAGACGGAAGACCTGCGGCGCCCAACCCCGTAGAGGATGCATTGAAGAAGATTGAAAAGAAATGCTTCGACCTATTGCCTGTGATCCAGAGCCACCTGTACGTTGGTAACCTTCCCAAAAAGCCCGTGTTGAGGGATGAAGAGAAGGAAGTCATCTCTGAGATTTGCCACAGCAGCTTGGTCAGTGTGATTATTTATTAAGCTCGTGTAATTCATTCTTGTCAGCAATAATCGTTCCTTATTAATAACTGCGGAACTTGAAGATGTCGGCTATTTACCTGCGGTGAAACTTCGCTGTTCAGATCAAACGTATCGCCAGAAAAGAAGGAGCAACAAAGGTTGATGCTCCAATACTCTTTTGCTAATTGTTGTTTTCACATTAATTGAATTAGACTCATTCCTATGAAAATGAAAATATACCATGCACATTTGACACGTTCCAAGATGGTTTAATGAAGCGTGAAAAAAGGAGATAACTGGTGTTTTCGGGTCAGCGATCATGTAAAATGAACCTGTGCACATTTTTTCCCCTTTTTCTCTGCATCAGTTCCAGGCAGATGATATGATTCTTGCCATCCAGAACAAACTGAAAGCAGAGAAAACCGTTCTCAGCAGAAACCACATGCAGGCCCTCTGTCGGGTCTACGCAGGCATCTGTAGACAGAAGCGCTACTGGGAGAAGGCTCGCATTTTGGCGTACAGCATTCTCGCCGAAGGTCAGTGACTTATATCTCGCTGTATCCTATAAAGCCACAACGCATCGAATTGTTGTTTTTTTTCCACCCGAAAGCAGACAATTATGGATTTGGCTGAGCGTTTTTCTTTTGTTTATTCCATCTTCCTGACGGCAGATTTCCCAGATTCAGCCAAGCTGATTTTGTTTATGGTGACCACATGGCCCGAGGTCCTCTCGCACGGAGGTTCCCTGTGCCAGGCCATACACGCTGTCACCAAACTCAAGGCGCAGGAGGAGCTGGGCGGCCCCCTTTCGGCATTCCTCGGCTGGGAAAAGGTATTTTAGGAATGTCATCCCTCCATGATCATGTCGTTTTTTAACATGGTACTTCATTAAGGGGGGTTTTAGCTTTGAACCCTCATTGAATCCTTTCTTTTTTGGCTAGTTAATTGTCTTTACCATGCGACCTCTCGTGCTCATCTTCCTCATTCGTGTCCTCTCAAAGAAAGCTGAGTGGAATCCTCATAGACCTATTTACCTCTTTGTATGTTCAGAGTCCTCCCTGTGACATCGACCAGCTGATCTCCAGAGTGCTGTCCGATCTTCGCTCAGGGTCGGATCTGTCTTTCTCAAAGCACAGCCGCTACGGATACGACCTGGGGACTCAGGCTTGGGAACATATCTTCACGCTGCACCTCCTTTGCACACACAAAAAGTGGAGGTGGACCTATGAAAATGTATTGGGGTATGTTTGTTTACTCGGACATGAAGATACAGTGCTTGCAAATTCAATTTTGCGTCGTTCACGTCAAAGTTATCTTCCCAATTAGATAATATAATAATGTTAATCTCAGTGATGGAAATATTTTTTTTAAGCAAGCAGCCCGTATACCTGAGCTCATCTGTTTATTTTACTTTGACAGAAAAGAGTTGTGGCCATTGATGAACTCGTGGGTGACACAGCCCAGAGATCAACAAGCACCCATTTGTGATGTAACCGTCGCCACTGTGATCCGACTCCTGGGTCAGTTGTCTATTAACGTATTCCGGTATAAGTCATAATCTGAAGTGATGTGCAATTTAATGAACAGGAGGATAATTAATGTTTATGTTTGTTTTAAATAGGACGCCTCTGTCAACTGGGAATCAGAGAGAGGTGCATGTCCTCTGTGGCAACTGTGGCCAATGTCATCAACACGTTTGGCAGGCACGGAAAGACTGAAGGTATGGAATATGAGAAATGTTGGTGCATGCAGTTTAATTGCGTACACTGTTGATATTACAGCATGTATGATTTCCTCATTATTAATTGCCTCATTGTGAATTATTACATTTAGAAATAGCCTTTGGCTCATACATTTGACCATTTGATTAAATTGCCTCACTGCCCAACTACCATGAGTTATGCTGCACACCTGCTTTATCAGAATCAGAAGCTAGCCTGAGAAACTGAAGGAAATGAATGCGTTCACTCCCTGTGAGGCTGAAACAAAGCTGGTCTTTGTAAGTGTCCGAACACAGATAGCTGTATGTTATAATAATGTATCCTTTTTTGCATGCTCAGGGTCAGACCTGTGTGCTCTGCCCTTTCCCGGCTGGCTAAAGATATTCTCTGCAGCTCTTTAAAAAAAGAAAAACATCTTGCATAAATTCATTCAATACGGATTGCAGCATTCGTATATCTCCCTGCAATTTTACAATACACTTGCATGTCTGTATTCATTTCTTAATTGTGCCAAATACAATGAAGAAAGTGTATATGATGTTCCATCACTCTGATGCAAAGTAGAAAGGACCATCCAACAGATTCATTTCCATGAAACATTTTAATCTTATTTTATCTTTTTTTCTCCAGGAGTGCCTTGGGAGGTCCAGTTAGCGGCTGTCTACTGCATGTACGAACTGTCGCCATGCAACCCTAAACAGGCCCTGGACGCTCTTGCAGGGTGGAGAGGAGACACCTCTCAGAGCGTCCCTCCTGCTATCACCAGCTGCATTAACCAGTTAGCCTCTATCTGCAGACACGTAAAGAGCTGAGAGAGACTGTACAAATTCACGTGGACATGCATGTCTGTACTTATGGTAAAGAAACAAAGATCCCCTCATACATCACAGTTTTCATTTGAACTTGTTGACAGGTGGCCCATAAACGAGCCATTTACCATTGGGCACATACATTGGGCCACTTATGTGCACTTGTATGCTAAAATAAACATGCCGGGTAAACGTTTCTGTTCTCCACTTATGTAGCAAACTTTTTCACAGGTTTTAATGAGAGAAACAACATTTTGTTTTCAATGTTTGTTTGTTTTTTAGCCTTCCCCGTCTTGTTAAAATGTCCTAGTTTAACTTCCTCCCTGTACAATATACTCAGGTAATGCTGTAAAAATATATATATTTGTATTCAACAGTGTGCTACTGTAAATGTTTTCTTGTTCAATGTATTGTAAATATGAGGTGTTAAATTTGTATTAATGGAAAAAAAAAGATGTACAGTTCAGATTCAGAGGTTATTTAATTTTTTTTTTCATTAAAAGTTCCTTATATTGAAAAAATAAGCACTTACTGTTTCACTGCTGGGGAAAATAATGCTGTTAATACTTTATGTTTAAAAACAGCTACTAATAAACCAGCCAAATTGCTAATTACATCTGTCAATCTGTGCCTATTTCAAAAGATTGCCTTCAAAATAAAAGCCCAGAGTGGCTTTGAAAGCGTAACATTAAAATAGTTTAAGCCTTAACGAGTGGTGCGCATGATGTGGAACCAACGGTTACGTTAAATACTTATTTTGCGAATAGCGTTCTAGTTTCACAAACTAGCATCTTATGGCGGTTTTGCGGTTGGCCAAACGCGTGAAGGGAAGTCATAAATGAAATGACACTTCCGGTTGGTGCGCCCGGTGTGAAGGGGTGTGTTCAAAATGCATTTAAATCCCTCGGACATGCGCAGACGCCGCTCCGTGCTGCTGGGTGCGCCATATTGGCTGACTTACATGGGGAGTGGAGTTGGACAAGCTGCCTGAAAAAAACGTAACCAAGCTCCGGACATGAAGCACTAAGAGGATAACAAGTCAATCAGCGCGGTAGGATTCGTTTGATTCCTCGGGTGCAGGGTGTTGAATTTGCCAAATCTCGTTCGCCATTTTTCCACCCCCCGTCACCGCGAAGAGGTGCTCTGTGAAACTCGAGTCCGATGGATCCCAGGAGCGCTTGGATCCAGCCGGAGCAAAAGGGACCTGCCAACTCCCAGTGGATGCACATTTGGGAAACCTCTCAGGGATTCGGAGCACACGCCGAAATCGACAACCACTTCCACCACCAGCGCAACTTTGCGGCGGCGCAGAAGTCGAACTCCGCGGACTCACACGGCGAGTACTGCAAAAATG
Organism: Colistium nudipinnis; assembly: GCA_016785305.1. NCBI lineage: Eukaryota > Metazoa > Chordata > Actinopteri > Pleuronectiformes > Rhombosoleidae > Colistium > Colistium nudipinnis. The sequence goes on from JAFBJU010001160.1 coordinate 1,020,532, forward strand.
GAGCCCAGCCGCCGGCGGTTGTGTTCGGTAAAGTGCCGAAGCGAGGCAGCGGCGGTAGTATTAGCAGTGGCAGTAGCGGCGGAGGAGGAGAGAGGGGAAGTGTGCGGAGGAAAGGCTCGCTGTCACCGTCCTCCTCCTCGCTGGACTCCGAGGCCGAGAGCTCGTCGCCGTCGGGCTCCTCTCTGCAGATCGACAACCTGAACGTCGCAGAGGAGGCCAGCCGGTTCCTGCACTACGGCGAGCACGAGCTCAACGAGAACAACCTGAGACGGCCCGGCCACGGTGCCCAGCAGCACTGTCGCAGCACGCTACAGCCCGGGGGCCACACCCCCACGGCCACCAAGAGTCTGCACGGGAACAAGCAGCAGCAGCACCACCACCACCACCACCAGCCGCAACAGCAACAGCAACAGCAGCAGCAGCAGCACCTCCTCCTCCAGCAGCCGCATCCGTCAGGCCGCAGGAGGCAGCTGAACAGAGCCAACACGTTCCACGGCATCAACCCGCTCCTGTCCCACGCCTGCACCGGACACTACGCGGACGCCACCTCCCCTTCCTCCTCTTCCTCCTCTTCCTGCAGCCTGTGGAAAACCAGGCGCTACAGCCCGGGCATCAATGGGTAAGGACGTGTCTGAGGTACGGGCCGATTCTCAGCCGGAGGTCTGCCCCCCCCCCCTCATGGGCCACTTAGTTGGCACAGATTGTTCCCGGACCGTGCGTTCAGCAAAACGAGCACTGGCAAATAAATGCACACGGTTGCATGAAGCGTATCCATGGCAAAAAAGTGTTAATATTCTTATTTTATTTAAAGCACATTGCAAATATATGTGACTGTACATACAGGCAGGTGTGGTTCCTTCAGCAAACCTATGGGTGTGTTTGGCCTACCTCATTAACCGTGACTCCTTTCCTTAATCCAGAGTCTTTTATGGAGTACATCAATTAAACTGGTCATGGATTTGATGCACAAACTCATTCTGACATGTTTTTCGACTTTTTTTTTTTTTTTTTACTATCACATTTTGATTTGTGAATTACCTGAGCTACTTTCTCCCTCAGAACCCCCATCCTTGTATCTTCTGCCTGAATTCTCACATAAAATCACAGCGCTCCCCCGTGTTTCATATCAGTTCATGACCCCAGTGTCCTGTGTCCTTTCAGTCTCCATGAAGAGATAGTGGACTTTTTCAACTTCATGTCCCCCCGACCCGAGGAGGAGGCCATGAGGAGAGACGTTGTGAACAGGATAGAAAGTGTCATCAAGGACCTGTGGCCCACAGCGCGGGTGAGTGTCTGGGTGGGTGGCTCATGTGCCTGTGCAGAGGCCCGGAGAGGTAACCACGGGAGTTGTACTATTCTACTCTGGACTCTCACCTCACTTTAGTTTTTTTAACATGGAGGTATACAACTATGCTCATTTTCTGAGTTCATGCTCTCCTTTAACTCCTAGCCCTGCTCGATATCATTGTCCACTTCCAATTATGTTCCTGAAATAAGTACTGGGATTAAACCATCCTTTGCCTAAGCCATGTGAGGCAACGGTTAATGTTTGCAGATGGAGTTGAGAACATTAACCCAGCCATTACCTTTTCTTTTAATGCTGGTTCTCAGAGCAACAGTCAAATAGAGGTTTCAATCTTGTTTTTTTTTTGGTAGATGAAACTTTGCAAAAATGACATTCAACAATGATGGTGAACCGTTAAATTGGAGACCCTCAGTTGGTAGATTATTCTTGTATTAAAAGGGGATATGTTTGCAATAAAAACTGATATAGACTTCGCAGTAAGGAGTCAACTCTGTAGTTTCGTTCAATTCTCTTCATGATGAGATGTATAATCTGCTCAATGGGTACGAGTTGTTTATCCCCTTTAACATACACGTGGAACACTTGTGGCCACTTGAAACTAGCTGAGTCCAAATTCCTCACTGTATACTTTTCTCTCTCTCTGTCCATTCACCAATGTCAAAATAACCTATAAATCCATTTCAGACAAACATTGCCAATAACATGTATTCAGGGACACCAGCATTTGGAATATAAAAATTAAATTGCATTTGGTATTACTTATGGATTTGGCTTGTGTAGACCGCCTGGTGCTACATCAAACGTTTCAACCCCCTTATTAGCTGGAGCGCACTAAGATGATAAATAAGAGGACTGACCTTTGCCGACTTATCCTCCACCAAGGGCTCATATTTTCACACTTAAAAAAAAACATTTTTCATTTGTTAGTGTTACCATTATGCAACACTGGCCTTCAATACATTGTTTTAACGTCCTTTATTGACTCTTTGTTTATTGCTTTGTTGAATACTTTGCAAAGCTGCCATGCCCCACATAAATCAATGTTATTATTCCAAAGGGCCAGCAGCCAGTGTATGGAGGTTTACTGCAGTTGCGTATATTGTTTGGCCAAGCCATAAGCGGCAAACAGCGTAGTTTACGTTACATGTCCAAACAAACTTGGCCAGATTTGACTGTTTTTCATGTCCCATGCATTCCCCAAAGTAGCATTAGTGAATTATTTTCCTTTTTATGTTGCCAACCGAATGTTGTCGTACTTTATAACAAATAGCATTTTCTAATGGTTAGCAATGTAAACATTTTTAACCAATCCTGGCCACAGAATCCCCACCGGGCCTTGCTGAACAAGATTTGTATTTATTTCCCTCCTCAAGACCGTTCTGTATCATTCCCCTGAGCTGTGGCAGTACAAATGTTGACATTTGTGGCAGACTCTGGTCCCTGACCCCAAAAAACATGTCTTTCAACAAGAAAAGTGCATGTGCACAATCGGTGATAATATCTAATATCAATCTACAGATGACCACGTTGCTGTAGAGAGGTCATATTTTGACCTAACCATAAGGTTTTCATATACTTTAACTTGTGGAAGTTATGGTTGACCTTAGGGAAGTCTATTTTCTGTTTATATCCCCCCCCCCCCCCAAGTGATATTTAATGTTGCCATTTCACCCCAGACATGGTGCGAGAGCTTCACACAAAACCCATCGTGAAAGGTTTAGTGTTTAAGTTGAACAGTTTGGTCTGTTCCTCACTTGTTGTATTCTGCAAGACAGCAACTTTTGCTGTCTTTTGTCGAGATGATTTTACATTTTTTGTCTTGCATTGTTTTACAGTGCATGCCGGAGCATGTGCATAGTGGGTCAAATACAGAGCAGTGAAGCTCTACGTAACATTAAACCCTCCAAGTATTCAAACTGCCCCCATAGCTGAAGGTCAAGCTGGTTCACACATAAGCTGTCCAACTGATAATGGTTACAAAGAAGTGTTGCAACTTACAATGATTGTGTTACTTTCTCTTGTATTCCACAGGTGGAGATATTTGGCAGCTTTAGCACGGGACTTTATCTTCCAACAAGGTAACATTTGTTTGGGTTTTTTCCCCCTGTACCGTCTGACCTTACAAGGGCTCCTTTTCAACTGTCTCATCATTAAGGAAGTGTGAGCGCTGCATCTGCTTGGCTAGATTCAGTTGTGCTGCTCTTGTTGGAAAATGGTGAATCAATCAAGCAGTAGTCGCAGCAAGTGGGGAAACGAGACATCTGGTTAATGCAACGATGAATCGCTGTACTGTATTTATTTAATACTCTAATCTCCATGAACAACCTCTATATCAACAACTTTTTTTTTTTCAATCCATTTATGCATTTTCTAATAAATGGTGTGTTGAATGTTGCATAGAGAGAGACACACACACACACACACACACACACACACAATATGTTTCCCAGCTTTTATGTTATAGTTTACTCATTTTCATTTGTTTTTATTTACTCTTCTACAAAACATGGTTGTCTGAATTAGTTACACAGCAGAAATGCGAGGGCCCAACATTGTGCGTGCACATCACCATTTACTATGTTTAGAGGAGGGTTTGGGGGAAACAAACTTCTTTTTGAATGCAAAGGACTTTGGCTTTTTGTTCTTAGTGACATAGACCTGGTGGTGTTTGGAAAGTGGGATCATCCTCCGCTGCAAGAGCTCGAACAAGCCCTAAAGAAACGCAATGTGTCCGGTCCATATCCCATCAAGGTCCTCGACAAGGCTACAGTGAGTCACCCAGACCTTTTAGGTTTACAACTAACCACATTTTCAAATTGTGTCTTAACAAAACGTGGGTCATTTGGTTGGCATGCCCACCTTTGGATTAATGACGGCAAACCTTTCCCCAGGTGCCAATCATCAAGCTCACTGACCATGAGACGGAGGTGAAAGTGGACATCAGCTTCAATGTAGAAACTGCTGTGAAGGCAGCGCAGTTCATCAAAAGCTACCTTAAGGTAATCTTTATTAATGTGTCTGTTTTTTGTTTCCATCTGAAACACTCTCCTTTTTTCGGTTGCCCATGTTTGTTCTTGTGTTTTGTAGAAGTACACGGTCCTGCCGCCTCTGATTTTCGTCTTGAAGCAGTTCCTTCTGCAGAGGGATCTGAATGAAGTCTTCACGGGAGGCATCAGCTCGTACAGCCTCATACTAATGGCTATCAGCTTCCTGCAGGTAAGTCTCGGCGTGAGCGTGTGCACACACTTGACAAAACACTGAAAACCTTTGTAATTGCAACAATGTGGGTCATAGTGAAAAGCTACCGCAAAGTCGTCGGTGATCGAGCAATGTAGGTATGTAATTTACTGCACAAAGTAAAAAAAAAAGCATCACTCTCTGGCACGTCATGGACAGAAAGACTTTGTAAGATATGAGCAGTGCAAGCAAAGGGAATTGGCGATAAAGGCCCACGTCTAATAGAAGCCTGGTTAAAATATAGGCCTCTTATCCAGTCAGTTTCAGAAAAGGCCATACTCGGCCTTTTAGGCAGCATATGGTGAATTTTAATGACACTAAGTGTGGATTATGTGTTCATTGTAATATATTTAATGTCATTGGCACACTTTTAAAATGAGCAAAAAGTATGTGTTCATGGAAGCTGTATTTCGGTGGCATAGTGGCAAGTTTTGAATTCTTCCTGTCCCGTTGATCAGTTACACCCTCGGATCGACACGCGGCGTGCCAACATCAACCTGGGCATACTGCTGATCGAGTTCTTTGAGCTGTACGGCCGCGACTTCAACTACATGAAAACGGGCATCCGGGTGAAGAGCGGCGGCGCCTACCTGTCCAAGGAGGAAATGCTCAAAGCCATGGGGAGTGGAAACAGGCCATCCATGCTCTGCATCGAGGATCCAATACAGCCAGGTCAGACTTGACTTCGGATGGATACGATCTATTTGCTCATCCATATACTCGAGGGCGATGGCTGCAAATAATGTTAAAACGGCAACATTGGGAGTGTAATTAAGTAGAGTACGAGTATGACTTGGTCCATAGCTTGATTGTGAACAAAATAACCTGTCTGAACACATGGGGTAATTAAGTTCAAATGCAGCTCTTAGTTGGTATTCAAAAGTAACATATTTTTTTAAATGTCTTAAATCTAACTTGTATTCAGCTGCCGTTTCAATTATTATTTAACTTTTTTTTTTGTGTGTGCGTGTGTGTGATCTTGACAGGAAATGACGTCGGCAGGAGTTCGTATGGCGTCCTGCAGGTCAAGCAGGTGTTTGACTTTGCCTACATGGTGCTGAGTCACGGGGTGTCTCCCCTTGCTCGTGCTTACCCCAACAAAGAGTATGACAGGTTGGGGCCTTTGTCTGCGCACTCTTAAAACCTGCTTTCCTCAGCAGCTGTCTTGAGTTTTTTTTCCTGACTGCGTGGCGCGCTTGTTTCACAGCACCTTGGGACGCATTATCAAAGTCTGCCCAGAGGTGTTGGCCTACAGGGACTGGACGATCCAGAAGTGGGGAGCCAAGCAGTGCGCCAAGCTGGAGAACCACGGTAACCATCCGACCGCTTTGGGGTTTGCGTCTACACCGCCGCTGCAAATGTGGCGTCGTTTGACAAGCAGTGTTGCGTTTGCTCCTAGACGTGGAGACCTGTGAGCAGGACCTTGCCAGGCTGATGCTGGTCTCTGTGGAGGATCAGAGAGACAGTTCCTCCCCCCTCAGCGCCGACTCCCTCTCTCCGTCGCCGGTCTTCCTGCCCAGCCCTCAGCACCACTCATCCTCGTCCTCGGCATGCTCGCTGTCCTCCTCCTCCTCCGGAAGTGACATAGTGAGGCCAAAAGACATTGTCATTGTTATGTGTTTGAGATCATTTTCATAACAATTACATCATTCATCTCAAGTGTTTTGTTTTTTTTGTTTTTTTTTCTCCCACCGTTGCAACTTTTTTAAAATCTATGCGTGTCGTTTTCCAGGATTCAGATTCTCCCCCAAGCAGTAATGCCCCTATCCAACTCCACCCCCTCACCTTGTCCTCAGTCCATCCCATAATTCAGATGGCGACTGACCTGAGGGCCGCACATTCAGCAGGCTTTATCCACGCTACGCCGCAGGTTGGTTTTTCCAACATTTGCCTGTAATTTGTCCTTCAATAATCCCAATCCTTATGCACATTGAATTTTTCTTTTCTTAAGATCCAGATGTCCCTCCAAGAAAACCTAACCATCCGCTCCTTCTCTGATTGCCAGTTCTACCACGAGAATCCCCCTTCCATCAGCGTCGTGCACCGCCACGCGTCGCACGTCTCCCAGCACGCCAACTCCACCAGCCCTCTGCCCAGCCCGCTCCACCGGCTCCACCACCCGCAGGTCGGCGTCCAACAGAACCACGCCTACGCCATGAGATCCAACTCCCAGGGATCCATCGAGCCGCACAAATTTAGCTTCAAGCACAACCAGGGCGGCGGCCTCCGGAGCCAAAACCACTCCCAAGGTAACTACAGTCCCCAGCAGCGATTCGTCCCACAGGGTCATAACATGGCGCCGGGCTACAGGAACCAGCAGCACTACAACCGCAACACCTGGCGACGCAGACGGAGGGAGGACCTTCCTGCGCTCAACCAAAGTAGATGAAAGACTTGAGACGCGGCTTTTGACTTTGCACCTCGGAGTTAAAGGCCTGACTCGGCCCACCGTGACCCTTTTAAGTTGAGAACCCACGAATGATGCCTGCTATTTTTTGTTTTCCTGTCTTTCATTTGGGGGCTCTCGTAAATGCACCTACGTCACCACGCTGGAAATTCCCATTTCAAAAAGCGATTCCTATACCGATGGGGTTGATCTCTGCGCGCGTCGTGCCGTCACTTGGCGACGCCGCAGGGCTCGTGCGGGTGGAGGAAGTGAACACATCGCTCCGCTGGTAGTCGTAGCCCTTCCTCCAACTTCGATGTACACCAGCATAGACCTTTGAGTTGAACGACCCAGACCCCATGCCAGCCGTACGTCGCAGAGCACCCACCGTGTGCCATACTAGTCGAGTGGAAATCGTCAAACCTGGTCTTTGCGCCTCTGTGATGATGGTTTCGGCTCCCGTGGTCTCCTGAATGCAACTCCCGGCTGGCACGCTCTTGATCACAGCCGCTATTGGCTCGCGACTATTGTCTGTGAATTGTACTTCTGGACTGAAGCGAAAGCACTACCTTTCTACCTATGCAGCGCCAAAGCTGACTGGATGTTTCTGACGTGACGGCACAAATCGGACCTTGTCTCAAGTGCTTAAACTGTGATGACTTGTTTGAATGTATCCTTTCTTTTTGTGTGTGTTCTTCATCTTATGTTCGGTTGTTTTTGTCACAGAGGGATATATTTTCTTTTTTTTTTTTTTTTTTTTGTTCACGTTGGCACTATGATGTTTTTTGTACTGTAAACATTGCCACCTTATTTTAAGTTTGTTGCATTATATGCAGTAATGACTTGCTTTTATTTAATTTATTTCACATTTTAGTTTTATTTTAGGGGTTCTCCCCACAATAACATTGCTTATTTTGAGTCTACATTGATCTGTGCAATAGATGGAATTAAGGGCCTTGAAGGAATGTGTTTGTCTGTTGGTTTGTGTGTCTGTCTGTCTGTCTGTCTGTGGTTTGGTGTGTGTGCATACGTCTGCGCACGTGTGTGTGTGTGTGCGCGTGCAGCTTTCCGGCAGAAGGGGGAGGTATGGTATAACGATGTGAGAAATGTGCCAAAAAATCCCATGATGCAAACATTTTACTCATGGTTATTTTACCAATGCATTATGGTCACTTGAATTTTTGCCAACTGCCTGTAAAAATGTATTTTTTTTTTTTTTCATTTTCATCTTTCTCATTTTAAACATGCAGCTTTTGATTACTGTTTGGGTGCATTTCCTCTGGACGGACCGTTGGCTATTATGGGGAAATGCACCTTCAGCAGTGTTGCCATGTCGTTTCAAAATTTCCATTTCCAAAATAGTTGGTGCTACTTATTACCAGCAAAACGCTTGTTTTCTGCCTTATAGCTCCGTTTGATTCTGTTTAAGCAACAGTTTAACTGCCTTGGTAAATGACCAAATTTGTCCTTTTTTCCTGGCTGCAACCGGGGCTTTCTGTCTTTGTTTCTATACACACTGTCGGGGGAACTTGGCTTTTTATTTTTTACATGGACTTTCTAGCCACAGGCTCCAGGAGCAGACTTTGCAGTCAGTGATTGCTAAACTTAGCCTCATGTCACATCTCCTCCGTTTTTTCTTTTTAAACTCCAAACCAGTTGTGTACAAGGTCTCGTGCATTTCCCCCTATTTAAAGTCTGTTTCTAAAACAAGGTTTCAGAGCTTCATAATTCACACAGCAATCCGCGAGAGGAGTTGATCTTGGGACTTGTGAAGTCAAAATTCAGAAGTCTCACTGTAACTCCCTGGGTACCAAACTGATGGGTGTGTTCGATGTGTCCCCTTTTCAGCGCGGTTTCTAAGCAAGCAGTGTAGAGGATAAGTGACGGGTCATTCCATCTATTTAGCCACAAACCAAATCCCCAGTTCATATCTGTGTGAATAAGAATTGTTATTTGTAAATGGCGGACATATATAGATGTATACCTTGTTTTTTTTATGTGAGTTTTTCTATTTTTTTAATAAACATTTTAAAAGTCAATTTCCAGTTTAGTGTGCCTTTGATTTGTTATGTTTGGATTGTGAGAGGGTGGTTTGTTTTTGTTTTTTTTCCCCACAAGATTTCATGTGGAAAAAGGCACACGCTTTTTGTAATATTGTGGCCAAGCACAAACTATGCTGCTGTTAGAAAGCCTGATTATGTCTTTTGGTTGTAATAGCATCGTGTTAACTGATGCGATGTTGGTGCAGTTCCTCAGGCTTTCTCATGGAGGCACTGGAGGATCATTGCATGATCTAGCTATCCATCTAAGTGCCTTTCATATTGTCAGCAGGGTAGGGGAGTGGAACATCAGAGAGGACAAGACGTGGAGAAAAATCTCTCGTTAGAGGGTGGGTGGCCTGTAACGTTGTCATTTTATTCCAATTACACACCAAGGGAGAGGACTGTCCCGGCTGAGAGACCCCTTTTAACTTTTCTTGACTCGGATTAGCTGACTAAGGCACAACAAAACGGTCCTGTCTTCATGATGCGTCTACTTTTTGTTTTTATTGATGATTTAATAGGAGTGATGCTTTGGCACGGGGCCTTGGATTGTAATACTTTTGAAAGCTTGTTCTTTGGTCCCCTGGGATATATTAACCAGATTAAATGAACAGAGCGCTATTGATCCTGTATTGAACATGTGCACACGTGACGCACACTTTGTGTGAAGAGGAATAGCTGTCTATACAAGCTTTCAGGCAGTAATTGTATTCCTTCTAAAAGAAAATTGCAGCCTCTAACTGAGCGCTTTTTTATTTGAACCAGCGCTACTTTTACGAATGTCATGTAGTTCCTGTGTTTGGCCGCCAGAGGGTCGTTTAGATGCGTTTTGTAAAAAAAAAACACCTTGTGAGTTTAAACTCAAAGTGAGCTACATAGCTCTTCACTCTTAGTGTTGAACAGCAAATAGATATTTGCAGTTATTTTTAGTCTCATTTATGTGCACGATGCAATTTCTTAACTTTTGAATGAGAGGTGTTTACAGTTTGGAACCACTTCAGGTTTCTTCTTTCTTTTTCTCAAGGTGATGGCAATGCATTGAACATCAGTCTTTGTGGATGAAAGCCAACCAAGATTTAGTAAAATAAAAATATTTTGAAGGTCTAATCTGATTATGAGTCTATTCATGTGTTCATGAAGTCCGTGAAGGGCAGATCTCACTCGATAAGATGCAGGCAGAATGTTTCATGTTTGTAAAGATTGTTCTTTGAGCACACGCACTATCCAACTTCCTGAATCCACTCTTCTTTAAAAATGTTTTTGTTGTTAGAGGTATCTGTTTTCCCAAGAAAATGTCCTCCTCTATATCAGATTCATGAAGGTGTATTATTTCATTTTTTTAATTGGTAGGCCTCTCCTCGTTATTTATATATTTCTTATATTATTCTGAGGTTTCTCCCCCTCGTTTGTTTCCAAAATCAAAGCATATCACTATGTTTGCCAGAGTCCGCAACCTCTCTTGACCTTAGTTTCCGTCACTTACCTTGATTTCATGCTCATCCACGGTTCGATCCACCACGTGTTCATTTCAAATATCCTGTCCACTCTGACTCAAAGGGGCCTAATGGACTCGGTCTGGTTAAAATAGCCCCATTCAGCCTCTTCCTCGTACAAACATCACTAATGACCCATGGCCACCAATATTCAGGTGCTTCACACAATTTTTTTTTTCTGTGAATAAAGGAGACTCTCTCTGTCTGCGGCTTTAAGAACCAGACTTCACAACGGAAAAAGAGCCTTTTTACGTATTTTAATTATTGATATATCTTGATAATTCTCCCGGTGGCTTGTAGGCAGTGCCAGGAGGCAGTGTTAGTTGTTTTCATCTTTTGCAGGAAAAATTTGAATGTCAAGAGAATTAGCTAACGTAGTGGCGGGGTAGCCTTCACCTGCCAGCAATAACACGAGCCTCTATGACCAGATGTTAGGCAGGAACTCTGTGATTTCGTTAGTAAGAAAAATTGGGCTTCATTTATTTTAATTATAGCTTTGGTCAAATATGAGCTGTAACTTGGCTGGAGAAGATTTGGCAGATTTTGATTTGACTGGCAAAAGCAATATTTTTGTATTCAGTTGGCCCTGCATAAATATCATGTGTATTATATTTGCACATTAGACAAACACATGGCATCTCTGCTTTTGATCCATTTGGTCTTCTGAAGACTATATCCAGCTATTTGCTTGCTAAATGATCATCTTTCGTTTTCGTCGACTTATTTTGCATAGTTTGCAAAGGAAATGTACGTTGGGTCATCACTGTGCATGCATATATGAATATGTATAATTGTCAGTCTTTGCATAGACAAAACACACATAATTCACATTTTATCAACACTTTTTTTCCCCAGCGTCCTGATTACCTGCTTGTGTTCCACCTGTGTGTAATTGACTCCTCCCATTTCCCTCAGTATTTAATCTCTGTTTTTCACGGTGTCATTGCCAATTTGTCTTTGTACCCAGTATCAAGAGTCCGAACATTTTTTTTTTCTATGTGTTTTGTTAGCCTTGTGTTTTTTTTAACCGTTGTCTGTGTTCCAACCCCGCCTCTTGCATGAGTTGTTTGCCACTTGGGATGATTCACACTTATTTACTTACTGAGCCAGCTTTACCAGTTGCGATCTTTTGAACCTTTATCCTGCTTCGTTGTTGTTGATTATAAGTCCACGTCAGGGTCACCAGGTGTGCTAACACCTTTTTTCTAGGGCCTTTTCTTGCCTGATAAAACAGACTTGTGCATTTTAGGCTTGAGGCTTAGTTTTTACACTGTATTCTCTTCCCAGTTACGTCTTATGCAATCCTCCATTGACAATCCCTCACCATTCCCATAGTCACCGAATGTAGGCTGTGGGTATGACCTTGGTTTCCTTTGGAATTGGATTTCCACTCAAAAATGCTTCTCTGACAAAGTTTATGGTAGTTGAAATAAACACCACTTTGGAAGCCTCAAAACATTTTTTCAGAAAGAAACAAAGTTTATGCAGGGCCATGAACAAACTAAACTACTGAGGCACATCTTTACCCTCATCTCCACTATGCATCCAATCTTGATTGAGGCATTAACCTAAAATTGGGCTTGGGTTTACTGCCTCCCTTTAGGCATCCGTTACCTTCTTCATGCTGCACATTTTGTTGTGTGTGCGCTCTTCTTAGAGCCTCTGCTGGAAGGAAATCAGCTTATAACGCCTTTTCAAGCCAGAAGTAAAAAAAAAAGAAAAAAAAGAAAAATACATCCTGTAATCATAACAAACGTGCCTGCAGAAACCAAACAAATACAGGGATGCACCAACCCATGAAATTGTGCACATTTTCTACCGGCATATGCACAAATCGGAAGAGACTGTTCTATTGTAAATTTAGAAATGCTGCTCAGGTTTCATGACTTAAACAAGCAAGCCCTGGATAAAACACCTTTGTTATCAATCAAGTCTTGCCGTGATGAGCTGCAAAGATTTATATTGTGTATGTGGTATCCCCCAAAATAAAATCAATGCAGGTTTATATGATACAACTTGGAGGATGGACTTTACATAAACACTGTTGTACAGGGGGGAGGGGACACTGCAATATGCTGCAAACACAGTATTTTATAACAATTATAACAGGATGTTATTGGAACTGTAAGGGTCCACATCAGCATTAAAGCAGAGCCAGGCTTTTTCATTGCCACGAGCCCCAGCCTCATCATAAGAGCAAGGTCTTTGATGAGATTAAAGGCATCGCAGTGTGAAATGGAGGCAGCAATGAGACCGTATCTCAGTTTGACAACTGGGTTGAACACAGCCCGCAGTGGCGGGATACTGGGAGAGAGTGACAGGTAGACTGACTGTGGCAGGATTCATTTGCCTTGGCACAGATCAAGATCATCCTCGAGTGCTACTGGAGAGGAGCTCTTCTCTGTGACGGCAGCGGGGGACATTTATTTGCCTAATTTTCATCTCCACCAAGCCGACTACAAGGCAGTGGATTAGAAGATAAGATAAATATGTGGAAATTCTCATCATACTCCTGATTGCGGGACGATAAGAGAGGACAGCTCTGAGCTATGACGGGAGAAGAGCTGGGGGGGGAAGTGATTGGTCATTTCTATATCTACAAAAATAACTTGCTTTGGAGAAGAAGCTTGTTTAAAGTTCTAAGACATTGAAGAAGAAACAAGCTTTTGATCAACATCTTCATTTTTTGTAGTTCCTTCTTTCCAAAGAGATCCCACTTTACCATGTGCCACCTGCTCATTCCCCCAGCCCTATGGGATACGTATTATATATAGTTTCTCAGTTTTTTTTCACCTCGTCACATCTTGTTCAAGGCTGTCATGAAGGCTGGAGGTGTTTTTCAGAGCAGCGCCTCAGATCACAACTTGACTGTCATTTGCCTGTATCCCAAGCAGCTGTGACCCTTTAATGATGACAAGGCTATAATGACGGGCCTTTTTCATTAGCACTTCCTGCCTCACGTACTTGCCACTCAGCTGTGTGTCAAGAGTATTTTGGGATCTGTAAAAGTTTGCGTGAGTGCATCACATTTTCGTTTTTCATTACCAAAATACACCACAGTCGCACTTTTCTTTTCTCCACTTGGATTTCCTTAAATGCATGGCCTTTGAATTGTGACTGCACCAATGTGCATCTTTCTCTTGTATCATTCTTATGTGTAATCGTATAAGGTTTCATTTATTTGTATTCATTTGTCATTTTGTACTGTCCTTTTCCGAGGTTTATGAATACACTCAAGGCGATCATCCATACCCTGGGAAATGGCCAGCAGACAACACGACATACTGCTGGGCTCATGGTGTAAAATCTGCACCACATGGGTCTCACTCATCCATGAAAGGCAAAGAAAAGCTCCCAGCCCGACGCGCGTCCCCGTGTCTGAGCTCGGACAGGCAGAGTGATGGTTTCTTTAGTTTAACGCTGCTCGTCTGAGCAGTGTCCTCCTCCTGAAGGCTGATACGTACGACTGGGACAAAGACATGTGAGCACTGCACCATTGAACTGAGCTGAGCTCGTCCACTAATTCATATCATTCCACTTTCCACTCCATGTAGAGGACGCTCGGACAATGAGCCTCACAAGCTCAGCGAGATTACGTGTTGGAGTGGATTATGGTTAGCACTCTATTTCAGGGGCTCGCTCGTGCTATTCTCTTTACTAATCTTTAATTATGTGCGAAAGATTCCGAATATAGAGTAGATACAGTACAACGTGTTTCATCAACACATTTAATAAGTTAAATGTGTTTAATAAGTAAATTCCAGTTTTCCATACATGTACTCAAGCTAAATTGGAGTTGTATACTGTATATGACAACACCCTTCCTCTGCCATTTGACACCATGTCTTTGACTCATGTAATGAAGATTTTGGACCCTACAGTGATGGGATCGCGTTATTGTTTTTTCCTCCCCATACACCCGCTGTTTTAACCATTGAGCTGTGCTCATTGATTTTTTTGCTAAGCCTTAAAATAAGAATAGCTCACATTTAATTTCCCTCGCCTGTTCGAAGCACATGTTTCTTGCCTTCCAAGGTGGTCATGTAGCGACCACGTCAATACTATAAATAAACGTTGCCACGGTAACCACTATATCAGAGTTGAGAGGTATGTCGTATGTGTGCATTAATAGGCATCTAGACAATGCCTCCGGTGAAAGGATGCAATCTTTCTACAACCATCACTGTCAGGGCAGAAATCTAAACCTTTATCATTGCTATTACTATAATTAAAGAAAAAAATAATAATACTCGTAGGAAAACCTACGTTATTCTGAAAAGTTTGTGCCCGTCGTTTTCCCGGCGTCCGATGGCGCCCGTTTAGACTCGACCCAGTAGGAAAGGCCCACTCAGGTGTTTCTGATAAGGCTAATGAATACACACATCCCTGTTTTTAATTGAATCCTTCAGACCAGACCTCACCTGTTGTGAAAGAGGCATCTTAACCAAAGGCCACTCACACTGTGCCTCTCAGGGTCACCCTTGGCGTCACAGTCTGTGGAGGTAAGATACGGACGCGGGCATGGCCGCGCGACTGTCGTCATGAATGGACCATAAAAATGGCATTCCATTTGCACTCATGACACACATGGTATTGTGGATGGTTTTATTTCCGTTTCAGAATCACAAAGTCTTTGATTTGCTGGTATTATATGTTTCTTGTCGCTTATCGGCTGTTTCAAACACCAGTTTAAATGTCTGAGAAAAACATACATAAAAATACAAACTCTTTGAGTGAACCATGCGCATATCGCATGTGCACACCTGTGTGAGCTGTGCATTAAAAAACAAATTCTGTTTATGCTGAGAGAGTGTGAGGCGTTCCTTGACCTCCAGTTAACCCTGAATAAGTCAATATCTGCCAGTTACCTCACCACCTCCTCTGTGTGCAAATGTGTTTGCATTCGTCTCACCATCTTCTTTTCCTTGCAGTCACCGAAGCAAAAGAAACCGTAAAAAAAATATATATATATATATTTTTATGTCATGACAGGAAAGCCGCATATTATTAATGCAAATTACTTTTCCTACAGTGGGATAATGGAACCAGCTCTATCCACTGTGATAAATGTCTCATAGTGAAGAAAATAATCTTTGTTTAAGCTTCATCACAGTTACCTTGTTTCAACATAAAAACCTTAATAGGATTAGGGCAAAGTAAAAATTATTGATTTTTCATTTACATCTGATCTTTCCCAAGGGTCATACATTCATGTTTTTTCCTTTCCAATATAACATACATTGTAAGATATATGTATATACATTTCCAGCACCCTGCCCCAGCATTATTGTGAACAAACGTGTAGTGGTGGTGAATGCAGCCTTGTCCTGCCCTTACCCTAAGCCACGCCCCTAATCAGGGCCTGGGTATAAAAAGCCCCTGTTGGCCTTTTTCGCTCTCTCTCTTTGGCTCCTGTCTGTCCAGGCATGGGTAAGTGTGGCTGCAGCTCCTGGAGATGTGCAACTTTTTGGACCTTATGGGCTGTTGGGTGTTCCCCGTACTGGGGAACACCTAACAGTACATCACGGTAATGTTTAGACCCCTTTGTATAGACCGATTCCCAAAGCACAGGCACATTTTAAGTAGTGGCAGGTGACGTTTTAATATCTGGTTTTACCCTTTGTTGCAGGTTTCCTGCTGCTGACTTGTTTTGCTTTGTTACTGTTGTGTTTCCATTTTGTTTGTTACACGTTATTCGTTGTTGTTGAAACTTGTAGTTTTGATCACATTTTTTTTTTCCCAACTTTTAAGAATTCCAATTAAACAGATTCTGACACAGGTATCGTCAAGGTTGGCATTGTTTGTAATTTTGTAACATTTCTTCATCCTTTTAGCAACACCCCCATGTGTTCTACTCTTTTTTTTTTTTTTTTATAAAATCTTAAATTTACTTTAAAAAGCATGACATTGTCTCAATTCACTATCTGTGTTTGGTTTATCAAATCTTATATCTGTGAATTATTTTAACGGTAGCCCAAGCATTTTAGCTACACTTTACACAGAGAAAAGCTTAACTGTGAAATCATGCAATAAAATATTGTCCCTTGTTTTCCCAACGTAAGCGTGTTTATACATGTCTGTGACGGATTCCAAAACAAATGTTGATGGGAAGGGTGAGACCAGGGATAACACGGATTAGACTTTGCATAATGAAACTGCAGGTGTTTGGTTGAATCTCTGTAATTGATTTTAAAATTAAATGAGTTTTATTATATATCTATTTTTTTTTTTTGATAAATGACGGAGGGGGGAAAAACTCAGCAACCTATTAATATATACGCTATGAATTGCTTCACAGCACTATTGGACTTAAATATATTGGTCTTATGTTAATTCTGGGCTTAAGTATTGCAGCTGTGGTTTTCTGATACTAGACCGCTCTCACTGAGTCAGGAAATGCGTCCAAAGAAGCATGTGCAAGTCTGCATGTTACTGCAAAGTGACAAAACCAATTTGAGAATCTTGTAATGTATGACTTTGGGTCCTCGCAATACCTGACCACATCAAATCCTATCCACAAAATTTTAGTCACGGAGGGAAAAATATATGAAAAGGGCAAGCGTGCAGTATGGTGAAGTAAATGAGTTTGAAGTAGGTCGAACTCCACGAGAGGGTGAGGAGGGGATAATGAAAGGCAGGTGGGAAAAGGAACTTTGGGTGGAAATGGTGGAAAGGGAAAATATTGAATGAGGTAAGAGGTGCATTCATTGAGGCTCCAGAACTGGGGGTAGAGGTTGACGGGCTGAGTTTGGGAAAAGTGGAAATTCAACGGCAGGGGGACTGAGTGAAGGATGTCGAGGTTACGCATGGGAAGATGAGTATTGCTTTTTTTTTAAAGCAAAGAAATGGACGGCAAACGAGTGCGGAGGATACCGGAGGTGAAGCCACCAGGAAGGGATTAAAGAAGGTGAAAGAGAGTGGAATGATGTGCAGGGAGAGAAGGTGAGCAAAGAACCTTTCAGGAAAGGGTAGATAATTATTATTATTTTTTTTCCTTATCGGCCTCGAGAGTGGTGGTAATGATAAAACCATTACGACCCTTCCCATTATCCCCGTTAACAACAGGGCATCAATATCCCCCTTTTTAAAGCTTTTTTTGTTTTGTTTGCAGCGTTGTGCTTTATCTTCTTCGGCGGAACACACAACACAGAGCTGTCATTTTCGGAAAGCAATCGTCTCACTTTCTGGACAGGCCATAAAATGTACAAATGAAAATGCGCGTACTGATCAAATCAGATTAGATGAAGCTGCAATGATCCCCGTGGGTAAATTGAGGCGTTGCAGAGCTGAGAAAAGGAACGTAGATAAGACCAGAGCAAACGCTGACTCTGGCGGAAAAACGACCAATAGAACTGTACGCATTGATAGTAGAGTGAATGGATGGAGTGAATGGGTCTTTTTAAAAGCTTCTGCTTATCTGAGGCGAGGAGAATTTGCCGCCCATCAAAGACGCTTTACAGAATTGGGTTCTATGCGTGGTGGTGGGGCCGATGTGGGTCGATTATTGCGGCGATTCCCCGTAACAAAATGGCAGGCCGCCATAGACCAAATGATTTTGCTCTGTTGTGTCCTGGAGAGCTGTGTGCAGTGCTATGTGCCCCGTCGGCGTTTATACTCGCTCCATCTCGGACCCCCTGCAGCTGTGCGCGCGTATATCCACCGCGATGCAGCCCCCTCTCACGCCAGAACTTGTCTCCCAGTTTCTGGTCTGTCGACCCGCCACTCGTGCTGTGTTATATGTCAGAGCGAGCTGCATATCGCACGCACCCCCCCCCCCCTAAACACACACATTAGGTTTGCGTTCAAGATAGACTTCTTGTCGAGCTTCGGTTGAGTTGATGCGGCGACGTTGATCCGCCCGCAGCCTCGGGCGTGTGGTATAAAAAGACAGCGGTCAAGTTGGACACTCCGCGTGGCGGGTCAGTGAGCCGCCACCGCTCCCTGTTTTCAATACAGACGAAGGCGAGTGACAAAATACCCAATTTTTGGTTTCGCTAAGATTGGACACAGCAGCACTACATATTATTATGTTATGTTACATTGCCTACTTTTGAGCCATCTGCTATCAGTTCCCCCGTTTCCATCCGCGAGACCTGCTCCAACAGATCTTTTGGCAGATTGCTGTCCAGCTGTTGGAGAGAGGGAATGTGCGCCTAAGAAACATAAGGTGTGGTGGAATGACTAATCCAAGTTCGGGAAAACCCACCTCCTCCTCCTCCTCATCTCCACGACCCAGCTGCACATATGAATGCTGGGATGGAACTCGCTCTTTCTATCGCTGTCTCTCAGTATGAATGATTACATGGCATCAATATTATATACTTACATTTATACAGCATAAATGCCATTGTGGTGATTTCTTTCCTTTTTCCCCTCGCCGACTTCACCCCACTGCTGCACCTTTTTCTTCTTCCCCTCCCCCTTAGCCCTCCCTGCTAACTCCCTCCCTCCCTCCCTCCCTCCCTCCCCTCCACTTCCCTCCCACTTTTCTCTCTCTCACTCTAAAGAGCACTCAGGCTCCGCGCTCCCCTTCATTTCCCGCTCCAACATGTTGGCAGGAGGAGAACGAGGAGGATGCTGCGCTCAACCCTCGGTGCGTTCTTGCCACCTCTCCGGCCGGCGCACGCTTCCTCCGACTCTGACTCAGCCTCAGCTCGCAGTTGCCTCCGCCTGAGGGACTTGGGAGGGGTGGTGGTGGAGGTGGAGGTGGCGGGGGAACAGAGGGACGCCGTGGACATCCGGGGGACCTCCTACACCCGGGTCTCCAACAGGAACAACAACAGCAGGAGAGCAGAGCAGCCCAACCGCTCCTCAACTGTGGCGGAGACTCCTCATACCTCGGCAGGGAGCACGCCTGCTGGTTTCCCTCCGTCCTCTTCCTCCTTCTCGGCGCCGAGATCCATGTGGCAAGAAGCTATAAGGAGGAAGTGCTATCTGCTGGACCGGGCAGGGGAGTCTGGCAAAGTGGATAAAGGGGGTCAGGACAGGAGGAACAGGTCCCCGGACTGGCTCTATGAATCCTACTATTGCATGAGCCAGCAGCATCCACTCATTGTGTTCCTGCTGCTCATAGTGATGGGAGCGTGCCTGGCTCTGCTGACTGTGTTCTTTGCTTCAGGACTGGTAAGCTTCACAACACGTACACCCAGACGCAATTATGTGACAGCGATCTCCAATGAGATAGCGCAAATGAAATCTCCCCCCCCCCCCAAAAAAAAATGCACGTGGTCTTGCGTGTTTGTGTGTGTGACAGACGCAGGTCCTTGTGTGTCAGCTGCAAGCAACAGACTGTGTAGGAAATTTCGCATCAAGTGTAAGATATGCAAACAGTGCGGACGGGGTTCGTGTAAGCACGTGGGTACACAAACTGCAGACTCTTCATTTGCACAGCTAGAGCTTTAGTCAACCCCAGAAAATATTGGTGTAACCCATTGAAATCTGACATGAGAACTACATCAGCCCTTATTAACTTACGTAAATCCCAAGTACATATGCTGACCTATAAAACTTGCTGAATACAAGTTTTAACTATGACAACCGATTGCCATAAATTGGCTCAAATGATTCTGGTTCCACTGCCATATGCAAAGTGAACAGTGGACTATTTCATCGTTAGATAATCAAAATGCTGTTTAAAAGGGTGATTTGGGGAAAAAAAAAGAGGCACCCCCTGTTTTCACCTTCCCTCCCTTACCCAAATATAATGCACTGGTTTTCTCCTTTTGACTAAAAGTGCAGATTGTCCGAATCATGCGAGTTTGTTTAAATACGAGCGTGCTGACCAACCAGTTGACCGGTCAAACGAGAGACCAGAGCCCTATCTGTAAGCATGCATACACAAACAACTTGCTGCACACACACAGACACACACACACACACACACACACACACAGGCAAACACAATCCCGGCTCTCATCGACTCACACATGTGGACACACACACAGACACACAAACACACCAATGTGCTTTTGCTGCACCTACGGGCACGCTCTCACAGCATGCGGTCCTCATCGCAGCACTAATGTGAAGAGAAGGGTGAGATAAAAGTGTGTGTGTGGGGAGGGGGGGGGGCGGCGAATAAGGGGCTTAGTTATTGTCTGAGCTCATGGTCGAGTGAACTACAGAAAGGAGATCTGTTTCTCTCTGTCACTATTTTGACAGGATGAGCTTTCTCTCTTCAAATACTTGAACACATTCAATTCATCCAAGGCATTCTTAGCTTCAAAAAAAATTGTGCATTATGTCTGGCTGGGATTTTGACAACGCCAACCCACTGTTTTTCAATCTATCCAAAAAGAGTTTGTCTTAATGATATATCTGTCGTTATAATATAAGCTTATTTGAGCTCATTTACATGTTTGCATTAGGAGAGTGCCTGTGGTGAGTATGAATTTGTACATAACACACATTCAAGGAGACACAGCACTGACAACACACATCAACCCGTGTCTCACACAACTCATCTGAATCGAAGTAGTCAAGAGGAACATTATGTGTCGCATCCACACATGAAAACCAAAATAAAGTAGTTATCTTGTGTGTGTGTGTGTGTGTGTGTGTGTATCTTTTTGTTTGGCTGATGCCTGGATGCTGTAAACCAACTGTGTGTGGTGTGTGGGACAAAAAAAAAGAAAAGCGCTGTTTGGCAGTGTACGAATTAGAAAATAAAAATAAGGTGGTATGTTGAATGTGTCAGAGAATAGCTATGTGTATATAAATAACTTGACAACAGCAGCATTAGTGACTATATTCAGCACTGGAATGTGAAAATTGGCCACACTTGACAAAACAATAGTTTACTCATTTTTGAGTCAGTTCTTGCTTAAGACTATTTGACTAGTTCAAGTGTATATCTTGGTTTAGTTGACATTAAATTAGAAGGGAGGACTGTCACTATACATCCCCCCAGTATACGTCCAGTGCAAATGTGTAAAAACCCTTTGATTAGTGTAGCTCTAAACAGATGGATGCTATTGTCCATTATTCTGGGATGTTTGCCATTCTTTTGCCATTAGACACAAAATATAACTTCGCATTCGTTGGGAAGATAAACAAACATTTGACTCAATGACTTTTCCTGTCAGGCCACTGCTCAGTCTGTCTGTCCAACATCCTCCTCCTGATCCATCCTTGTGCCGTTTCCTCTTTTCTCTCTCCATTTCCCTCCATTCTCGTGCCTGTGTCGTCTCTCACCTCCTCACATCATTCTCTCTCTCTCTCTCTCTCTATCTCTCTCTCTTTATTCGTATCCCATCCTCCTTTCACTCTGCTTGCCGGCTGACCTAAATCTTGGGCTGTTTTGGAGCTCTGCTCTGGGCGAGACGAACTCTCTGTGGCTCTCCGAAAGCCACGCACATCCTCTCCTGTCCCAGTGCATCCGCTGTGTGTGCATGAGAAAGAGACGGCGCAAAGGTTTTTTTTTGGGGGGGGGTACAGAGAGGTAGAGAGGGAGAGGAGTGCAAAGAGGTGCAAAGTAAAAAGCAATGTGAGATGTGGTGGCAGGAAAAAACGATCGTGAGGTCACGAATAGTATGACTGCACTTGTTCAAAATATAACTGAAAGAATCTGCTCTTTTTGAAAAGGGTGTGTAATTTGCACGGTGGATTATAAAGGCGTATTTCAAGATGACAAATGAATGGGGGAGAGGAACAATAGGATCTCGGTGGGTGGGCGGAGCTGCGCTGCAAGGTTCCCCTTAATCAGCAAGCATCAGCGGAAATCTGCGTTACGCACGAGTCCATTGTGGGTTGATTGGTCCAAGTCAGTGGGATCTACTGATTCCCCGGCCAACACGACCGTGTGCGGCGCAGAAACGGACGCCGTCATGTCCACGGATTGACCCCTCTCCATCCCCCTGTCACGCCTCTGGAAAAGTGCCGATGGGATGAAGTCCGGCTTCACCGTGCTTTGCTCCCGCCTTGGAGAAACTCCTGCAATTTTTATCAGGACTTTCAGATCCAAGTGTGTTTCAAAGACTTTCAGAAAGGCAGGCATCAAATCCATTATGGATGTGGCTGAACTGGAAAGACGGGGGAGGGGGGGGGGGACGGGGGCGTCAAGGTTTTCCTCTTTCCACGGAAGGTGTTTTTTTGAAGAGCAAGATCATTTCAGCTTCAGCAATCATCATTTGATTTGGATCTGAATTTCAATTCCCATTTTAGACCTAGCTGATTTTACTATGGGCCGCTTTTGATACAAAGACGTGCCGTTGAAAAGAGTACGAAAATATGCCTTCAGCCAGGAAAATCAAAAAATGTCTACGGAAAATATAATATTATTTACCCTTGGTGTGACTGATCCTGAGCGATACGGCAACTCAGTCTGTGTTTGCTCTCAGCCGTTCATTCTGAAACACATTTATGATATTGTGTGGCTCAAACAGGAAGTTGAAGCTACTGAAGTACATACAGGGCGAAAAACAAAAAACGTTTCATCTCACCTCTAACCTCAGGTTACCTTGTGCAACAAGATCTCATTTACGGAGTGTTTCAAAGTCTGGAAAATCCCAGCAACTGCTCTGTGTTAACTGCTTCTCAAAGTCGAGCACATTTTATTTCAGGAGTAGTGGAGATGCTTTTTATTACGCAGTTAGCCTGTTTCTTGCCCCCTCGAGAAGTCTCTCTCTTGCCAAGTGTTATTTTCTTCATTCGTCTCTTTCATGAAAACCCACTTACATTGTTCTTTATCCCTAATAAGCTGTTTTTTTTTTCTTTTTGCAGAATGTCGAGGACCATGTGGCCTTTGTAATCACTGTGCCCACGGCGCTCGCCATCTTCTTGGCCGTGTTTGTCCTCGTCTGCATCGAGTCCGTCTTCAAGAAGCTTCTACGCATTTTCTCTCTGGTCATTTGGGCCTGCTTGGTTGCCATGGGTTACCTTTTTATGTTTTCCGGCGGGATCATTTGTCCATGGGATCAGGTAAGACAAGATTTCCTTGTTGGTTCACCTATCTATCTATATATTATCAGGTATCGCGTATCTTACTGAATCTCAGCTAAGTTACGCTGTGGGGAATGACAATTCTTGTTGGAACTTTGTTGGCTTTAAAGGTTACTATTTTGTGAAAGTGAATACAATCTATTAACATCTAGTGGAGTGAAGACTGTAGCCCTGCTATATCGCGGAGTGCAGATATGTGAGCATGGGTAAACATCTCCATGTCTGAGCCACATTCTGAAACAGGCTGCCTTTTAAGTGATGTCTTGATCACCGCACATTCTTGAGTGCTGCTTGACATTTTGTCATGTGTTATTTTTGTTGCCATTGTCCCCGCGTTTGCTCAGGATATTAGATGTTAGATATTCGTATGACAAATACCCCAGATATGGAGGCACGGTGATGTGACAGGATCAAAAACTCAACCTGAAATACCAGATTTTACGAGTGCGTTGTGTGAAAGTATTATGTCAAATTTAATTGATTTTCCCGCTTTCCACTTTCCTGTCAGTCTAATGTTTTTGGCTCATTCATTTTTACTCCCTTGCTGTGCTGTTTATGTGTATACATTACAATGGCCATGTCAATCATTCACTTTTTTTTTTTTTTTTTTTTTTTAATTTTATATTGAATGTAGATAGACATGTAACCAGTGGTAGAGAGTGGCTGGCTGGCAACAGCATAACAAGTGGTGTGTGTCAAAGGCTACACATTCTGTATTGCCCATATAATTACCCTCCACGGTTTGTCATGCTTGTAGCTGCCACTGCTGAAATTCAGGTGCAAAATTTGACTCGTCGGCTGTTGTGTCGTCAGCACTGGTTCAGAATGGAACGGAATTACTGTGGGGCCACAACCAGATCATACATCAATGTCACACTGATGAGAAAGTGCAGTGAGCTGGTAGAAAGGGAGACGGGCAGATGTGGTGTTTGAGAGCGCTGCAAATCAACTCGTGTAAATCAATAGATTATTTTGGTCCGTGCCTTTTTTCAAGGTTCTCGGGGAAACGTATGCCCGCTCGCTGACTTTTTTCTCGCGGGGCTCTCTCAACACCGCGCTGCAGAATGCAAAAAATTGCCCACGCAATTTGTATGGATCATTTGTGAGTGTGGCAGCATTAGCGTGAGAGATATGCTTTATCTGTAAACTGTAAAGCACAACTCAAGATGACAAGTTCACATTCTGTTTATTGGAAATGACAGGCTGTCATGCGCTTACAGTGTATACACGCCATGCTTATTACGAGGGCCAATTCCAAGTTGACACATCTAAAAGTTTATGCTTGTGGCACATTGATCAACACTCACTCACCCCCCAGAAGTCGTTCACTCCACCTTTAAATGGGGTGCCTTGAACCAACCCCCATTTTTCTCTCCCTGCTACCGTCCAGTGCATCCTGCAACAAGGCTCATTGAAAACAACACGGTACATTAGGTCTTCATCAGTTTTGAAGCTGTACTCGCGCAGCAGAAACTGGCAAGACACATGCATCGAGTGTGGGCTCATCTATCACAAAGGTAGCTAAAGATGCATCGCTTCAGACGTAGCTCTATTCATCCCTTTCCCCTGGATACCTGACAGTGTTCGGTTTTATGGTGTTATTGCTCTCCGGTTACTGCATCTCGTGTTAAAGAACACTTAGTGACATTGTTGACTGGAGCTGCAGCGTGTGTGCGCCCGTGTTTTTTTTTAAGGGGGATTACTGCCATATGTCAGATAAGGAAATGGATTACAGTTGGCTCCATCCTAGTCTGCAATATATTCGGTGTACTGTAGTATTGTTTATCACAGCGGAAACTGATCCGTGCGAAAATGGATATGGTCACATCTCTTAATGCAGAAGGAACCAGTGACATAACATTTGCATAACATAAGTTAATGGTAAAGTTGTGTCCACCTATTGGACATTCCACGAAAAGATGTTTTTTGACAATTGGTCAAAAAGACGGTAAAAGAATTGGTCACAGGTTCTGAGAAACTGCAATGTTCAATTTAAGTTAAGAGTTTGCTGGACATGGAGTTTCATAAGCCGTTGAAAACCCAGTCACCGTATCCTTTCTGGAGCAGACCTGCACTTAGCAACCGCATGGTAACACCAGAGTGGCTACAGATTCAAAGGGAGGAAAAATAAAAGTCAGAGTTAATTAAATGCTTTCTGTTCTGTATCGGGGAGGTAGCTATGGGAAGTTCGGAATGAAACGGTGATTAAAGCCTCGCCTGTCATCTGTGACCCTCGGCTCGTTAAGGATTCTATATAATATGGCTTACGTCACATGTTTTTTGCTAGTCAGTGGCTGAACATGTTTCTGACCATGGCTACATGAGCGAAAAAAAAACAGCCTTGCGATGACCGAATGACTTATAACTAAATGCATTTGTAGCTATTTGTGGTTTTGTATGGCCCGCGATAAAGATTTCAATCGTGACCCGTATTTCAAGTCAGAGAGACAGCTGGGTTTATTGAATTGAATTGATACATTGAGACACTCTTAATTCCACTGTCGTAATCTTAAATGATCCACTAAAATCATCATTGAAATGTCCCCTATGGGCCCAAACTGTCAGTATTTGCGGTCTTGGGTTTCTATGTGCCATGAGAAGCATGCATAAATAATTGGCAATTAACAGAAAATGAGGAGAGGACAATGCTTGCTGGAAGCTGCATATTTCCTCAATGATGGCGTGTAAGGCAAGGATACGCTCATTGTGTTTCTCCTACAGAGGATTTATGTTTGGCGGAAAACCCATTCAGTTCCCCTACAGATTATCAGACCTTCTCCGAAAATTCCTGCCTGCTCGTTCCGTGCAGGGCAGAAGTCGCCGTTTGAAATAATAATTATTGACAGACTCCACACCTATAGACTCTATGGGCATTGCCTGTGGTATTTCAAGTGAAACCTACCGCGTCACAAACGTGAGAATGGGCCGCAAAGGAGGTCGCGATAGACAGCTGCAGGATTAGCACTGACATATCATGACGGTGAACAGCGCTACAGCTGGGAAAACATAACAGCATATTGTGTCTATTTTACTGTAATTAGCTTAAAGGTCAAATTGACCGGTGTTCTTGTCCATAGATACAATCGCGGTTGACAGTTGACCGTTGACATAACAAATGGCTAATGGAGGTTAATTGCAGCAAATATACATGGAGATGATTCATGTTTAGCATAATTAAAAAACTGCTGATGAAAGTAACAGGTCTCCCCTCGTGTGATCTCCTTCCTTGTGTAGAATGTCGCGTCCTACTTCCTCCTTTGATTTAGTAGTTTACCTCCTTGTGTGTCTGTTTAGTTGCCCGCGGTGGGATTGTGTTTTCCGCCCTAATTCGTTTCACCTGTGTCTCGTTGTCCCACCTGCGTCCTCTTGTCGGTAAAGATACGTGGTGACCTGCGATGTCTCTTCAACCTGTTCTGACTTCCTGTGATTCCCCTTTGGTGTTCCCTGGTATTTGGATTTGTGGATTATTATTTGTTTTGCTTGTTTGCCTGACGTTGCACCGCATCATGTAAGTTGATTATTTTTCTGTTTCCTAAAAGACTGGTTTGAATCTGCTTTTTGGGTCCCTCCATTTTGCATTGCGAATGCGTGACCTACTTATTCAAACGCAAATTCTCAGCATCATTCCACAGAAGTAAAAATAATACATTTCTCCCCCTCCTCCCTTAGTTTCATATCAGCACACATTTGTTTCCCGCTAACTCGCCAACTAGAATTCACTGCAGGAAATGACACGTCTTTATCCCAAGAAATCGAGATATAATATGCGTTTGCTAAATTGCAATTACATTTCTGCTGGAATTTGGATTTGAAAGTTGCTCAATTATTATTGTGCTCCATATGCACGTTGTGTTTACTTAATCACTCCAGTGGCATTAAGCGGCCTTACGCGCAAGGGACAGAGTCGGCTGTCAAAATGTCACTTTATATTGTGTTCAAATCCTCAAAGAGAGGCCAGTGAGAGAACCAGATATGAGTATAATACAATCTGCACTGCCAGTGCAGAACAGTGTCAGGTAACAGAAATAGCAGAGGCTTCACATTTTCCCCATCCACCTTCGTAGTTAGTTTGTATATGGTACACTTTCCATTTTCCAGCCGGGAATGAATTGGATGCTTATCCTCTCTCTCTGCACAAAGCCCCCCCCCCCTCTCTCTCTCTCCCTCCCTCTCTCTCTCTCTCTCTCTCTGCTGACGGGGAGAAGAGCTTATCTGTGTGGTCCAGTCTCTGCCGCTCAATGCGAGATGTCTTTTCTCTCTCTCCCTCTCTTGCGCTTTCTCCCACTTAGTCTCCGTCGCACGCACGCACACACACACACGCATTGACATACACACACTCCTTTTGTGAGTAAACGGCCAAGCCTCATTAGCCTTTAAAGCAGAGGTGGGGGTGGGGGTGGGTGGGGGGAGGGCACACTTGGGGTGAAGGTAAAGTCCTGCCAGTCTGAATTGGTGAAGAGATAAAAGGAGGATGGCCAAAGTAGGACAGGAACTACTGATGGGCAAATAAATGGGTGATAAAGGATGTACGCAGAGAGAGAGAGAGAGAGAGAGAGAGAGAGAAATGGAGCGGAGTATTTTTTTTTCATCAAGTTGAAATTTTGAGTCAAGGACACTGTGCCCTAAGTGACTGACAAATCAAGCACTTTTTTCATTTTTCATATATACTATGAATGCATATATATATCTATATATATATGTGTGTGTTTTTTCTACTCAAAATGACTTACTAGTTAGTCCTGTCCCTTTTAGAGTTAAACAGCAAGCAGTAAATGTCACATAGACACGGACACAGCACTCTACACTGTAAATCTAGCCCGTAAACTAATCTCCGCCTCAGACGGCGGGTCTAGGGGCCTGATGTAATCTGACACCCCATCTCTGTAATTTGTCTGCGAATCCTCCTTAGTGTCATCATCAAGGAGTTGATTCATGGGGCAGGAGCAGAGTTGATGGTGCCGTGGTGGACCACAACGAAGCCTCGTCCACTTCATTGTCAGGCCGAGGGTCCTCGTGTGCTCGCAATAACCTCCGCCCTCTCCAGTTTATTAATGCATGGCGTATCAAGTATGCATGAACACTCAGCAGGTGCCTTCCCCCCTGCAGCCTCACCATTATCCTTCATATAGTTTCTCACGATTAAGTTAGCGGCATTGAATTACACTCCATTCATCTTGGAGAAAGACTTTCTGGACCCTCAGCAAATTGGGTTGCATTGCGAGATGATATTATAGAGCAATGAGCAGCTCTCTCTTGTATTACGCAGTAACGTAATCCTTTCTTATTCCTTTTTATTGACATAGTGGACAACTGCAGGAGAGGCGAGGAAAAGGAATCTTAGTTTTTTTTGGTTGTTTTTTAGCTATTGCACAATGAATGATTTGAAATCTATTTACAAAATATACTACATTGTAGTTATTTATTGTGCATCTTAAAACAAGAAACACCACTCCACTGCATATGATGGAGTGCACAAAGACCGCAGCCTCTTCTGTGAGCACCACGAATACTGAGTCCACCACTCTCTAAATGGCAAATGGTAATTAGAATTTCTTCAAAAATACCCATCTAACAAGAACAAAAAAAAAACACGAGGTCACTTCAGGGTATTGCTGCTCGTCAGTTGTCTGCAGTAAATGTACCTTTATATTCTATGAAAGGAAAAAGTACTTTCACCACAGGAGCTTAGAACATGGACGGCCACGGCCTTTATTACTGCAGGGTGTCAGGTCTGGAATAAACCCTTATGTGGACATTTCGTTGTTGTTTTATTTTGAAATATTTTCTCCACGCGTGTCTGTCTTTGGTTTTACTTCTTGCATATGTTTATGTTTGGTTTCCCTCCTGTCTGATTGCCTTCCCCGCACTCATTCGTTTCACCTGTGCCTCGTCGTGCCATCTCTGTCTCGTTGTCCCACCCGTGTCCGATTGTCTTTACAAAATATGTGGTGACCTGTGATGTCTCCTGTTTGTGAGCCTTAGATTGCCCGCGGTGTTCCCTATGTTCCCTCTCTTGTTTTCCCTGGGTTTTTGGATTTGCAGATTATTGTTGTGTATTACTAAAAACTGTTCTGCATTTTGGGTCCCTCTATTCCGCCTACACTTCCAACACAGGGTTGGTATTTTTGAGGAGACAGTTTGGCACTCGCATCATGCGATGATGATTTACTGTCCATAGTAGCCCCATGATGTACTCTACACAACTGTGTAGTGTGTCAAGTGATAGTGATATCACTGGAGGGAAAATGCAATAATTTTTTGAAAGAATGTGACATTCTGACTCATTTCAGCCATACGACACTTGGATTGTTTAATTTTCATTATTTTCTCTTTCCCATTGTGCGGCACATTTCTGATAGATGAGTGCACCTGCTCTACAGTGGCAGTCATGAGATGAATTAAGGCTTGTGTGATATTTCAGGTAATCAATATATAAAGGTGCTAATCATTTTGAACAAAAAAAAAGAATCCTAACATACTCACCAAGGTGTGACATTCCCCCTACAGCATTATGGCTACAATTCATTATGCCAACTAAACATTTTATAATGATGAATAACCCATAACGCACTGCACGTGACCGCATAAAAGAATGTAAGACAGACGATCATGAAAATGTGGTTGATTCGCAATTTGAATGTCAAATTGAACCCCGTTACTAAGAACAGAAAAAGAAAAAGACAGCAATCACTCAATCCATTGTACATTATACTACCGCCACTCGGCTTCTGTTCTTGGAAAAGCAGCAGTCCCCGTCGACTTGCTAATGATAACACTTTCAAAGAGGAAACCAAACGCAACATGTCAACATTATGTTCAATTTCATCAGAGGGCAACCTTCACTGTACTATAAAGTGGACATAAGATGCACACACAGTGTCCAGCATCTAAGCCTGAGACTCACTGATTTATGATGCTTCAAAATGTGAACTATGAACTGATCATATTTGCTTGAATATAGCCATTCGTGACTCACTGTCTACCGTGTCTTTATGTTCATTTATCCCTAGCGAAGCAGCAGCAGGAGGTCTCACAGCAAAAGGCGCATTAATCATTTGAGTAGATTTGAACGTCAAAATGAGGTAAAGAAATGTCTTGAAGGTCAGTCTCAGATGTGTTCTACCCTTTACATTTTCTGGCGTGGCTGGCCGTGTTTAAAAAAAAGAAAGAAAAAAAAGAGAACTAGCCGAGTAGCCTATTCAAGTCAGATTGGACAGAGGACGTACTGTTGTTCCCATTTTCAGTCTCTCCCTTCATTGCTCTCCTTTCTGCTTTCCATCACACCGGCCCTTTCACTAAATACCCCCGTTTCCAACTGGACCTGCAAATAAGCAAGAAAGGCTAACTGGCACCTGACTGCAGCCTGTGACAACACTGGCCTCATTCTGTGCATGTACAAGAGCAGATGAGCTGCTTTAACCCTGCAGCAGAAGGCATGCATGTGTGCGTGTGTGTGTGTGTGTGTGTGTGTGTGTGTGTGTGCATGTGTGCGTGCGTGCGTGCCTGCCAATGCGCTGTACGTGGAGCCTGTATAAAAAGGGAAGCACTTCACATGCTGCATTAGAGGTGTCAGGTTTGAAGTGTGAGGAGAGTTGATTGTCCCCATTTCCAGCAATCAAGGGAGCTTAGGCAAGCAGAAGATGCTAATAATGTTATAATGGGTCGACTGCTTTGTAGACAAGATTAAATTATGGGTCACGCCACAAAACTACATTTCCCTCCTGTCATCCAGTCTTTCGATAGAAAACACCTCCCAGTGAGTTTCTTTATTTTATTTTAATGCCAACGATCTAGCCGCGCATGAATAAACTTCCCATCGCAGGCAGTGTTGACGGTGCTCTGTCTTCCGTGGTAACGCTCCCTCTTTCCGAGCGGTGGTGTCAGCACCGACCGTTCTAGCTCCGCCTGTATTTTTCCTTTTGGCCTGTCTCTCATTTCCTGTGACATTTTCTCCACAGGTGTCATTCTTCCTGTTCATTGTGTTCGTGGTTTACACCATGCTGCCGTTCTCCATGCGGGAGGCCATCCTCGCCAGTGTCCTCACCTCCGTCTCACACACCATAGTGTTGAGTGTGTGCCTGTCGACCACAGCTGGCCACATGGAACCAGTGGTTTGGCAGGTAAGTTGATTTGATATGAATCCGGGTTGGGGTTGAATTGCAGTGGACATATTAGCGCACAAGAGAACAAATACTTAACCCTTGTGTTGTGCTCGAAAGCTGTTACCGATTTTACCCATGATTCATTTTCGTCCAAAACACTCAAAAGCAGTGACTATCATCCAATATTGTTTTGACTACATCATAACTAACTTATCATGCTTTCATAACCTGTTTTAATTGGATTGGGAGTTCAGGTGCATACCGGGGGAAAAAGAAAATGAATACTGATTGAGCCAAATTTGACACAGAGTTTACACCACAACATTTAATCATAAAATGAGTCACTTTTTTTTAGAGAGACCTTCAGATTTGGCTAAAATGGTCCAAATCTGTTTCGTAGTGCTTATATTGCTGTTGTGGAGGATATCGTGAAGTCTTGTTACAATAGCAAAAACTACGTGGTAGTTATTAAACGTTTTAACTTGAAATGGGTCACGGGAGACCCAAACACAACATAAGGGCTCCACAAAGTATGCGCGCACATCTATATACCGTTTAAGACTAATCGGGAAATAATCAGCAAACACACAAGGACTCAGTTTAGGAAGGAATAGTTAATCTCTTTGGGAAATACACATATTTGTTTTCTCGGAAGAGAAGGGAGGTTGCTGGCTAAAGACTGGAAATGGTAAACGGCTCTGTCAAATGAAAAGCAATTTTATGCTCCAGCATCCTGCCGGATCTGTACGTCATGCGAAGTATACCCACTGCTTTATTTTAATTAGTTTTATTATCCAGATAAATCTGAATGGACTTGTTCCCATCCCACTGTCTTCCAGGCACATGTCTTATCTTTGCCCAATTCTGCTCCCGAAATGAGCATTTCTGGACACGGTGGCCACGCAGTGTGTATTTTTAGCAAACAAACAAATGTGACCTTTAAACTAAAACTCATTTAGCATAGCGGGTGAGTGATGGAGATTCTAATGTGTTTTTTTATGTACTTTATTAAAAGGTCAACCCCCTTTCCGGCAGTTTTGCAGTTTCACGTGCAAAATGTTAAGGCAGCTGGCATATGCAGGGAAAGGCAAAGAAATAACAATATCGGGAAACCAACTATGTTGGTTTTAGTTATTTTTGGCTCATTCATACACCTATGCTCCCAGGACTAATTCGAACTAAGGTTTGAAGGAAACACTCATTTAGGAAATGCAGATAGATGCTGATAGATTCCAAAAGATAGAATGCAATTAAGCATTTCGGACGCCATATCACAAGGGGATATGCTAGCGTCGAAATAGATCATTCTATCGACAACGACATAATTATTATTTTACCACATCCCAGTGACTTCCTACATCGAAATGGCTCCTTTCTTCCCATGTCCTTTCTGTAAACCTTACAATGCTGTTCGTCAGCATTATGCTTAGTGGCTGTCTGGTTGGACTGTGGCCAGTCACAATATAACTGCCACTTTTTTTTTTTTTAGCAGGAATCACTTAAGGATTGATCGATTATGCAGCAGCCCGGTTTTTTGTAATGGCTGACGCCGGCATATTTTAAAGCTTCCCTAAAGCCTCAACTATAATACGTGTATGGTCATTCTACTGCTTCAGAGAACGCTGTTGTGGCGCTTTATTTGGTTTCCGCTGGTTTCTTTCTTCTTTTCGTCTTCCCTTTTTTCCCCGTTTGTGTGACTGTAGCGTGGGCACGCCGGCATCTGGGCAGCCTGGGGCTGTTTGCTACGTGGTCACTTCTGCCAGCTCCTCTTGTGCATCAGGTCAGCTGGCCTGTCAGCGCGATTCCAACAACGAATGTGTTCGAAAAGAGTGTCCTTTTGGAGAATCTATCTTGTCAAAAACATTGAATAATATATTGGAAGTAAATTTGTCTTGGCATTGTTAAAACAAATACAAAGATTTGTATGTTTATTCAGGGGAAAATATATATTTTTGATGTTTTATTATTATTTTGCCTGTATTATTTAGGCTTAAATGATTACTTAAATATTACAATCTGGTCCTCAATTACTTTAGTAATTCCTTAATGAATATTGTTTTGTATTTTTTATTTTTTTTTCATATGTAATGCTACTTTACCTTTGTAAATTAAATACATTTTTGAAGATTAGACATTGATAAGCAATATCAAATATCTTCAGGTTCAACGTTCAACACTTTGATACTGTGGGGAATTATCTCAGCTCACTGCAAATGCACTCAGGCTTCTAAGTATTCTACCACAAATTATGTTATGTTGACTTTATACCCCGTCCATGAATCTCTGTTTTGTTGTAGCTCAAATTTGATTGGAAGCGAAGGTGGCAATTACCCAAAATCAGCTTTTAAAAAAAAAATCTGGGTTCTTCCTCCATTAACTTTAAGTTTGAAAACACCTGTTTTGTCTGGCAGGATTTTGCCTAAGAGAGATGATTGCATGCATTCTCCTCCTCATCTCTCAATATACCGTCCTCTGTGCACGGACTAGCAAAGGTTTCTGCCCTCCATTTGGATAAGAGCAGGGAGGTTAGGTGAGAGGAAGGCACGAGTGTCAGAGGAACTACTGAACAGTATTCAGCTTTAAAAAACCTCACCAGCTTTTTGAGTAGAATCCACCAAGGTGACGCTAAGGGGTTGTTCATGCTGTTCAATCAGATGGCAAATTGGGAACAAGCTTTTTGACCTAATTACACTGTCTGCCGTCTTTGGCGTTGATGAATAATTACCTCCGGTTAAACAACGAACTTCTTACCGAACTAGGTAAAAAGAAACAATCCAGAGCGCTCAAATAATGAATTTTGCTTGTAGCGATAATACTGAACGTGCAACGTATATACAGACTACTTATAGTAAGGACACTGAACGTCTTTTTCCAGTGTCAGTTCGAGTCATTAGACAAAGACGTATCATATGACCTCCTCAAACCATGGGAGTGTGCCTCAAGGGTCCCTTCCAGAACCCTGGAATAGGCTTTCCCGAGATGACCGAGGCGTGTCATCTCCAGATAACCGACCCCAATTCCTTGGACTGCGAGCTCACCTGCAATCTCTTCTCTCAGGCCTCTAACTACCAGGGATACCGGTTTCTGGTGGATGTGTGTGTTGAACATTGAAGTCGGTGCCATGATTAGTTTGTTGTAGAAGTTGTGCACCGCGTCCTTACATCGCAGCCTCCCCTCTCTGACTGAATAATGCCCGTGCTCTTTGTTATTAATTGAGTGCTGTAGCGTTGATAATTCATCCCGGCGCTGGCACTCTATATAAGCGTTATCTGATAAATGGCACAGGCTCTTTTTTGGCAGCTATTGCATATTACATGTTTTACCTCTTTGGGGAGAAAGTGGGGCTTCATCATTTATCCTTTGAGGACGGTTAACAGTTTAGTGGATTTTCTTTTTATTTCAAAACTAGGATTGGAGCAATTACAAACCACATATCTTTGCTTGATTGCGCCAAGGATTTTGGTTTCTTTGGTTTCGAGGATAGTATTTGTTTTGTATTTTGACTTCACAAAAGTGCGTTGTTATTTGGGGGCATTTTTCAGTCGCACAGGATCATACATACGTTTAACTGAATGTAACTTGTTGAGCCTTTTAACAAACTTGATACATACTCATCACGACAAGTATTTTTTCCTCTGTTTTCCCTGCAGATGATACAAGGTGTTATTGGATGATTTGTTGTATATACGCTAAATGCTTTGTTTAGAGGGAAGTAAAAATAAATAAATGCGTACAATGTATGAGCTACTGAAAGCCTTGGAAAAAGCAGTACACAAAAGGGTCCTGTCCATCTGGTTGTGCTGGCCATTCCGTACTTGCGTGCGCCACAGAATGGCGTTCAAAGCACCACCGAGTTCAAAGTCCAGACGGTTTTATGAGACGTTCAATGGAAAAACAAGATATTCGTAAGCTCAGCCAGGCTTATAAATGCAAGGCCTTCCGTTTTTGAAAACAACTGAGGTTGTGTTTCTTCCGCCTTCGTTTGCAAATGTACAAAGAGCACCACGATCAATTCGGCGAACAGCGAGAGGGACAATCCATGAATAGACGTGAACATAAATCAGGCAGTGCCGCCCGAGCTCAGTTTGAGCTGCCGTCGTGTTTGCTTTTGTCAAATAGAGAGGTGTGACAGGTATATTGCCGGTGTATACACAGCTACTAATGGATATATATATATAGAGAGCATCTGAACATATGAACACTGGTTGAGTGGGCGGTGAGGATAAGAGACGAGGCAGGCCTTGCATTTTCACTTTCCTTCAAGTTGCAAAATATTGAGCTCAGTGGCATAAGCCCACCTGGGTCTTTCCACATCGACCTGTCAAAACCGGGCCACATTCTACCGTATCTGCCCCTCCAATGGACCCCCCCGTGCGGCGCTGCCACGAGGGATGCAGGAAGTGAGAGAGAAAATATCGTACTGTTTGATTGTCCGCCCTGTCCTCACTCGTTTCACCTGTGCCCTGAGATGTTTACTCCTCTCCGGTGGTCTTATATTTATGGATTTACTACGCCTGTCCGTTTGCCCGTCTGCCTCCCAACCTCTCCCGTACGTCTAGTGTTCCTTGAAGGCTAATTATTATTATTTTTTTTTTGAAAGATCACATCGGGTCCTCTGCACGTCCCTTGAGCCTTCACAAGTTGAGCGATCTACAGCAGCGCCACTGCTTAAGCTATGCCGTGGTCAAGCGGAGCCTGTCGAGGGATGTGGCGTTTGCTGTAATCACATTAATCAGGGAACAGACAGGCCTCCATTTGTGCAGTAAACCTGAGCTCATTAGAGAGCGCTGATCTAGATGAGAGGTGCGTGCACACAATTATCCACTGGGATTGTTTGTTACTTAGTTTATTATCTTTTTCTCCCGATCAGCAGGACACAGCGTATCTGATTCAGCCCCAATAAAGCTGATGTGAGGAATACACAATGCCATTTTTAGGTAATAAACACCTGAACAGGGGCAGTGTCGGGGTCACACGCGTCTAATGCCCCTTACTTACTATTTGACTTTATTTTTTTCTGTCTCTGAGGTCATCAGCAACTGGTTATCGTTTTCTTTCAATTACTGATTTGCAATAAAATGAAAGCTGTTCGGTTTACGAATTCCACGTTGTGTCTAGAGATGGTTCGTAGTGGTGGGTGTGAAACTTGAGTTTAAGAGGTTATCTAATTATTTAGCTTTTTACTTAAAAAAAAAGCATTTGCTTTATTAGGACTTGGCAAACATTAGGTTTTGTTTCTTTTTTTTCTTTACTTTATTTTAACCGACACAGACAATTTGCCACCCTTTTTTTCCCTGACAACTATGTCATGTGCGATATAATCTAGTCACTGAAAAGACGAGATCATTATTCTGGAACATGATGTCACCTTCGTGTGTGAAGAAACAAATCTTGCACACACACCCATGCATGGCAAATGCAAAATGGATCAAGCTGTGCTCACTGCAACAATATGTCATGATATATTATGCATGTCTCACGCAACACCTCCACATCGCTCGCACAATAGCGCTGTATTTCCTCCTCACAATCCAATTTTCCTCCATGGACTGTACACTACCAACATTTACCCATGAATATGTCTCACACTGATTCGGTGTCATAACAATAGTAGGAGGGGACTGGGTATGCAGCGATTTAACATCCGTTGGCCCTGGTGTTGAATTCATCCCATGTCATACATCAGAATAATGATGCCACCTCTTATTGTCAGCGCAAAATTGATTGCGTGTTTGACATAGTACTTCAGCGGCAAGTTCACATCAAAGCCTGATGCGTCAAACGGGAACCCACGGCCTTTTGGGACGCCTATAGTGTTTAGAAATCTTCTTATTCACGATGAGGTCCAAAGTTGGAAAAACACGTTATTTACATACAGGATAACGGAAAAAAGGAAAAAAAAACTTACATATCCTGCGTCCTCAATGCCCTGGTCTGCTTTAAACCTTGTTAGTCATCATCACCATCAAGAACAGGGATTATCTGGAACTATACAAATGCATGCAATATTTTGGTGCAAAAAAAGAATGTATACAATCACAAAGTTTTCTGCTTTAATTACCTCAAAACTTCTCCATTTTGCACACCATTTTGAGGAAGAGAAATTGGGAGACAAACATTACTTTCATGACTGAAGAAAAAAAAAAAAATCTTAGAAGAAAAAATGTAAAGTAATAAAAACACTTACCTTCCACATCATGGGCCGGAGAATTTTCCACGGTCAGAACGTTTCATGTGGCAGAATTGAAAAAAATGCATATATATATATATAAATAAATACTTTAATATAACATGGTGAAGGGAAGAAAGGCATAACTAGAAATCCAGATTACCGCCCACGGGAGAATATCTTTAAAGAATATATCATAACATATTTGCTCGAGGCGCGATAACAAGACACAGGATGGAAACTGAACAAAGATACACAAATGATCACAGTTTCCGACTGTATAATTGTTTAGTTCAAATGAATGTCCCCGTGAGTATTTTTACCCACTCTAGGTGGGACTCTAACTCTTGAAGAGACAACGTTTGTGCTTCTCTTATAGCTCCCACATCTTCCACTTCATACGGACAATTTATAGCTCACTTTGTAGATGATGAATATGGATGATATTTAAGCGTCCATATCACATAACATTTTTCCCAGTATCTATTATATCTAGATATTTTCACATTATCTTATATTTCTTTGATTGGTTTTTGGATTTTTCTTTTTCTCCTCCCCAATCCCTGACTCAAAAATGTTTTGCAACATTGGAGATTCAGAAAAAGCTGTCTCTCGAACAGTCAAGTCAGATTAGCTCGGTTTCCGAGGTAACCTTTTGTTGAAAATCCATGAATCCCAGACCCGAATCCCTTGGAATTGCATTTGGACTAATCTGCTTTTATTCCCCACCTATTCTGCATAATAATGTATTTATCACCAGTCACCCCTTCCCTGACTTGGTGTTACAGGCGTTTGTGAAATGTCACTTAGTAACAGCAAGTACCCTAAACATACATGGCAAAACATATATTCACATCTACATTTCCATTACAAGAGCACATTTCTCCATATCCATCAGACATGAGATGATTTTTCGAAGTGCTCAACTTTCTTTTTTTTTTGCATTTTCACATACATCTGTTTGTATATGGAAGTGACAAATGTTTCTTTCCGTATACTACAACAGGTGATTTCCCACAGTACAATCCAAATTAGGGGAAACACTGAATCCAGAGGACACTATAATAGAATAGGTACGAACAACAGCACAAGATACCATGTCAACCACTCGTCAACAGGTCTACAAGAGCTCTTGATTTATCTTAGGAAACATTCAAAGTTGAACTAATAAAACAAAAAAAAAGAAATTGAAAGGTTCCAACGAGAGGACAGACCTGGCCTATTCACCGTAAATGGAAACAGAAACGCAGCGTCCTGTTAAAATGTAGTCGCAGAGTGCTAAAACGATCGGGGCGTCTCCGTGTGGCTCGGAGCCACGAGCAGAGAGTCAGGTGGAGCAATCCCAACAGGGAGCAGGTCGGGGAAAGCCAGCGACGTGTCACTTTTACCCAGGTCGCTTTTCACTGTGTTTCCTCGTGTAGTCCCTGGCACGCCTCATGAACCTGGCGTTGTCTTTCGTGTATTCCTCTGCCAGGTCGGGCCTCATGGGGTGCTCGGGCTGAGGGTTGTTCACCAGGGCAATGAGAGACTGAATCACCTGAGACGTGTTCGTGGCCGGCTTCCAGTTGTCGGCGTGGATGAAGGGCAGGCAGACCTGACCCTTCTCGTCTACGTTGGGGTGGTAGATTTTGGTCTTGAAGGTGATAGTCGGTGGCTTGAAGGGGTAGTCTGCGGGGAAGATGATCTCAATCCGAAAGGCTCCTCGGTCATAGGGGCGAGAGTCGGGAACGATGAGCCCCTGCCAGTTGAAGATGTTGGATTCGTCCACTTGAATGTTGTGGAAATGCTGTATCCCAGTTGTGCGGATGTCACTGAGCTCCTTGGTAAGCCTCCTGATCGCGGTCATTCTGGCGCCGAGCTCGTCTTCTCCCGCCACTAACTTCACTTGAGGTCCGCTTTTAGCGGTTCGGGTCAGTCGGCGACGCGCTGTTTTTGGAATTGTGGCCACGGAAGACCCATTGATAGAAACGTAGAACTCTTCACCTCCATCCTTTGATGGCAATGTCAAAGACATTACAGCGGAGCAGCAGCCACGCTTTCCTTTGGACCAAAGGCGTGACGTCATCCGCCAACCATTCTGACCTTTCCTTCCGGGCAGTGCGCTCATATTTAACATTCCATTATAATTATAAAAATGTACCTGTGAGTTCTGCATTTTTGTTGATGAGTTTGACTCTCAGTTTAAAATCTATTCTCGGCTTGTCTTTCGTTAGTCCACGTTTATTTGCCACTTTTTTTTTTTTGTACCCACTCTCCCAACATGTCTGCAACACCGTTTGTGGTTGGGTGGGCATCTCCATGTCCCCTTCGTGGCCATCAGCTGTTGACACTTAGGTGCTTTTACATGCAGTCTGTCCGGCTTTATTAAATACCTTCCTCATCTACCCCGTGGTAAAAATACATTTTGGCCTCCATTGGATCTCA
This sequence comes from Colistium nudipinnis, assembly GCA_016785305.1. NCBI lineage: Eukaryota > Metazoa > Chordata > Actinopteri > Pleuronectiformes > Rhombosoleidae > Colistium > Colistium nudipinnis. Next base: position 1,060,630 of record JAFBJU010001160.1, read on the forward strand.
CTTTTTACCCAATGCTTGTACAATTACAGATTTTGGTTTCTATCTCTGCCTTTTTTTCTTTTCTTACCTGTTACCCCAGCCATCTCCAATCTTTCAGAACAGAGCAGCTCCATTCTATCTCTGTTCTAATTGGGTTGCAGTATTTCCGCCAGTGTGTCCTTTTTGCCCATCTTTAACCTAGTTCAGACGCCTTATCTCCTTTCTCTTTGTTTTTTTGCAGTTATCATCCCACCATGGTTTCTTCCTTGCACCTTCTGGAATCGATTCTAACACAGCCAATATTAGGCCTTGCTTTATTTTTACTGTCAAACGATTCTATGCTCATTTCCTCATTAACATGGCCTAAATATATATGGCTTTCCTCACTCAATTTCTCCCAATTGACCTTTGCAAGCATCATCTTTCCACCTGTGCTCTTTAGAGCCAGTGAATTGGTACTTTTACTTATCTTGCGTCACAGTGAGTAATGATCGCTTTCCATAGTCCCTTCCTGGTGCACTTTCTAATCGCATTTTGATATTCTATCCGGTCGTACATAAATGTAATGTTTAACACAGATGTAAGGTTTGGCACAGAGTTTTTAGCTGTATTAACATTGTTTTTTTGCCGTCCTTCAAAAAATGCTAAGAGTAGTAAGTCCATTAAATTCACCACACCAAACATCAAAGACAAGAGGAGCAGATTGCTTTCTAAAATAATAAGACTTGTGGTTCTTTCACAGTGAAACATTAAACAACCTTCTGCCTCATTGACTCCAATGTAATGTAAAATCACTGCTTTGACTCCAGACAAAACACAAAAGTGGGTGATATTTAAACCGCCAATACATATATTTTTTTACATGATCTACACTAATGTCACCTGATTGCATTCAGCAAAGGCTCCTGACAGTGAATTTTGTAAAAATGTTGTCATTATGAAGTATCATTTTGGTGTAAAACCACGTTTTGTGAGGGCTCGCAACACACACACAAGCACACACACACACGCACCTGCAAACACACAACACATTCAAGATGGCTTCTCTGATATCTGTTGTGTTAAAACAATGGGGGTGTCATCGTGAAAGCCAGCATCACTGGTTTAGGGGCAGCTTTTTTCGGAAGCGACAATCCCTGTGCACAAAGTTGCATTTTAAATTTTTATTATCTTCCAATTTACATTCTTTTATTGTTGCTATCAAGGCCTTCAAAGCCAATCTCCCCCCCCCATTGGATTTCCCATTCTAACCATGTGTTGTATATTTGCAGGGTTGTTAATAAGATTGGACAGTCTGCTCTGTAAATGAACATCAAGTGCCAGTCTACATTTAATGTCTTTCCATTGTGCTTCCTAAGATGGGTTACATTAGCGCAAAAATGCTCTGAACAGAGCTAGGCTGCAATGAGTATTTTCAAAGAAAGTAAACGTTAGACTCTATCTTTTGTAGCTTTATGTTTTATATTGTACTTAATGCCCATATATATATATATATATATATATATATACAGTATATATATAAAAAACTATACATTTAAATGCTAGGCTGCAATGAGTATTTTCAAAGAAAGTAAACGTTAGACTCTATCTTTTGTAGCTTTATGTTTTATATTGTACTTAATGCCCATATATATATATATATATATATATATATACAGTATATATATAAAAAACTATACATTTAAATCAATTACTCTTACTATTACCTCTGCAATGGGGCTGGTAATTCTTTTTCAGCGTGTGTGTTTGTCAGATTGAATATTATTTACTTATTATTACTTATTTTTATATGTTTCCTGTCTGATTGTGTCATTATTGGATATGTATACAAATTAATCAACATTAAAGATAACTCACTTAAAATTGAGAAATTGTATAAACATTGTATGTTTTGATGATGCTTAGAAATAGCATTTGTTTTCTTCATCTTATTTTCTCAAGAATGATGCATCAGTTTCATTTATGCAGAATCACGTAGCGAGGTTGAATTACTCCCATTTACTGCTTTGTTTCCACTCACTATATATATACCAGGTTACCATTTACCCTCATTAATATACTTCATTTGGAAGACTCTTTATTTCTTTGATATCTAATCTAGTCTTTTCTGTTCTTTTTTTTTTCCTGTACAGATTTTGGCCAATATTATCATTTTCACGTGCGGCAACATGGCAGGGGCATACCACAAGCATCTGATGGAGTTGGCACTAAAACAGACTTATCACGACACCTGCAACTGCATCAAGTCTCCAATTAAACTGGAGTTTGAAAAGAGACAACAGGTAAAGTGATCAATATGCCTTAATCATCAGTGGGCCAGTGAAACTCAGGCTGCCAGTGATTGGTGTTTATATGTAGTAGTGTGAATGTTGATCATGGTGTTTGTGTCAAGGGATGGTTGGAGGGATGAGTAGGATGAGTGAGGAAAGGAGTGTTGGAATGATGACGGATTGACAATGTCTGTGTAGGGTGGTGTGTGTTAAAAAAAGCAATTGCATTTTTTTTTTTTTGTTTCAAACCAAAACTGCCGCTTTGCCTTTGCTTTGTCTCACAACAAATGGTGTTAACTATTTATAGAGGAAACTAAAATGATCTTATTTAGTGCTCACAGTCCAGTCATATTTGCATAATAGCCCTGTGCCTGATTCCAGTGGATTAGGAGAGGAAGGACTCTACAGGGAACTTGTGTCAGGGGCCTGTAATTGTTAAAGGCCTCCGTTAGTGTGATGATAAAGTCTCTCGAGCCTGTGTGTGCTAAATTGTCTCCAGGAAAACTTCTTCTCAGCATATTTTGACAGTCTTTGTGGTTAATTAGCAACCTATCAGGAAATCTGCCACGATAATGCCGTATGCAGCAACTGCATACTGCAAGTCAATTTAAATTGAGGTCTGACCCAATATATTTAGGTCCCTTTACTTTGTGTTTGGGTCTGTCCTGTAATGCATTTTCATGTTTATTGGGTAAACAGTTCACAAAACTGAGGAATGCAAACTAACCCCATTCCTTGTTATTGTCCAACTGAAAAGTCATTTCTTTTTCCACCACATTTCACAGCTACCTCATTTTCATAATCTCCTTTGAAAATTCTTGCTGTTAGTGTGTGTGCGTGTGTGTTGTGAGTGTTGCGTGTGAGTGTACCTTTGTGTTGCTTCTGCGGGTTAGTACAGTTAATGCCAGGGCATTTGGTGCCGCTACACAGAATAGCAGCGTGGTGTCCTGTTAGAAGTGAGCAGGGTGTTGATTAGGGCAAACATTTGGTCACAGCTGCGGCTCTGGGCTCGGTCAGAAAAAGTTTCAATTTGCCTTCCATTGCTGATCACCGGGCTTCAGGTGGAGCCGGTTGTCCCCAGTGAATCCAGCCTGTGTTGCCGCTCTTGGCACGAGTTATCTAAAGAAAAAAAAAGACCTGGGGTTTTCCAGTAGTCCCGGAGTGCTGTTGTTGCCCTGCGACAGATGGTGCCAACGGTGCAGAGACGCATCGCTCCAGGGCGCTCTTAATATATTCTGTTAGCCGCTTGCTTTTATCCAGAGTGCCCTGCAGAACAGCGAGTGCATACATTTTCAGTGTGATGGGTCCATGGGGGGACTCTGCGAATTCATCATGAAGCCAAGCCCTTGTCTCTCCTCCACGGAGTAACCTCTGAGCCTCGGCAACGCCGCTAATAATCAATGATGCCAAAAACTCGCCAAGTCGGTGGTAACATTTGCTTAATTAAGTGGTTCCTTCCGATCGTGAACTCCTCCTTACCCCGAGAGGAGTTGTAATTGCCAATTACTGCACTAGTTGTCGTCTTAAAACCAACAGTAGCCTCGGAGACAAACAAAGATGGTTAAGTTACAGCTGAATTTAAAAAAAAGGGGGGGGGGGGTATTCTGCCACTTCTGGTGACTGCCATTAAAGTAATGAGGCTACTAAAAATCTAATACTGATCATTACTTAGTGGTGACTTACTTCAGTAACAGGAAGTCAATGTGACAGTGTGTACGACTAGACTGACGTTTACTCAGCACTTGAATCTTTGAAGAAAGCCAGGGACATAATAACCGATTATCTCCTCCTGTCGTCACAATTTTAATTTTATGAGGACCGAGTTCAATTAAGTGTGCATTTCTAAAGCTTTTGTCATGTCAAGTCAAATCTCTTGATTATAATGTTGAGAACATTTCGCATGCCATTCCCTGGGTCGGAATATTCCCTCGTGATTTTCAATACTTCCGTGTCATTTTGGCCGCCGTCAACAGATAAGACCACTGTAGGCCTATTTGAAAGTGCATTGTTTATAATGGGGTTATAACTACGATTTCAGTTTGACTTGCTGACTGCTGCTGCTTCTCTCTTTGTGTCATTGCCGATAGGAGCGTCTCCTGTTGTCACTGTTGCCAGCTCACATCGCCCGCGTGATGAAAGCTGAGATCATCCAGAGACTCAAGGGCCCAAACTTTGGCCAGATTGAGAACACAAACAATTTTCACAACCTCTATGTGCAGAGACACACTAATGTCAGGCATGTATGTTTTATGTATTTGGATTTATGTGAGCGGGCAGTGCTGTACTTGTGTAGCACATCCTGTATATGTGACACGTTCACAGATTTATTGAATATAGCAGTGCAAATGTGTTGCCACGGTTGTGAAAGCGAGTTATTCATGGAAAACATATCGGTGTATTACATGTTAGTACATCTATTAAAATGTGTCTTTTTTTTCATCTCTAGTATACTATATGCTGATATAGTAGGTTTCACGCGGTTGGCCAGCGACTGTTCGCCCGGAGAGCTGGTGCACATGCTGAACGAGCTGTTTGGCAAATTCGATCAAATTGCCAAGGTAAACATTTCGTTTTTAAACCCTTTTCCCAACCAACACCAACTTTCAAAGGGCTTCTGGACTGGCGACAATATCTCACGGAGTATAAAAATAGCCAGCTTTTGATAATCTGACTTAAATTTAGGATCAATGTGTTTTTGGCACCTTGGTGAATGTGTCCATATTACGTAAATACCCGGTCAAACACGGATCAACTGACTTCACGCTGAGATACAGATAAAACATACTTTGTTGTGCAAATATTTGAACAAAAACATTCCCCTCCCAGTTCACTTAAGTAGAACCGGTAAATATCATGTATCAGGTTTTGATATCAATCTCCCTAACTGCTTAGGATATGGAGACTCATATTTGGTTTCTACTCTCGGTAATAAAGCATGATAAAGCATAAAGCAACGTTGATGTGAAAACAAAATCAGAGTTGGTATTGTCCCTTAGAGGGCTTATTGCGTGTCAAAAAAAAAAAAAAATCTCTCCCCACTGTCTGTCAGTTTCGCCTCATCCCGGGCCTGTGTTCTTCCTCCTTCCTGTGTACGCAGGAGAATGAGTGTATGCGGATCAAAATTCTTGGCGACTGTTACTACTGTGTGTCCGGCCTGCCAGAGTCTCTGCCGAACCACGCCAAGAACTGCGTGAAAATGGGTCTGGACATGTGTGAGGCCATCAAGTAAGTACCAGTTCGTTTTTTTTTTTGCTTCTATGTTTCTACACTATACCATATGTATCTCCAACAGTTGTAAATTCCGGTAGACCGTAAAAAATATATCATCAATTATGTTAAAATATGGGAATATCTGACCTGAAATGTTATGTAAATGAATGAAGAGGAAGCCTGCACAGCAGGTGTCCTTTCATCATATCGCAAACTGCCCCGAAATCCAAGGTACTACTACAAATTAAAATCATGCAGAGTTTTGTACTATAATCTAAAGACTCTCAAATCTCTGGCGATACGTTTTTTTTACTCTTGACGCAGTACTTTTTAAACGGCATGTACCTCACAACTACCTCATCCGTACTGACACGTAAAATGTGTCGATGTGGTAAATGCGAGGTCCCGTCCTATCTCATCTGCGTTCGCCTGAGAGGAAGCAGACAAATGTCTCAAATCGTGTAGTTCAGTTGTGTATATATATTTTTTACGTATGTTAATAATTTGGCCATGTTTACAATGTTGCAGTTAAGAGACCTTCGGAAATCCCACTGCACTTTTTAACTGGGTGACCATAGTCCAATCCATTTAAGTTCAGGATTAGCATATTATGCGAGACTCGAAGAATACTTTTTCCAGCTTAGTTACTTGCGTGCACCATAAAGGTCATCGCTGCCTTTTTTTCATTTTTTTTCTCAATGAATGATCATTTCTATCTCTCCAAAATAATACGTCTGTTTTTGGTTTATGACAGGAAAGTGAGAGATGCGACAGGGGTTGACATCAATATGCGTGTCGGTGTACATTCAGGGAACGTCCTGTGTGGTGTCATTGGACTTCAGAAATGGCAGTACGATGTTTGGTCACATGATGTCACACTGGCCAATCACATGGAGGCAGGCGGTGTCCCAGGGTAAGTGAACTCGAAGCGAAATGGAAGCGCTCGTTATCATCAGTTATTATTATACTGTCACACTTAAAGTTCACAAAAGACATATTTGTTGATTTGTCGTAACGTTTGCGTCGCCAGCCGAGTCCACATTACGTCAGAGACGCTGGGGCATCTGGATGACGCCTATAAGGTGGAGGACGGGGATGGGCAGGAGAGGGACCCCTACCTAAAGGAACATGGGGTCATCACTTTTTTGGTCATCAATCCAAAGGTACCACCCCACAAATCAGATTTCGGCAGATAAAGTATTATTCACAAATGATAAACACGTCTTCCATCGTACGTCCAGGCAGAGCGCCGGAGCCCCCAGCATCATTACCGTCCCAGGCACACCGGAGATGGAGCGAAGATGAGGGCCTCAGTCCGGATGACCCGATACCTGGAGTCCTGGGGTGCAGCCAAACCCTTTGCAAACTTGCACCACAGGGACAGCATGACCAATGAGAACGGGAAGATCAACACTGCTGTGTGTCTTTTTCTTTTTTTTACACACTATTTAGGCGATGGGTACGATCAGCTGTAGCTTATAACTCTCCTCTCTCCTCCGTGTCTAGGATGTGCCGATGGGACAGTACCAATTCAAGAGGAGATCAGAAAGGCAAGATGCTCATTTGAAAGTTCCTGCCGGATTGTTCTTTGGCGGGATCCTCCTCATTTTTTAACACTGCCGAGACACCCGCCACCTGTCTAATAAGACTAGACCCTCCGGATGTGTGACTAATGTTACTCTTTACCCATAACAGGACAAAGTCTCAGAAGAAACGCTTCGAGGAGGAACTCAATGAGAGGATGATTAGAACCTTTGATGGGATAAATTCGCAAAAGTAAGGGTATCATTTGAATTTTACTCCAACTGTACGCAATTATCCTGATACAGATAAGGCACGCTGTTTTCTGAAAATCGCATGGGAAACGCCCACATTGATGCAAACACCAACAAAAGGCAGTTTCAAAGGTGCAGGTATAATGAGCAATTATAATGAAATGCAATTACAGCCCGTGCAGACACCATCTTTTAGACATTGGCAACATTTCTTGCACATTGCGCTGTGCATGTCTGGAAGCCCTCAGATGGTTCATTACACATTTTATTATGTATAATATTTACATTACATCTGCGAAGACTTTGTTATTGTCTTTTTTTTTTTTTTATGTATACCAACCTTTCACTACTTTCATACCTGAATCTGTACGTTTCCAGACAGTGGCTGAAGTCTGAGGACATCCAAAGAATATCATTATTCTTTCACAACAAATCTCTGGAAAAGGAGGTAAGAAACATCCCTCACCCCATAGCGTAAATACAAGGTTACAAAGGTGTAGTAAGATAACATAAATATTGTTTTGCCTACACGTGTGGACTCTTGACCCACTTATGCCCGTGACCCTTTCTTTTTAATCCTGCAGTACAGGGCGACCACCTTGCCCGCCTTCAAATACTACGTCACCTGCGCCTGTTTGATCTTCTTCTGCATTTTCATCGTGCAGATTCTCGTCCTTCCAAAGTATGTGTCGTTCATTTCAAACCATTTAAGGCAACACGTTGTTGTTGCATAAAACGCGCTACGCCAACGCCACGACACGTTAAACTTTGAGTGAAATAACTTGAAACGTGAAATTGGATGTGGTTTTTCAGGACCACCGTCCTGGGAATATCCTTTGGCATGGCGTTTCTCATCCTCTCCTTGATCCTCTTCATATGTTTCATCGGCCACTTCCTGGTGAGTTAATCCGTTCAGAGAAAAAAATCACTCCTTTCGGTGGGGCCCTTTTATTTTAAAACCCGCCCAATGGGATGCTTGTGCCTAATGTCCGTCCTAATCACACGAGTGGTTCCCCTTTGGTCATCTCAACAGCCTTTTAAGTGCCCTTGCTGTTGGCTTAAGTGCCCCTTAGTTTAACACAAGTACCTGGTGTCACATAAAGTTAATTTGGACCCCCCCGGACTTCTGGATCTGTGACCTCTTAAAGAGAAAATGTTTGTGTTGTGAAAATAAAGTGAACGGATTGGTTCTAGGCTTTACGTTTCGCATCTACTCTATCATATTTCTCCATTTAATCTTCGAGAAAGGAGAATTGCTGATCATATCTTTACGTGCCTTTGAAAGATCAGACGGTTGTGTCTCGAAATCTTCACCGGTCACATTGCACCACTGAAAAAGAACCTGGAGAATCAAAAGCTTTTCTTCGCACGTCGTTCGTGATATTTGCTTTCCTGTTAAAAAAATAAAGAAAGGCCAGAAAAACAAAGCATGGCGGTACAGGAGAATCACGTGCTAGGCTGGCTGTAAATACATTGAATAACATTTCTTTCGCTATTTTCAGAGAGAATACGCTTCTCGGGTTTCTCGTACCTTCGTCAGCCCGGTGTTCTTGGTTCCCCTGAGAATTGGAGCAGTGGACTCTTAACTAAATCTAGATATTTAATCAAGATACATGTCTTTTTCTTGACAAAATGTCACCAAAGTGTCTGTCAGTTTCAAGAGAACATTCCGTCCTTTTTGTCCCAGCCTCATGTCGCTGGAGGAATTCCATAACGAAATGAAGACGTTGCCATACAAGTGGGTTATGTAACACGTGGAATACTCAATGCGAGTCAAGTCTCGGAATGTTCCCGTTAAACTTGGAAATGAGGATAGATGAAGAAATATTTCTGGTTGTATTTCAGCATTGCATGCCGATGATGGACGGATAATCACAATTAGGCAAACATTCGCCTCAAATTCTATCGAGTCAGTAGATTTGGTTTTATGGCCGCAGATATTGGCCATGCACGTGTGCTGTGCCTAGTGCCTTCCATTGTTGGTCACAAAATAAGAATTGACTGAGCGTTTCTCGCAGAAACCGTGTCGATGTAATGGAACGGTGGAGAGTATCTTAGGAAGGTCAAACCTGATTTTTTGGATTCACTGACTAGCACATTCTCCTGCAACTTGACAGCTTGTACTTGAAATGAACTCATGAATAAGAGATACAATCCAGAAGGTGACGTGTCTGCCAGGGTGAATTGACCTCATCCCGAGTGTTATTTAAACACCGGTGTGACGGTACAAATGTTTGCCAACACATTGTGTCATCTTAAAAATAACCCATCAGTAAGTCACTGTAATGTATGCTCCAAGGACACGGCCACACGGCTCTATGCGTGCTCAGATATTGCTCCGAGATGATCAAGCGAATGATTTGGGCTGTCGTTGTCTCGCAATCAAACGCATTCAAAAAAAGCCAGTGTTACGGAGGAGGACAGCAATAAACTGTAATAACTGCCAGCATTTCCTGAAGGCTGGGAAAATTGCACTTTTGCATGAGAGAAAACGATTATTGTTGATTACGTCAACAGTATATAATCATTTACGAATTATAATGCATTACCGTCCGGCCTGTCACAGTGATATGGCACAATGAGAAGCACCATTGCTATCCCTCTTAAAGGTCCACTGTGTGGACTCATCAGCACAAATTGAATATCACATTCACATTCAGTTATGTTTTCATTAGTGGGTAATTGCAACGGAACTATAGAATGCTCTCCATGCTGCCTTAGAATGAGTTCTCCACGATATCTCCACGGAGAGCAGGTCCTCCTCTGCGGAAACTAACATTTCCTCAGACGTGCTGGCAAAGGGATGGGTACGGTACCTTTAAAAAAAACATCCCAACGTTTGTCTACGGGACACAGAGATTAATCAAGGGTTTGTTTGTCGATGCTGATTTCTTTTGTATTATGATATAATTGAGCACTTTATGGTGTAGAGGTTATTGAGTCACCTTTGAAATCTACCCCAGCAAGCAATAGTCGAAAAGGTCCCCTCTCTCCTCCTCCACTCCCCCTTCCAAATGTGTTGATTGGCACTGCTGGGGCATTTAGCATTTATTACACAGGGATTGTCCTTACTCAACAGAACTATCACAATTGCATTGTGTATGTCTCCGTCCTCAGTGTCCCTGTCTTGCTCCTGCTCTTTGTATTCAAACGCGCTTGCGGGCTTTAATATCTCAGCTCCCAAGTCCCCTTGTGCAGTCAACTCACACATTCTTGTTTTTTTACCTTGTTGTCGTGTCCGTGTCCCTGCAGTACTGCAGTAAAAGCGCCTCTACTTCTTGGACGTGGCTGCTGAGGTCATCGGTCATTATTGCCAACAAGCCATGGCCCCGCATCACTCTCACCATGACGACCACAGCTCTGATACTCATAATGGCGGTCTTCAACATGGTAAGCTTTAATGTACCGATACTGCAGCCACGGAAGGATAACCCAAATTCCATTCAGCTTAGACTAGCCTATTTGTAACAGCAGTAAAGGAGCTTAATGCAGGATGCCGCATGTAACAAGTTACAGTAGTTACCATAAGGAGATACCGAAAATAAAGTCTTTATTTCATTGCTGTTTTTGCTCTCTATTCATTCCCTGATTCGTCTGATCGGTTTATTTTTTATAGAGAGGAAAAAATAAGCTCGGATAAAGGCGGTACAGAAGCCCAGAGGCTTGTGGGGATGTTGCACGGTGTCAGGACCCCGGTTTAGACCTTCACACAAATCAATTTGAGATTATAATCTTGTTGTGCTGCCTGGCGCGGGTCAGTCGCTCAGGGCAGACGGACCAAATTAACCTCGGCTTTGCTCGGTCCTATCCTCCTCTTATCCTGAAGGTTCAGTTTAAGGACATTATCGAATGGCTGTCACTATTGGCCTCTCACCGAACAAGATTAGATTTTTCTTCCGCCGATGGGCAAGAGAAGGCAAATTTATTTGTGTGGCACATTTCCACGGCAAATTGCGCGGTCGGAAAGGAAATAGCCCAAGCAGAAGTGTAAACAAGTTCAACAAAGTACAACAAAGTATTCGTCTTTGATTTAATTCTCCAGTAATTTGTTGAACATCTGCTTTGACTCTGGGGACACCAAAAGAGGCCTGGGAGTGAAAGGAATTGTCGTCAGTTGCGTTTGCATATCAATTGTGTGATTTGTTTTTCTGCGGAGGATTTTAATTGGAAATAAAATTGTATCGCTGCCCATAAATGAGACAAACCCTTCATTTCTATTGACTTTGTGTTTTTGTTTTTTCTTTTTAAGTTCTTTTTGGGAGAAAGTGCGTTACCGCCAGTTCCTGCTTACAATTCATCCAATGAGACAGCGATTTACCCTAATGGACAACTTCTTCATTTTACTGGCAAAAACAATTTCTACCTTCCTGTAAGTGAGGACAAATAAGGATTCTCTGTGCATTCCATTTTCCTTGGTAACTTTTGAGCAACTCCGTCAGCTAACGTCTTTGTCTCTTATTGTCTTTCCAGTATTTAATATACAGCTGCATCCTGGGCCTCATCTCCTGCTCCGTATTCCTGAGGATAAACTACGAACTGAAGATGATAATCATGTTGACAGCTGTAGTGGTTTACAACATCATTATTCTGCAAACACATGCCTCCCTGCTGGACGAGTACAGCCGATTCCTGTACAAGGCCGAAAGCCTAGACAGGTAAGTGCGCAGAGACATGCGGATGTCGTTGAGGGTAGTGTGAGAGATGGGGGTGTAGGTCAGCGCGGCTGTTGAGGCGCCATGAGACACGAAACGGAAGTGGTGTGCAGTTGACGGTCAGTCGCCGTCGATCGGGAATTCTGTGCGATTGACAAAATGACTGGGACGTGAAGAAAAGCAATATCGGAGTAATAAAAGCGGAGACGAGAGGACAACCCTTTTGTCTCCTCCCAGATGAATAGCCCTGTGAGCACCCAGGGGTCAACCCAGAATGACCTCAAATTGCTCCTGGAGGTGCCAGTGCATCTCTTCGATGGTTTTCGTTCAACTGCATGCTGCTCCAAGAACCCTTGAAAACGCGTGGTGTGCATCAGCGACCCACGCCCTTGCTTGTTCATAATGCGGATGCTTGGTCTATTCAGGTTTGTTTCCTCCAAGGTGTGTTGACGGCGGTCAATACCACTCGACACCCTTGTTTCCTCCCCTCACTGTTCCCATTCGCAATTTCCTCTCCGCTCACTATTACCGTTTACACTCAAGACGGCTCGGTTCAAGGTTAATGGTCTTTTTTTAGCAAGAAGGGCAAAATGTGACGACATCCAGTAAATCCTGATGAGACAATTGGAAAGTGAGCCGTCCGCGAGCCCGTAAACGCAGCTCGTCTAACCTCGCAGGTCCGATCGCATCAATCGTATTAACTAGTAATTAAACGAGCTCCTGATTCGCTCCAGTCCGCTATTCACAGACTGTGTTCCCCCTCTTAAAATATTCAATTAATGTTATATTCCACACTCATTCGCATTCCTTGAGAGCCCTTTTTCTGTTGCCGACAGCTCAGGAAATTAGCCGTTTAATAAGGATGAACTCCATCATGAGAAAATTAAACCGCTTCGTTCTAGGGTTGTTTTGTTTTTTTTAAAAGGGAGAGGTCCCGTCCATGGATATGTCACAAATGTCATGTGGAGACGAGGAGTCAGGCCATGCAGTGAGCCAGTAAAAAAGCAGTCCTCATCGGGGTTTCTTTTTTGCTCAGTTGATTTGACAGCAATGTAAATCAAACGTTAAAATTAGATTTTTAATGAGATAGATGAATGTGCCATCTACTATCTGTCCCTCATTCCAAGTTTAAATTGAGAAAGTGTCACTGCTTGAGGAAGCAGCTCCCCCCGGAACACCCTCCCACTTTGCATCTGCTCTGCCGATACTGGTTTGATCAGAAAACCCATTTCAGTATGTCAGCTGTTTCATAATTACGGTGCACCCTTAGTTGGCTGCATCTTGCGCTGTAATTACGTGCATGTGCGTGTACGTGTGTATAGGTATTTCTATGTTGTTGTCACATTGCGTAGCTTTACTTTATTGAGACTAGAGATGGTCTGCAGAGAAATCCTGTCCGTAGACAGCAAGTAATGGAAAAAAAAAAGTCCTCGGACAATATGACAGCCCCCGTAGTGGATTTATCGAGAAATGAAGACTTTTTTCTGATTCATACTGTTGCTGGAAGCTTTACATTAAAAAGAATGATTTTGGAATAACATTTCCAAAACAAAATCTTTTTAAGGCCTCGGCATCCCTCAAGTAAACAATGTCCCTGATGACATCATTGATTCAAGTAAACTGTGTCATTTCCAGCAGGTGAGCATTACCTTCCGTCTTCGGAGCAATTGACTTTCCTTCCTGAAGGTGCCGAGATAGCTTTGGTTATTTCCGTAGCTAAGCTTTCATTTGAGAAAAAAAACAAAAAACTCCCTTACCTCTATTTGGTCTCTCCCGACCCTCCTGTCTGTTTGGGAATTGATTGGATAATGAACCGGGCGATTTTCAAGCCATTTTTTCAGTCGTCCGTCGAGCTCTGCCCTAGATAAGAGCAAGAAGTCCATTAATATGCAAAATGTGGCGGCAGAAATTAGGATGCATCGGTCCTGTTTGAGTCTTATCACTTATTCACAACTTGAATTACGGGCGGCCAGACTCCACTGCTTTAAATGTGGTGCCCTCTTCAATCGTTTCAACACAGTCTTTTTCTACAATATAGTAAGTGTTGCACTGTGTGTGTGTGTGTGTGTGTGTGTGTATGTGTGCAAGTACAGCGTACCGTGGCCACATCCCTATATACCATAGGGTGCATGTTATTTTTCTCTTAAATGTCTCTGGTGAGTGAAACTGATGCCCTATACCTCATGTTAACGGTAACAGGCTCTTGTCGCGGTAAATTCAAAGTGACAGATTCAAACGAGCAACAGCTTGGAATCAAATGTTCCGCCTGCTAATCATGAGGCGCGGAAGAGTGTTGACTGTAGTCTGGAATTTGGTTTCACCTTGGATCACATCTCTTTCACTTTGCACTCCCATCGTTTTCCTCTGCCCCTTTAAGACCAGGAGTTCTCAAGAACCTGAAGACTATGGGCTCCATTTCCCTCTTTATCTTCTTCATCACTCTGCTGGTGCTGGCCAGACAGGTAAGTCCACACTCCAATGCCCTGGAGGGACATTAGTGTCCGTCTCCTGCTGCTTATTTTCACATCGCGGCTCTGACTCGCTTTTCACCTCTGCCGCTCCCCTCAGCAATTGCACTGATGATGATCTGTTTCGTTGCCTACTCTAGCTTGGTGATTCAAATCACGGTTCAAAAGTTGTAATTTTTCCATCTACTGCACTACTGTTGAATCTGCTGCGTAATGTGCGTCTGCTTTGCCGGGTCAGTTTAATGTGCGTCGATCAGTGCAGCGTTAGAACAGGTCCCTGGTTTTAACGGTATGGCCGATGTACTTTTGTCGAACCACGAAGAAAATATATCAAACTACTAAAATAAGTCCAGAGGGAACTCACGGCAAAACAGCCGGAACATAACCATACATATTCCTCAATCTGCATTTGCTGGTTTTAATTTCGTAGCCGGTATATATATATATTGTTTATATGAAATATAGATGCGTATACCTTTACAACCTTAGGAGCGTAGGCGGAAAAAGAAAAGCAGCTCCCATTGCTGTGCCACACTGTGTTAGAGAGGCACCGGGAGACCAGTTTGTCTGACCTCCCTGATTTACATCTCATATGGGCCCTGGAGATTTACCGGCCGGGAGGTGCAAGGACCAAAGGGCCGGTCACTCTGAGACGCTGCGTGCTCCTCCATCCTGCTATTTTGGGATTATGCCCCTCTGCAGGGCACTGGCTGTACTTGGAAGTGGTCCAGAGCTACAGTAACAGCCTCGTGCAGCCACTACTTTTAGGTTCAAATCAACCCTGTGCAACGTTTTTATATCTTACTCTGAGCTAATAATGACATACAGTGGAACGGACAGTGTTTCGTGCCAATCGCACAGCGTGCAATGTTTTTGAGCGTCGCTCGGAAAAGACTTGAGTGCAGGATGATGTCACAGCACGCGGCCAGAGACACATGCTGAGTATTGCTGCTGTTTTATATCACAGCTTATCTTTTAATGGGACCCAGCTGATCCCCTGGACTCTGTTATTGTATGGCAGGAACCTCGCAGCTGTGTCATGCTGCTGGGACCAAACTGTTTCAACAAAAAAAGCACACTGACCACTGAGTGGGTATACAGGTGTGAGCTACAAATAAATAAATTATTCGCGTGGGGTGACATTGCAGGGTCAACTTAGTTTGCTATCACAGTGCGCTGAACATATGCAGTCGATGCATTATTTAGTTTGTAATAAAAAAAAATAAAAAAAAAGATTTCTTTTCCCGCAGCTGTGTCAGGCTATAAATTCCCATCGGGAGCTTCTGTTTCTGTGAACCCTTCTGGCCTACTGCCTCACAAAATGTGGGAAATGTGATAAGCCAAGAACGAGGAGAGGAATATTAAGCAGATTGAGTTTGCATGACTTAAAAGTGTATTTGCTGAGAATAAATTTTGTCTCCGCTTGTGCGCCCGCAATAGCCAAAGCACTTTAATAATCTGCTAACGCGCACACACACACACACACACACACGTTGACACATTGTCTCTGTCCCACCTCCTTGTTTCCTCTCTGACTGTAATTACATTTATATATCACTTTCTCTGCATGATCAGTCTCTTCACCTCTGTGTCCTCTTGTAACAGAATGAATATTACTGTAGGTTAGACTTTCTGTGGAAGAACAAGTTCAAGAAAGAGTGCGAGGAGATCGAAACCATGGAGAACCTCAACCGGGTTCTGCTGGAGAACGTTCTGCCGGCGCACGTCGCCGAGCACTTCCTGGCTCGCAACTGGAAGAACGAGGTGGGCGTTTATGACCTGCTGCTGTTCCAATTGTTCCTTTCGTTACAGATTGTGTAAATAGTGTTCAGACTAACAGCTGCAGCACTTATTTGGCGCGGTTTTACCGAGGCCTTTGCCGTTCCAGTGGCTTTGTGCCAAGACCCATTACGTCTATTTGCCGTGGTGAGGTATTGGAAACACCTAATAATATTCTATATTTCAAGTCAATGCAATAGATTTGGAACAGCGTATTCGCAATTGTTATGCCCTTTGCAGGTATTGCCCAAAGCCTGAAACTGTTCATGGGTTTCATGTTGAGGCAGATTAGTGTATTTTTGACTTTTGTGCTGTGAAAAATAAATGAAACTGCTTAATGAGTTTAGAATCACAATCCTGGTGGAACTAACCGTTTTTGAAAAGATAGATAGTTGACTTTATTAGAAGATAGGGCAGATACACACACACACACACACACACACCTGCTACTGCATTTAAACCATCTCACCAAAGTCTTACTTTTGAAAATTCTATTTAGAAAGAGAAGGTGACTTGTGGCATGTGGATGACTTACCGGCTGCGAGTGTTGCTGTGTAAGCTGTGAAAAGTAAAGTTTCACATTTTAGGTCATTTAAAGGGACAGAAGGCCCTGTTATTTTAAAATCGCAACGCTGCCTACGCTGCAAAAATCGAAATGAAGATGACTATATGCCTTTACTTGAACACAATCCAGGCGCTAGGTGCTGTTCTAATGGATATTAAAACTATTAAAACTGTACTACTGCTACATGGACTGGTTTGCCTGGTATCAGGATGGCGTCCTCTGTATTTCATCCATGTCGGTATTTTGTGGTTCATCAATTCCCCCCCAATTTTTTTTTTATTTCTCAGCTGCCTGTATTTCACCCGATGCTTTCTGTCGTGCAGGATCTGTACCACCAGTCCTATGACCTGGTGTGCGTCATGTTCGCCTCTATCCCGGACTTTAAAGAGTTTTACACAGAATCTGATGTCAACAAGGAAGGACTAGAGTGCCTCAGGCTCCTCAATGAAATCATTGCTGACTTTGATGAGGTAAATATCCCTAACTCTCGCAAAAACCCCAGCAGCCCACGGAGCGCACAGAACCCACCCTGGATGTCATTTACAGCAGCTTTCAGTGCTAATGGTTGCGTGCCTAGTATCTACTGGGACTCTTTGTCGAATTTACCCTAAAACATATATAAACATATGGATATAAATACACATAAGCGGATGTATTGCTTACAGCCGCATAAGCAATCTTTTCACAAATGCATCATGTACGTATTTGCGCGTGTAGCTGCTGTCGAAACCTAAATTCAGCGGCGTGGAAAAGATCAAGACCATCGGGAGCACGTACATGGCCGCCACCGGGCTGAACGCATCCACCGGGCCCGAGTACACATCGCAGGTACACTCGTCGCAGACCGGACTTTTATTCAGGGATTGACTCATTCGCATTTCACCAGAGATGAATGTGTAACTGTTTTATTGTTTGTTGTTGTTGTTTTTTTACCTCCACCGATTTTCCCAGGAGCACGACAGGCAGTACATGCACATAGGGACGATGGTGGAGTTTGCGTTTGCCTTGGTGGGGAAGCTGGACGTTATCAACAAGCACTCCTTCAATGACTTCAAACTCAGAGTTGGTGAGTTTACACACGAAAGTGTTATGAGACGACTTCAATTGGTTGCTCACATATTGCGTGTCGTGCCATTGCAATTTCTTTTTATTTCATCGTTTGCGGATAAGTGCTCGCTGGACGTTCAATTACTTTCCCTTTTGGTTCGGCAACTTACTGATCAGATAGTGTGGATGGAGACAAATAATCCTAGAACAACGGAATTCAGCGGACGGGAAGGCACTTAGTTGTTTCCTGTCGGATATCAAATAAGATATCGCTGCTGTTGGGCAAGACATCCAGCCCATGGAGACTCGAATTTAGATTGGTAGAAGTCGTTGTGTTCCTGCTCTGTTTTTATTGACATTAACACAGGTTAGGGCTTTGTTGTAGAGCACAAGAATTGGAACGTGGCTAGAATTATCTATCTGGTACCATCATCTTGAATGAAACAAAAACGGAGGCTCTACGTGGCAATTAAATGAAATGCCAGCAAGACGTAGGTGCCGTCATGGCAACACGACAGCAGAGAGTGTAACTGACTAAAGAGTAGTAGAGGAGAAAAGCAGGCGGGCAAATCCCCGCTCTCCGTGTGCAGTAAGAGTCGGAGTTCCGTACCATTAACTCAGCAGTGGGCACGTGTGGGACAGTGCAACCCCTGCTGCGCACAGCCGTGGCTTTGAACGCCCCATCTGCAAGGGATGCGAGTCCCCTCCCCCTCTGGGCCTGGACAGAGTTAGTGGCCACGTGCTTGCGTGTGCGTGTGTGTGTGTGCGCTGTTTTTGCAGAGGTCAAATTTCCGATTGCCGGGAACCGACCGATGCCGGTGTTGCCACAGTGCCGTGCGATGAACTCGACTCTCAGCGCCACCATTGCACGGCACTCTGGCGACACCGGCGTCGGCGTTCCGATGAAATCTCCTGAAAGACACATCGCAGAATAGACACAAAATGACCAATTCTTGTATTATAACAAGATTCTCCTTAATAATTCCTTTGAAGGACATTTCACTCAAACGAAACAAACGCCTTACATAACGTAGCTGAGCATCCACGTGGGCGTAAGCAATTTAATGCGTCATCAAGTATATGCTTAAAAATAGCAACATGGTAACAGTAGTGCAATCTCCAACTCCAGGTTAGAACCAAATCTGTGGAAGTGTGGTCAGTGAATGCCTACGTTAACCCACCGTTGTGTTTCTTGTTCAGGTATCAACCATGGTCCAGTGATAGCTGGAGTCATCGGGGCCCAGAAACCTCAGTATGACATCTGGGGCAACACAGTGAATGTAGCCAGTCGAATGGACAGCACCGGGCTCCTGGGGAAAATACAGGTGATACTGAGTCCCATGATCTTTCTAACCGCAATCGTCTGTGTAGTTCAGAGCCTGATATCCCATACTCCATCGCTCCACTGGGCGTGTGTCGTGTTCCATGAGTTACGCTGCAATAACTCGCATGCTCACAAATGGCTTTTTAACACGCAGTTAAAAAATTGTTCTCAAGCCGCCTGTTGGCAGAAATCTTACAGTTCCGAGATGTCTAAAGGAATGGGAAAACTGTTCACAAAATCATGTTCCGTATTCCAGTCTTTATTTTCGGTGATTTTCTACCACGTGTGACGCTCAAACGTCACAAACTGCCGGGGCACCGAGCGGACAGTGTACTCACCTGCGTGACATGTGGCCTTGGGGATCAGTCCGCGTTACACTTCGACACGCCGACACATTTGATAGACCACTGCGACACTGTCAAACCCAATCCAAGAGGGCCCGGTGATACTTTAAAGACGCAGATGCAGCAGCACTAAGGAATAAGAACACATTTTACAGCCCGTGTTCCTTTTCGCCCATGAGCATTTGCATATTAAAACCCAGAGGACAGCAGCGTTAGTGTTATATTTGCATGTGTGTGTACGAGTAAAGCTTCAAGTGACTCCTTGTCGTATACTCGTTTGTTGAAAAGCTGCAGGGCCCTGTAGTCATCACTCGGCACTGTACCTCTGATAATCCTGGACCTGAAGAAAAAAAATAGTTCTGGTACCTGTAAGATTGCAGCCTTTACTTGACATGCACATTTTTACAATCTTGTTTGATCAATCCAAAAGGTTATAGGATTTAGACACCATTTGTATGCCAATATTAGAACCTAGGTCCGGCGCATGCAGAGCTGCATTGTTCAGGATACGAGCCTTCGTTCAACATAAGTTAACAGTCATATTCCCCTCAGCTCCCGGAATTGTATTTGTGTGGAGAGCCGGGTGTTTTTGGCTGCAGGGAGTTAATCCAGTTGTGTGACATGAGCAGAATGGACGTCATCCGTCTGCCTCTCCCTGCAGGTGACGGAGGAGACGAGTCGGATCCTCCTGACCCTGGGCTACGTGTGCTCTTGCAGAGGAATCATTAACGTCAAGGGCAAAGGGGAGCTCAAGACCTACTTTGTGCACACAGAGATGACCCGCTCGCTGTCCCAGGGCAACGTGATGCAGTGAGACGGGGTTCCGGAAAGAAAACGCAAAAACACGCCGAATTCACGCAAAGCACAGACTTTCATTTCGGATGGATGAAGGAGGAGCGAGCTCCTCGGTGAGAGAAGGACACGCAGAGTAATCCGATCTGGGGACAAAAAAGTCTGTGCGTTGGACCGCCAGTTATCTATGTCACTTATGTAACTGTAAGTGTAGCATGTACAGCAGGTAGGCATCGACCCCTGGAATACTTTGTAATTTGAATGTCAGTAAAGCCACAGTCCCGATTCTGACACGGCACCGTTGAATACCGTGACTCGGTTCCGTGAAGCCTGTGACTCCTTTTTTTTTTTCAGGCAGGTGCATCCAAAGACAGAATCTCGATTCTGTTTCGTTTTCTAGGACCGGTACGTTTTGGATGTCAAAACACGCGCACTACGAGGAAGAGAGCGACTTTTAAAAGCCACTTTTTACAAGATGACGCACAAAAGAAGTCATAGATGGATGGATGATAAAAAAGCATTCAAAGGAGAAACTGTTGATGGCCACAGGTGAAGCTGGTGTTGTCACAAAAAAAAAAAAAAAAATACAAGGCGACACACATAGGTGTACATAATTCCATCAACCTTGTTAGAAGCACGAAGTCTTGGATGTATTTTTACAGGTGGTGCGGTGTGTAGGACCTTGAAAATACATAAAAAAAATAAAAAAATAAAAAACAATTTATGAATATATTATGATATTCATGCGAGGCACGGTTTCAGAAAACTGTCTGCATTTTAATCATCTTGCCTCCACTGACTGTTAACACCAAACTGCAAATTACAAGTGTTTATGGTACAGGTCAGATTTGTTGGTGCCTGCTGAAAATAGCATATGGATTAAGAAAAGCAAGGCTACAGCAAAACAAGTAGATAACAGAGGGATAGAGATGATTTCAATGTGAAGACTTTAATTTTGGGACCCCCGCCCCCCAGAGCCTGATCAGTGTACAGGGTAGCTTTAGAGAGTGTACGATGGCTTTGTAAGAAAAGAAAATCCCACAAAAAAAGTGTTTTGATGTTTTGATGATGCCATTTTTTTGTTTTTGTAAAAACCTCATTAAAATTTCTATGTATTTCAACATGACAGGACTATTGACTCACAGTGAACAATAGGATGTCAATCTCCCCGTGTAATTCATATCTACTAAAAGATCTGTGTGATGCTGTGACGTAGGAATCTACTGTATGTGAACTGATGACATCGTTAGACACAGCATATAAACATACGATTATCAGGGCGGAAGTTAAATCATTAATTGAATTTTAATTCAATTAAATCCAACAATTTTAATTTTAATTCAAAAACTTCAATTTGTAGAGATCCTATGAGCACTGCGTTCTCTTTCGGAGAAATCATTTATTAAAAGCTGTAGGGACTCCTACCTAATCTAAAAATATTAACTGCCCCACATTAACCATTGCTGAAGACAAAAATGAATATTGATGCTATACTGGGATGCAGTGCGACTTTCTGCCGTCACACTGCATCATTTTCTTTCCTTTTCGACCTGCAGCAGAATTTGAAAACATTTCTGTGACGACTCTTGTTTCAAGACTGCGCCGTCCAAATGGGTTTCATTTCAGACAGCAGCCGCACAGCTAACCACCGGTGGTCGTGCCGCCGCTCACAGAAAATGAAGAGCGGGTCAGTGTTTTAAAAGGTCATTTGACATCACAGAGCAGAGCCACACCCCGGAGGATCCAATAATCAGGGGGAAGTGTAGTCTTCAGATCCACAGCTGCGATGTAATTCAAGTCCGTCCTGACTGGCTTCTTATAGATGGGACAAGAGTAGAGGCGGGAATCCTTCACACCTGAAACATGGGAAAAAAAAAGAACGTTTCCATAAAATAAAATATAAATAGCCGGCAAAAACATCACTTACTTACACACGTAATTGACTGGACAGAATAAACACAAACAACTACGTGCGTATTTGTGGCGTAGGAACTCAACAGCAGAACCCACGTGATAAAATACCGCGCTTTTATCAGAACCCAGATATAAAACATGGTTTCACTTGATGTTATTGATTTACGGAGTGTAGCATGATGTTTTTTCCAACCCCCCCGCTCAATTCAGGAAATGTGCTTTTTTCCAGCACCACCTTGTCGGTCTTTGATTTTTGACATTGACAGCGGTTTTGTTGTTAAGCCTGCGAGACACAACACGGAGGGGGGCACAAAAACAAAAAGAGCCAACGGGCAGGAGTGGTGTAGTGGACATAAAAAGGGTGAATTTCTAGTGAAACATACATTGCCAAACAAACATATGCCATACATATCCTTATGTATGGTATGTATTGAACGTAAACACAGGAATCGTCAGATTAGAAACATACAGCGAAAGCCATCATCCAAATCCATCCATTGTTGCCTTTTTTGGAAAAAAAAAAAAAAAATCCAAATATCGTCAAGTAATAAGTCTCACCATTATTCTCGGCGTACATCCTGATCACAGGCATCATCTCGAACAGGACTTTGGGTTTGGAGTCGACGAGTTTGCAGCCGCGCCGGTCCCAGCCGGCTCCCTCCAGGTAAAGGCCGTAGACGTACACTCCCTCCGCGGGGGCTTGGGTGATGTCGTCCTTCATCCACTTGGTCACCTCGTTGCACAGCACCATGCGGTCCAGGGCCCAGCCCTTATTGGCCCTGGTGATCTCCTGCGAGAGCGGGGACAAATTTGTCCGTCGAAATTGAATCGAAAGCGGTTGAGGCAGCGATGTGAGCCGGGTGACATGACAGCCGTGACATTTGTTTCCCAACCCAAGAAAGAAAAACTCCATCGATGGCTTTGCGGCGCGAGGTTGCGGTACCATACGGAAAGAAAATCAATCCAATATGACTCAAAAGAGCAAAAGCTGAGTCCCGCATTAATGGAATTTGGCGCTGTGTTCTCTCTGCCGTTGCAGCCTCTTTTAGAAAGAGACAAAAAATACTGTGCGACGAGACAGAAGGACAACGGCAATCGACAGAGTCTGAGCTTCCTGCACACGGTTAGCGATGTCCAAGGGAAAGCTGAAACGTCTCTGCTGTGAAGTCCTTAAAGTTAAGTGAGTGGCATCAGCAATATTCCGCTATGGAAGAGATTTTGTAGTGTACGATGCAGTCATCCAAACCTGAGAGCCATGACACTTTTCTATTCCTATTACTTATCTATTAACTTTAAATAATTCAATTGTTGCTTGACTGGATTGTCATTCATTTTAGACAATAAAAAAAAAGAATCAAGTCCCAAGGCCATCCATCATGATGGTAGAAGGTTCGGAGTTATTTAGCCGACGAAGAAAGATATTACCAGGAACAAATGGGTAATGACTGCTCCGGTGGAGCCAGTATACAAAATATATTTTAATTACATCTAAAGCCGTAGTGTTGAACTCAATACATTATTTTCAATTGCGATTCATTGGAAAACAAAGAAATACACTTTGGCTTGCTTGAAACCGTGTCCGCGTGTGCCATTGGGTGGTCGTGCACGCGTGTTGCGGCTGTGCGATGGTGATTATGTGTGTGTGTGTGTGTGTGTGTGAATGCTGCCGCTCCCTCTGCTTGCCATCTGCCATCCGGCGGTGGATAAGTGGGTAGGTGTACCTGTCTCATGGCTGTCAGGAAGCCCTGCGGGTTGAAGAAGCCTGTCATCCAGAAGCAATTGGGCCGCCCTTCAAAGATCCACGCCTGGAACTGCCGGTTCCGCTCAAGCAGCTCTGTGAACCAGAAGCCCAGGGTGCTGGAGGCCCACGATGCCTGAGACCCAAAGACAAACAACAACAATAACAAAAGATTACGACGAACGACTGAAATCTGTCCCCGGGCCGGATCAGAGGACAGGACACGGGGAGCATATTAAAGACGTGAGACAAAAAAACAACAACTTCTGGAAGATGAGAGGACGAGAGGAAAAGAAAAAAATATCAGCACAATAGATTTTTTTTTTAGATTGAGAGAAGAAACACGATACAACAACAAATAACAGCCTTGAGGCCCATGGGGGGGCAGATGGCACTGCGAGAAGAAGATCTTTGTTTCCCAAGCAGGAAGCCACTCAAGTATACATTATTCTAATGATGTAATGTGCGCGGGGGCACGGATTGAATATCAACAGAATGATTCAAATCCACCAGTCCTGTTTTCTTGTCCACTCAATGTCTTGCGATTAATACTGCGGCAATTTATGCCCTGAAGTTTTTCTGGAAAAGTTCATTTCCCCTTCATCGCAGAAATGGATTTGGCCATTGTAGATGAAAATGCACATTTATAAGACGGCACATCGGGTATGAGTGGCGACGGTCAACTTGACACATCCGGGATGGTTTTCAGAAACAAGCTAGTGAAACAACAGCTGAGAACCGAAGGGGCTTTTGGAGATATCGACCCTCTCTGAGCAGCCTTTGGCTGATGGGAGGAGTTTGGTCAATCAGGGAAATTCACCACACCTGGTGTTCTGCTGCGCTACATAAGCTGGTGAGCCATTGAGCCAGTCGCACTCTCCCCCTGGCCTCCAGTGCTTTTTGGCCATACGGTGCTTGTTTCAATTTTAGCTTTTTTTTAAAAAGACTCAGCTGTAGTAGAACTCGTTTATGGCCTTTTTACAACTGACGGTAGTTGACGAGGTGGTGCCTTTTGGTTTCAAAGCGGCCCCAGACAAAATGTTTATATTGGAACGCCAACTTACATTTAGATGAGCATTGTTATAATTCTAGGGATGGATGTGGCTGTTTTATGAGAGGGGGTGTGGCGACCCTCTCTCCGATGATGGGAGGTCGTTAGACAGATTCGCATCACCTGGTCTGCTGCACTTTATCAGCTGGCGGCATTAAGTCAGTCACTCTCTCCCCCTGGCTTCCACAGAATGTAGTTTGGGTTACAGTGCGATTGTTTATCATTTCCTTTTGACAGCGTCATTAGTATCATAAATAAAAGAGATCTTAAACGATGACAGTATTACAATGGTTACTTTAGCCCCTTGGGAAAATATATATTTCCAACTGAAAAAGATATCAAAGGCTAGCTGGTCCTTTAACAGTGTCCGTGTCACAGTAATAATAATCAACTCTCAGTTTAATGATTGGACTTCTGTTACATCATCACATAAATGTGCCACGCAATTTGTTATTACGATTTTGTATTGACATGCTGCCTTGGATCCTGCCCAGCTCTGAGGAAAATGTAACTGTATATACTGTACATTCAATATTTAGATCTAATTAAAGGCTACTTGTCTTTCAAAACAAGTGCTGGTGCTTCTCTGGGAATACGTTCTAATATATTATTTGATTTCATTTTATCTTATATTTCATTTAATACTCCACCTGAAAATCAACAGTTTTCAAAGTGACGAGTGTCAGTTCGGTTTTGTCATTTTGAATCGTGGGGCGACCTACCTTTTTCCAGCGCGCGGGAATGCGTGCATCGTACATGCAGTCCAAAGCGTCCCGCAGGTTCTCGCTCATGATGATGGTCCCGTCGATGGCCAACTTCAGGTCCGTCAGGGTGTTTCGGACCAGAACTATGACCCTCTGCATTTGGTCGATCTCCTGACGCAGGAAGATGTTCATGGGCTGGAAGGGACCCATCTTCTGCAGACGTTCTCTCACCTGTTTTCATTGAAGCCCATTAGATCATATAGAAACAATAAAAACACATGGTCACGAGCCTCGAGCCTTCTGGGGGTCATTTCGGCAACGGGTACCGATTTCATACAGTTTCACTGCTTTCATGCACGGTGAAGACTAACATGCACGCCGATAGATGGAACTCAAAATGGTAGTCGCAGGGGCACAGCTTTCCATGAGGAGCATTGCACCTCGACTCGGAAGTCACATTCTCACCTCGATTTCGCTTGAGTGAAAAGAAAACCGAAAAAAAGAAAGGGAGAAAACCAAAAATAGCTGCACTAACACCCCCCTCCCCTCTGTCTATTTCTATTTCTCGTCTCTGTCTGTCCCTGGCACGCACGCTCGCGCGCTATGACTGCACCGCACCAGCCACTTTGCACTGGACACGCGAGCGAGAAGAGAAACGCAGCACATGTTTCTCCTCAAGCTGTTCATGATGCACACGCACACACGGGCTCACTTCAAAGGGCACGTAGTCGGGAGGCAGTTTCTCCAGCATGTCGTCAGCCAGCCTGGACACCACGGCCTCTCTGGTCTCCCCTCTGCCCGACGAGCTGTCTTTAGGCTGAATACTGAGGATGGTGTCCAGAACGTCCTTCGCCAGTTTGCTCTGGTGAGTTATGTCCGCGTTGGGGTGGAGGCCAAACACCTCCGGGGTATCGTAAGCCGGCAGACCCTGTGAGAGACGGAGCATCAGTTATTGATATCAGGGGGTCAGTTGTTTTGTAAATGTCACCCCCCCCCCCTCTGGTGTGAGAGGACCCCAGTGCAGTGGTGAATGGCCTAAAATGTGCTGGCAGAAACAGACGAGATTCTCCAACAAGGTGTAATTTTTATGGGTCTTTCTCTCTCTCTCTCTCTCTCTCTCTCTCTCTCCCTCTCTCTCTCTCTCTCTCTTTCTTCTGTTTCACAAACCCACTCCCTGCACTGCATTTTTTTTGTCACAGCTAAGCCCACTGTTGGCCTGGGGGAAGCTCAGACTGCCAAGTGTCTCCTCTGGTACACACAGGGTCACCGGCTGCTTCTTTTCACCCTTCGCTTCTCAGAAACGGTTCATTCACGCCAAACTCTCTGACCAGCTAGTTTACCGTAAATACTGTAGTAATTGCCCTGACAAGATCTTTTACAATATAAGCAAAGCCAATTATTTCCACTGGGCACAGGATTAAGCCAAAGGTCGCGCTGCTGGTAAATCAGGTCTCATCTCTGCGGTGATCGGCAGCTGTATTTGTGATGCAAGGGTAAAAAGACGCAAATCCCTTGTTTCACTTTTGGGAGTACACCCGTGATATGAATTCCTACCATCACAGAGACGGCGCTGACTTGAATGTACATCGTTACTGGCAGCAGTGGACCCTGGTTGCACTTTTCTCTCACAAACCGTTTGCTATTAGATCTTCCAGTCTGAGGAAATAAGCTCACATACTTAGCTCTGACTGATAGGCGCTCTGGTCTCGCAGGATAAGTAACTCAGCTGAATACATACACACACACACACATATATATATATATATATATACTGTATATATATGTATATATAATTCACTGATATCAGGACTATTTATTTCTTCTTCTTCGTGGCTGTCATTGATTGCAATTAAATTTGGTTCAAAAACAGGTTTCGGGATTACGTTCTGGAAAGAAGCTATTCTATTTAGGAAGGTTGCATGTTTTTTTAACGTTACGCAAGAACATCCGCTCACAATGATTAAATAGGCAGTGAAATGCACTGAGTGGAAACTGTGCTTGGTTCAAAGACACCGTGGCGTCTTTTAATGACGATAAGAAGGCAGGCCATGTGTCGGTGCAGAGTAACTGATGGCAGCCCGGTTTTATTAGGATCAATAATGTGATGTGAGCTCAGTGATCTAATGTGCTTTTTTTATTTTTTATAAATAATTTGAGTCCTTCCGTCATGGTGCAATGTTGTGAAATGGCAATTAGTACATGAACATCATAGTGTTACATCATTGTATTTTGGCACACTGAGCAAAAACAGATTTATTTGCCTATTTGCTAATCAGATTTCTACTGTGTTCCGTTCTTCTATGAATCGTGTGAAGACATTTGTGATTTATGTCGTTCATCAGCTAGTTTATCCCTCAAACATCAATCACTCCGCATCCAAATAGAGTCATGCATCCGGAGAGAGGCTCGCCTCCCAGGAAAAAATGGGATGACAGCGGTTTGCTGGACAGCATAGCCTTTGCCCTTCGCTGTGGTCAATTATTTCATCTGAGGGAATTTTAGATTTGCTCTTGTCTGTCTGCGATGAAAAAAATCATGCACAAACACATACATGTGCACACACACTCACATGCACAAACAGACTATGGTGCATTTCATCTGTGCAGAATAAGTGCGATGGTGTATATTTCTATTGTTGAGAGAAAGAGATGCGTCTGTGTGTGTTTATATCTGTGTCTGGATGCGTGTGTGTGTGTGTGTGTGTGTGTGTGTGTTCTCTAAGGCTGCATTTGTCATTTTCTATTTAAGATGCAGTGCAGTGAAAGAAACTGGCTCAGCCTGGCCCCTCTGTGCATCTGTCATAATGAAACTAGCTTTAATGAAACTAGCTCAGGAACTGCCTCCAGTCACCACAAACGCGCACACATAGACGCACGCACACTAGGTAAACACAATAATAAACAATATATTATCTGTAATGAATAGAGCATGCTCACATTCAATCTAAAGCCATAAATGACAGCCTCTGTATGGATGTGAAGAAAATGAGGGCATTAATCCAGAAAATTCATTTTTTGTCCCTTTATACCTGCTTTACGACTTTAGATTAAAATGTGCTGACTACAAACATCTTCCTCCTGGGGTGGTACCCACCTGAACGTGTGTCAGATACTGGTCCACGCTGGAGCATTTTGGAATGCTGTAGCCCTTGTAGAAGTTGAAGCTGGGCCCAAACATGTCCTCACTGAACCACACCTTGGCAAAGGTGTTGAGGAGGCGCTTGTCGTAGTCGTCTGTCACACGGCCGCCATATTGAATCTCTCCGATCATGTATCGCACTGTGCTCCAGGAAACGCCCTGAGGAGATGAACAGGATATGTATTGTGCAGTGTATGGTGTATTATAACCTATCTTCAGAAGCCTTACAAGATTCTATAGAGGTTTATGGAAGAAACTGTTATCTATAACGCAACACTTGGTTATCCGCTTATACGGTACGACCCAATACAGGTGTGCAGTGTGGGTACCTTTTTAATGTCCATGTCATCCAGGTGGTTCTGTACAAACTGGACGGTGGCGTTGAAGTCCGCCTGGTTGAACTCGTAGGGGATGTTCCATCCGAGAGGCCCGTACTTTCTCCTCTCCTGCACCGTGCTGTGGAGGAATGCAACTCCGTAGAGCATTGGCTTCCACTGCGCCATATTACTGACATCTAACAGGTCCTGGTTTATTCCTGCAGAGGGATACACAGGGGGACACATGTGCGGTGGTGACTGCATGTTTATTTCTTGTACAAGGTGACTGAATCCAGGTGTTTTATTATTTTTGAACACTGCTCCAGCAATACTGATGGCTCACCTCCATAAGTCCTTTTCAGTCCTGCTTTGAGGCCCTGTGGCGGTTCGCTGGTGAACTTGATGGACATCTGCAGGAGGGTGATGGGGAAATGCCTGTGGACCTCTGTGGTCATCCACAGGCGGAAGCTCTCGTGTACGAGGTCCGTCTCTGCCACCGTGTCCATCAGTTCGTCCATGAAGTCCAGACCCAGGTGGCAGTTCTGAAGTAAGGCCCAGCCGCCCTGTGGACGCTCACTGTTATCATCCATATCAAGACCCCATGGTCCCCGACCCCAGATCTGAAGTGATTTTTTGGAAGCTCACACCACTGACTCACGTTAGCCATGGTCTGCTGCAGAAGCTTGCGGGCGTGGACCTCCTGCCCTTGTCCCATGGAGACGTATCGGGTCTCGATCTTCAGCTTCTTCCCCAGCGCGATGATGGAGTCAGTTGGATCGGAGCCCATCGACAGGAAGCAGATGAGAGGCGTTCGCGGGTCTGATTCCTCCCACGTCTTCTCCACGTCCAGAATCACCCCTTCAGTGTACTTCTCCCCCATTGCGCCCATTATGTATTTACGGGCCTGGAGGAGAAAGTCAAAAGAAATGAGATATAGTACATTTATTGACTGCTTGTTAACGGATCATGATAAATCGAGAGGGGAAAGACCTATTTCAGGCCAGTTCAAAACTAAATATTGGAATAACTTGACGTTTTCCTTGCAGGCTGGGGACTGAGTGAATTGTTCAAAGAATTTACTGGCAGTACACATTTATACACATTTGAGTCAACAGGAAAGAGGGGGTGGGGGTAAGGCAAGGACAACTGCTGAGCTGTGAGCGAGTGCAACAGAATAAATTCCACTCTAGGCTTGTCTGCAGTGGACCAAAAAATTACCCATCAGTAAAAAAGCAAATGTCCATTAGCCTTTGCGGATATTTACGTTTACTAGACCCTCGGGGAGAGAACTACTTTCCCCTTCAAGGAAAGCTTTGGCCACCGGAGATGTTAGTGTAGATTAGAGGACTTTCAGCTTTTTTTTCCTGGACCCGTCTCTTAAATACAAATTCAGTTTTTGAAATAAAGTCTCATTCCCAGTCCTGTCAGTTCGAATACGCTACTTTAGGCGACTGCGCTGAATTGGATCCACACTAGCCACGCTGATTAAAGTCAAAAGAAAGGTATTTCAACCAAGTTGATTCGCCAAAATTAGATTCTGGATATCATAACCACACATGAGCCTAACCTGTGCGATGGTCCTGTCAGGACACCAGCAGCGTATGAGGAGCAGACGTCTGAAACAGTCGAGGGCCTGGTCGTAGGAGTTCGGTAACGCGTCCTCTTCTGGGGCCTCCTTATCGAACCACAACTTCCACTGCTTCTCGTTGCACCTTATCTGCACGACAGTGTAAACAGCTCTGACACGGGAACACATGGAATTGAGACAACCCTTTCTCGCTTCCACAAACAAAATGTCACAAGTAGAGGATGATGGGTATTCGCATCTGGACATACACTCAATGATGTTCAGAGCAGCTTGAGACTTAAATTAGAAGCAAATTGTACATAGTTCCCTATGTGATATTTAGATAATAATAATAGAAATACTTTTTCCGCAGAGGAAATATACTTGTGTGATGTAGGCTTACCTCTATTCTTCACCCAACAAAGTTCTTTCTAGTATATATACGCCATGTTAACAAAGGGTTACTGAGATGTGAAAAGCCTTATAGTTTCTTGGTTCAAATTGACACCTTGACAATGGAGAGCTGCTTGCTTCAGTCTATTACCCACTGAACACTTCCACTTAAGAATTTAGGGGGCTCAGTGCTCTGCCGAAGAGCACATTAACAGCAGCAGCCGTTAATAGAAAGTGTCAGGCATTAACATCACAAGCGTGATTTTCTGAGCCAGTCTGGGGATTTCAGTGAACCTCTCCGCTCACAAGGCGTAAATGATTGCATGAATATGCTTTTATTGATTTATTTATTTTTTACTGAAATCAGGTGGAGTTTAAAAGCTTCCGTGTCATGTGTGCGATACAGTGTCCCCAAAGTATCAAAAGGGAGGCGCCGATGGCTTTCTATCTCTCTCTCTCTCTCTATGGAGAAAAGCAACACAATCCTGTCCTCATCCGGTCCTGCGGATGTCATAAAACATCAGGCTGTATATCATCCACGCAAACACATAAAAGTGTACACACATACACTTGTGTGTGTCTGCCTATGCCAACATGCTCTCCAAAACAGCATATATTGGCGGTTTCCTCATCTCTAACTCATTTCATGTGCTTCCATGGGAGCCACCACCTGTCAGTCACCAATAAGGATGTGTGTGTTTGTGCCTGAGTGACAGTCACACGGAATGATGTGCATGTGTGTTCATGTGTACATGTATGAGAAAAGACACAATACATGATATTAATTTGCTTTTCAGAGCTGTGAAAAATAATTAATAAGCGCCGAGAGACTACTCTGAGTGCGGAGCACGTTTGTGTGTGTGTGTGTGTGTGTGTGTGTGTGTGTGAAACAGATGACAGATGAGCAACAGATACCCGCAGACAGAATAAAATAAATAAAGTCCTTGAGGATTGAAAATCACTCAGGTCAGATCTTTCAGTAATTGCCTAGCTGTTCAAGCTGCGTCTGTGTGTATGTGTGTGTGTGTGTGTTTGTTTGTTTGTTTGTGTGTGTGTTGTACCTGATCCAGGATGTCAGAAAACTGCCACAGTTTGCTCAGCTCTACAAGGTTGAGCCAGGTCATATCAAGGATCCATTTAGCTGGTTTCTGAGGACAGGCCTTCAGGTCTAGAGATGCACCTCCTGGGTGAGACACACACACACACAAAGGCAGGACTGTGGTAAAAATATATATTTCCACCAAATGATATGCAAAAATGCCAAAAGAAAATACAATGATGCATGCAAACATGCAAAAAACAATCTTCACAAATATACACAAAATGCTGTCATGGTGTGGGTCCATGTCCAGCAGGTTGGAGTTGACAGATGGTGAAGCTGCGTGCAACAAGCAGACTGTGTCTGGCCGTGCCAACTGTCTTAGCTGGCTTTTATCCTTGGGGTGAGGAGCACTTCATATCTCCGATTCATTGAACTGCAATGCTACAAATGTGTTGGAAATGGGTGTAAAACGTTCAAATGAGTTTTAAGGAAAAATCGAGAAAAATTGATGCTTAGAGGGAAGAATAGGAAACAAGCATTAGATGGCACATTGAGTGTAGTTTATCAAAGAACACAAAGGCCGTTCGGAGATGAGTCATATCTCTACAACGGCACCTGTAGCTTCTTTGCTCATTAAGTCGAAACTGGAATAAAGTATTTTTAAAAAAGGGGAAAAAAGCGCACGTTCACCTGCATGAGAACAAAGACAACAGAGCATGTTCAAATGAAACCTGCATGTAGTGCATAGCCTATTCTCACCTTTAATGAGTGTGAGGAACTCCTCGTGTTTCACCCTGTTGCTCTGCATGTCGACCTTCAGTGTCAGCAGCAGGGTGAACAGGAACTTGTGCTCTTCGTAGAGCCCTCGCGCTGCGTACTTATACACCTCAAAGGTCATGAACTCTATGATGTTGCTGATGCGCTTGCTGGTGATGGGGCTCTTGGAGGACCTGTAGGAGGAAAGTAGACAGGCATACAGGGCGTTTACGGTTTGCCTCTTATGAGCCAGTGGGAGCACTTGCCATAATGTGGCATCGTCCACGCTGTTGATATTAACTGCTTCAAATCAAACACAGACTTCAGATCACAGCATGTTCAGACCAACCCAACCCAATGAGCACAGAACTGTCTATTTCTGGTTTATTGACACGTGCATAAACAGCCCCCGCTGTGAGGCACTGGACGCCTGTGGCCCTATGGCTTGAGTTGAAATCATTTGTGCAAAGGCCAACTGGTCAAAAAGGAATATAATTGTGTTTGATGTATGTACTGTTCAGTTAAATTAAATTGTAAGAAAATAAGTCCATTATATAATAGCTGTATGTTTTAAATAGCATATGAAAAAGTGGGGTTACAGTGACATCAGACAAAGTGTCTGTAAGTAAATTGTTCAATCTGCATTGGCAAGAATTCAAAAGCACACACCCTTTGATGTTCTGCGAACAATCACTCACCAAAGCAAGTAAGTGGACATGATGAAATATGAGAAGTATTGAAAGAAATACTTTGGGATCATTTCATCATATCGTCCCACATGATGGGGATTACAACTCTTACTGGGTCAAGGCGGCTCGAGATTTATTTACATTTGGTGGATGCAGTGACCCAAATTCATGGCAGAGAGCAGCAAACGGCAGAGACTCCTCACCTAGCCAGTGAAAGGTCAAAAAGTCCCAGGAACTGTCTCAGCGAGGTCTGATACATGACATTCACCATGCTCATTTCAGTGATCAGGAAGTACAGGATACTGCCTCTGGTGGCCACTGGAAACATAACACAATAACAATGAAAACAAGAAAAATAGGTGCGTTTGTAACGTTGTATTCCTGTCACACAATGTGTCACAAAAAAACTGTATGTGTATGTAACACTTGTATGCTGTTCTATTCGTCGTGACAAACCGGGTCGATACTCTTCTCGAGCAGCATTAATCTGGATCTCGGTCTCTGCGGCGATCTGTAGTTTTTGCGCGACTTCTTCAGCCGTGTGTTTGGTGTTGCTCAGGACAATGATCAGACTCTCGTCGTCCACCAGGGAACCCTACGGACATTTTAAATCAGAAAAGAAATGATAATGGAAGCATTACCCAAGCAATTACTATGGTAATGGGGTTCAAATATCTTTCCCAGGAACAAATGGACCCCCCTATATGTTCTAATGTATGACAGTTGGATTTGTTTTTCTTTTCTTGCCTGTGTGCTGGTCAGTCGGTAGAGGAGGTTGTCCTCCAACTCCTTCATCTTTCTCTTGTTAGATGTCACATCTTCCAAGAGGTCTGTTCTCTCTTTCTCCAGTTCCTGGTGCCATAAAAAACACATAACACACAAACTGACCACGGGCTCATTAAAATCAAACGTTTCCCCCCGCCCCCCCCCCAGGGATCGGCAAAAATAATCACACACTTGTTTTTCGATTGAGACATACTGTAGACTGACATTTCGGCCGTGGGGCTTTGCAGGAAAATAGAACATGCTTGATATATATATTGTTTTCAAGGTCAGATCCTTCAGCCATCTGGTCATTAGTGGAGAGGCTGACACTGTCCCCCATTACGCGCTGAAGTTGAAGTTGATATGTTAATACCAGTAGTAATCCCGACTGTCAAAGTGATGTGTTGAAGCAGATTTCCAATTAAAAGCCAGTGGTTTTTAAACCCACAATGTCTGACTTTCATCAAAATGCTTTCTTCCTGAAAAGCTAAATACAATCTCCAATTATGGGACTAATATTATTTTGCATAGTGGAAGGTGGAAATGAAGCAAGTAAGCAGGAAATTAAATCTTGCTTTAGCACTTTAGGGGGCGATAGTAAGTAGCACGAAGAAGTGCCCCTTCTTTCAATGTCACACTGACACTCCATCAATAAAAGAGCACGCGCTCCTGCCGAAATAGCAACGAAAAACCAACTCCGACCCTCAGTGAAACTAGGGAAACTGTGCGTCTGTGAAGGTTTTCAGTCATCCAGGTTATACATTATCAGGAGTGTTCTAAGTAGACAAATGGACTAGTTAAATAAGAATTCTAATGCTAAATATGATATATAGGAGAAATGTAAATATCAATAAACCGGTGTGCTGATTTTCACTGTAAAGATATTGGACCGTGACATACACTATGGAAATGCTTTCGCTGAAGGTTGTCTAGGTATGGAACATATGGACATAAAATGGACACCACCAACTCAACACTGACGCGGAGCTCGTGAATGCTGCATGTTTGAATGGTAACGTGCATGGATGCAGGCTTTCCAGCTGAGACTGCTCCCTTTGTGAGGAAATCCACATTTAGCGCAGAGCTACCTATTTCCATCTGACAAGCACCATTCAACACTTCCCCTCCGGTCACAATCAAAGCCTCCTCCACATTAGGTGTCTTTGTAATGCATCGGCTTTCCTGAATGAGGGAAATCAAGTCCCCGGTAATTTTGGTGTCTTAGGGGTCTAATGAGAGCCGTGTTCCATATAGAAAGGGGTGATAATAACCTCCCACATATCTCATGGGTCACTGTAGGTGTTATAATTATATATATATATATATATTGAGATGTCACCTGTTTTTCTGTGAGGATGACCCTGCCCAGCAGCTGGTCCTCCAGCCCTCTCATGGTGACGGTGAAGTCGATGATGGAGGTGCGCGCGCTGATTTCGGGGGTGTACACCGGGTTGGGCAGCTTCGTGGTCACATAGAGCCTGAAACCCTTCATCACGTCCATCTCTTTGTCCCCCACTTTGACCTTTAAAAAGAAAATAGGAAAGCCAGAGATACATACCTCACTACCACTTAGCACAGGAATGAAAGTTCAATATTAGCACAGCGCAACAAGGTGGGCCTCGTGATATGCCGACATCCATTATGCACATGGAAATTAGAGTTTAGACGAAACTGGTGGAGGGAAGAGGGGCCATTCCTAAACATTCACATTCCACATGTCTTAGAAAATGCCACGAGCAGGCCACGCTGACAGACATGGTAACGGGTCCTGGTTAAGTGTCAGCAAACACAGCTCAAACCCTGCGTGTGTTTGTGTGTGTGTGTGTGTGTGTGTGTTTGTGCGGGCGCATACTTTTCCTCCTGCCTGCGTGTGTTTCCTCTGATCAGCTTTTAATTACTCGTGACAGCGTAACGTCTAATTATCCATCTGCCGGTTTCTCCCTGGAGCTGTCGGACGCCGACACCTTCACTTCCTTCTCATACCAGGATATTAATAGCAGTAAAGCTTTTCGGGAGACGGTGGAGGAGGAGACACTGGGGAGAGCGTCTACAGACAACTCTACTCAAGCCTGCCGTTAGGTGGCCGGGAGAATTCTGGTGGAATGTTTCGCCTGCAACTAACAAAGGCTCACTTGCAATCCCCTCAGGCTGCGAGATTCTGCGGCTCCTTCTCCATGTGCTTTATGTTCAATGTGTGTAGCAGTGCGTGTATGTGTGTGTGTGCGTGTGTGATCCTTTGACTTATGCATGAGACAGAGGGAGGCAGGTGCTGAAAAACCAGCATCTGAGAGGTGATAATGAGAGAGACAGAAATGCTTGCAATTGGATCACTTTTTTTTTATATAAAATGCACGTTTGTGTGTGTGTGTGTGTGTGTGTGCGTGCGTGCGTGCGTGCGTGCGTGCGTGAGAGAGAGAGAGTTTATAAGTGAGAGAGAGGATTGCGTGACAAACGTGAGGTCCGTCTTTGTTCACGGTGATCCGGATGAGCACATTTCAACAACCCTGCGTTTACGCTGGCCTTCCAATTGAGTTATATGGAAAATGATTGCAAAACGCTTTATAAGCACGACACATTTATGTGTGCATAAAAAAAAAAGATAATTTATTGGCTGAGGGACAAATTTAGTGCTTCCTTGTCACGCGCAATTATGTATTTCCTGCAATACGCAGAACTCACATCCACAGCCTGCTTCGGGGGTTTGTCATTTTCGGCAAATAAACGGAAGAACCATTCGAACCATACTCTGCAATTTTCCAAATAAAAATATCCATCTGCAACAGAACATTGCGGGGAAATTAGGGTGCAGCGATTCGGGAGTGGTCCGTCTTCCATCACCCAGTCACAAATGAAAAGAGCAAAGGCGAAAGCCAGCTTCCAGCGAGGACACTTAATATTGAATTTCACTTCATCAACAGGAAATGTACTTTGTTGAAGCCAGTGACACCATCTAAAGAACTATACTGTCATTTTGTTCAATGGGGTTACACTTTCAGTTTGAACTCTTTTTATTTTGTATTAGACTTGCCATGGTGGAAATCAGTTTGAAAGCACCGAGCGGATTGCAATCTGTCCCCAGAGAGTTACCATGATCTGGGACAGATGCTCCAGCTGGTGTGACCTGGGAAGCTAAAGACCCTCTCCACCCCCAGCCAGCACTACGCACTCTGTGCAGTATCGGCGTGTCGCCTTGTTTTCCCCTTTGCGCGTCAGCACAGGTGTGAGATCTGGCGTGGAAGGTGGGAACCGGCCAAGTCCCGTCATGCTCTCCGCTCGCGCTCAAAACCCACCTGCCCATTTCCCACTCTTGTAAGAGAGGTTTGAAAAAAACAACACCCATATAACCTGGTACATTAGAGTCTTAGAGGGGTTCTTTATTTGCCACTTTACCTTGTAAGTGGAGCCGGTTTTGATGAAGTTTTTCTCAAGGATGTGGTCGAGTGCTGGGTCCAGCTCCTCCCCTACGTCCTCGATCAAGAGCGGGCGCCCGAGAGAAAGACTGTCCTCCAGGTGGCTCTTGAAATACTTGTGGTTCAGCGAGGTGATCTGGGATAGGTACAGTGAAGCTCTAATGAAAAGACGGTTATGAAAAAAATGGTCTCTGAGTGATTTCCACGAGCGATGCAGTGGTAAAACGCTGCCCCTCTGTATATATAACAAAGCCCCCACCCTGAGCATGGTGTAATGGTTATGTGGAATGAAGCTTTATTCCTCCTAAGGTACAAAGACCATGCTCTGTCTGGGCATTGTGACCATCCAAACTAAGGCTGCATCACTTTTGGAGAAAAAAAAAAAAAAACGGACAACCTGACAACTGGTCTGATGAGGTCACTTGCAGAGGGGGTTTATACCGTCTCTTTGGGAAAATGCTTCTTCAGGAAACGTGTAATAGGATTCCAGAATGCATTGACTCAGCTCAGAGATTGCCCATATCAGGGCCAGTGACCTCGGCTGTTGAATTTTGCAATGCGGGTGATACTAAACAGATGAGTATGTTGGACAGGGGGAAAAG
The DNA here is from genome assembly GCA_016785305.1 of Colistium nudipinnis. NCBI lineage: Eukaryota > Metazoa > Chordata > Actinopteri > Pleuronectiformes > Rhombosoleidae > Colistium > Colistium nudipinnis. The sequence goes on from JAFBJU010001160.1 coordinate 1,098,921, forward strand.
ATTTGGTTGTGTTGTGAAAAATCTAAACCACAAACCATTATAAAACAGGCCCAGGAGTTGAGTAAATGATTATGATACTTAGAAATGGACTGTCATGCTGACATAAAGCAGGGGGGGGAGTGGTTGATTTGAACATCAATGAATCGTGGGGATTGGATAGAAAAGGACAGGACAACAAAGGAAATGCAAAAATCGAGACAAAATGACTTGATACACTGCAGTGGATGTGAATCTTAAACGCCAAGAAGATTAGGCAACATAGCTGATTGATCCACAAGAGCATGGTGGCTGTTCTTGTATAATGCTCATTAATGTTTTGCCTTCATTATACGATCAAGGAATATTTTCAGTTTACACGAAGTTAACTAATATCACAAAGTCAAAGCGCATCTTTTGATTTTTTTTTTTTGTCTATGGAACCTCACAGTCGTTTGGCTTTCAAAATTCTGTCCAGTCATTTCCAGTTGACCACAGGTGTGGCTACAAAGTCGTAGACACATCGAATGTAATTAAAGTAAACAGAACACACCTGATCACAATTTGGAGTGCCACGGAACACTTTGGTACATTTTAGATTTCAATTTCAACAAAGTTGAAAAAGAATGTAGATAAACAATGTTATTATTAAAGCTTAGTGAGCGTAGTGGACTGGCGGGCAAACGTGAAAATGTAAAAAAGTAAAAAGACACAAATAAACTCTGGAATGCTACTACAGTCACAGACCTGCAGCTCATTCCTGGCCTCCTTGTTCTTGATCCAAATCTTTCCCTGCGTCTGTGGGTCGATGAGGAGGGGGAAGCGCGTGGCTTTGGTGACAATGATGCCGTTCTGAATGGATAGATCATCACTGGGGAGCCCCTGAAGGACAACAGACCAATAACGTGTGACAATTCTGCTTAGTTAAATCTTGATTTTTCAGCAAAACACAATTAAACATATCTTATCCTATGAAGAGTCTAGGCTATTTGTCGAGTTGGTTCGGGGTTACAACCAGCAGAAAAACATGCATATCGGTGTAGTTACCTGCAGGTTCCATTCGCTAACAGTGGGCGCGTCAATGAGCAGCTCAGTCAGATTCAGATTGTTGCCAAATGGGATGCGACGCTGCTTCAACTCTCGCTGCCAGGCACTCAGTAAGAGGTTACGAAACTCTTGATTGAAGGGCCCGGAGTAGGAGAGGAACGCTGTGGCTAGAAGAATGTCACCTGGACCAAGGATACAATTATTATTATTTTAATTTATCTTAAATACACCTCATTCAAGAACAGCCTAATTGTACAAACTGCTTTGGCAGATAGCGATAGCGCAGCACATTTGAAACAACACATTTGAATAATTATAGGACAAATCTACTGTACTAGATTATGCTCAGATTAGGAACAAAGTGTCAAAATAAACAGTATTAAGAATGTACTCCAGAAGATCACTTGCTGGTCATTTGTATTCAATCCAAAATCAGTGGTTTCAAATCAGGCTTCATTGATTAAAATAAAAAAAAAACACATCACAGAAGCAAACCAGTGTTATAGTAATAGCACATCGATTATCCAGTTGCAGGAATGTCTGTCTGATGTCATTGGTATTTAAGAAATGTCAAGGTGTCGGCTTTGAAACCCACCGACGAGCCGCTTAGTCTGCGCAGCAAACTCCTTGCTCTGCTCCGTCCACCTCTCCTTCTCGCCAGCGAGGCCGCTGATGAGACTGGACGCCGTCTGCATCTTGTGTCTGCAGCGGTCAGCATCCTCCAGCAGTGTCTGATGGGAAGGGGGAAAAAGATTGTATGTGCAAGATATTCAATATATAAATCATATATTGCCTCTGTCGCTGTGTTGGTTCCTCCACATCGCATCCATCCATCTATTCGTGGTCACTTTATCAGTACCTTTGTTCCTTTTTCTTTCCGCACCATTTATCACAATTATCTCTTTATCACCCGTTCACAGGCAATGATGAAGTCGTTTGTCCAATTGCAATAATAATGTCGTCAATCAATAAAGACTGTCTGCTTTAGGGATTTCTCTGAGCCTCAAACGCCTCTGCAGTGAGACCTTCATTTGTGCTTTTGGCCCCAGGAGATGAGCAGCGCTATGTCCTAATCACAAAATTAGAAAAAAAAAAGGGGGGCTGTCTTGATTTCCTAACCAGGCAGTGTGGATGCAGAGACAACAGCACTGATGTCAAAAAACACTCAGACAGCAGACATGCTCACAAACCTGCACCCACACAACTGGCACTATCCCTGCTTTTATTTGCAGTTATTACATAATTAATTTGGTTTAAGCATTTTCGCCACATGTATAGTCTCTCATGGAAAACATGCTTTAGCCTTTATATATGCATACAATACAAAGTGAAGACACTTAGTGCTAGGCCAAATGAGCTAAGATTAAATTATATTCAGTTACAGGAAATGATTAACTGATTCCATAAAGCACAGTACAGGCCATACTAATTTATTGAATTACAAAGAAAATGGGATTGCAAGGTCGGATCCAAGCGAAGTAGTGCAACGCGCCGCCAAGCACAATTAACGTTCCAAGTGCTCGTCTTATCACAGGCTTCAGTGAAACAGACCAACACACAATGTTAAGTTGCAGAAGATCTTATCTCTGATGTGTTTTAGTTTTTGAAAAGTGAAAAAAAAGATGAAATGGGTGCACAAGTGTCACCCCGTTTGTGCAAACGTAGCTCTCGTTTTAAGTATTCATTCCGTTTAAATAAAAGATAATGGTATGATGCTCCAGGTGAAGAAACAGCAACACACCTTGAATAATTCAGCTGACATCTGCTTGGCGTCACATGAACCAGTTGTTTTTGGAAAATTCAATGTTTGTGGTACGTTCTGTGTTTTGGTTACTGTGCTTTCAAGAAAGATTAGGCAAACTACTGACCTGTTTCTCCATCATGGCCTTCTCATACTCCGCCTGTACCACATCCAGCTCCGCCTGCTTGGCGTCCAGCTCAGACTGAGCCTTCTGAAGGTCCAAATTAGCTATGGCCAGACGACTCTGCTGCACCGCCAAGTTAGCCTAAAACGAAAAGAGGAGCAGGGATTTGTGATTTGCACATAAAAGCCTGCACAGGTCATGGGCAGTCTCCACAAAGACAGAGGCCGAGGAAAGACACAAGAGAAAAAGAAAAAAAAAAGGTGAGGTGAAGATTGAGAGAATGCGAGAGGAAAGGAGCGAGTGCGTTATTGAGCGGACGATGATGATGATGATGAGACAGCTTCAGACTAGAGAGAATAAAAGCATGGGGCTCACCATGAAGAGATTGGGTAATTTAACACAATTACATTTTGGATGTGTAGAGACATGTCTCTGAAGACGTATAGATTTGCAGGTTCAAGAGTTCAACCCCCGGAAATGCAAGCATGGATTTTTAGCAGAGGAAATGGGAGAGAAAGAGAGAAAGTGCATTCCATGGAGGGGTAAGAAGGTAACTGGGGGGTGGGAGAGAGGGAAGCTGAGGACAAGATGAAATGCAAAAAAAAATAAAAAATAAATCTGGGTAGAGCCGGGGCTGTGGGGAAAGCTGTGCAAGAGTAGGGATTAGTCTAAGTGTTTGTGTGCATGAGTGTGATAGGGCGGCGTGGGGAAGAAGAAGAAGAAGCAGAAGAAGAAGTCTGGTGTGTGATTTAATAGTAATCTACACCTGGGTGGATATTGCATCCCTGCCTGTCTTTCTGTCCAACTGTATCTCAGTCTGGAAGTCTGGTTCCTTAAAAAGGAAGCCACCACTGAGCTGGAAACCAGAAAATCAATTCTACAGGCTGTGCTTCACGCTTAAGCAAAAGGTCATGATCAAAGTGGAGTAGCACAGAGTTCTCATGGAGGCTGTGCAGAATGAGGGAAAAACGGACAGTGCGTGTATGTGTGTGAAATTGAGCAGGCAGAGTTAGAAAGTCAGTGAGTCAAGGAATAAGGGACCAAAAGCGGAAAAGAAAAATGAAAAAAGTAGCCATACCTGAGCAGAGACGAAAAGGAAGAGCAAATGCGACAGTGAGTGGTGGCAGAGGTGTGTGTGTGTGTTTTCAACATTGTGTGTACAGAATTAAGTATTCCTTCGAAAAATATAATGAATACAGACAGAAACAATGATGTGGCAGCACTTGCATGCAGTCATTTGTGATGATTGAAAATATAATTTAAAATAAACTCAATTAGATAGACATCAGTTTCTCACTTTCAACATTTCAAGAAGCTATATTATTATTATTATTATTATTATTATTATTATTATTATTATTATTATTATTATTATTATTATTATTATTATAAAAAAAAAACAATATCAGCTAATTCTTGCTTCCAAAATTAGGGTAGATAAACAAATTATTCAAGAGCGTAGTCTGTTTTCTTTCTGTAGCCTGGGGTTTATCTACTGAAAAACAGCTGCTCTCTTCCACCTTCACTTTTTCTAAATTCATCAGAACGGATGAGTGGGAGGCCGTGGACTTTGCCCAGGGAGTGCGTGTGCAACTTTGTGTGTGCACCGGTTATATGTGTTGGCTGGAGTGACGAGGACAGTTACATCACAATATTTGTGTTTGTCATTTAAAAATGTCTGTGTTCAGTGGACATGTGCACAATGTGCACAATTTTTTCCATATTCAATGCCACATACTGTCACTACAACAGGGCCAGAGTCACCTTCAAGGGCAAGACCTCCTTGTTGATGGAGAAGAAGGAGGCCATGGCTTTTGTCCAGGACGCAAGGCCAGCCACATTGCCACAAACCCTCTTGGCTGTGTCTATGTTGTAGTCGGGCATGTCAAAATAAGGCTGCAGCAGCTCCACCATTTCCTCGTTGATGCTATCTTTGGGGAATTGCTGCAAAGGAGAGAGATTTGAATTCAAAGTCAGCACACAAAGAATATAGAGATTAACCATACGTGGAAAAAAAAGACATGGAAAAATTGATGGATGGATTGTAATGGATTTACAACAAAGAGAGGAATAAACTCTTGCTCTGTTATTTCCTGTTTTATTTTGGTTCTCACCACTCTGCATCTAGTTTCAGGACACTTCATTTCCTGCCCTCCTGTGTTTTTCCCGCCCTTGTGATTACCTGAATGAGTTACATCTGTGTCCAATTGTCTCTGCTCCTTCCTCAGTGTATATATAAACCCCTGTCTTTGCCTTTGCACTGTGTCTGCTTCCCCTATGCTCAGTTTAGCAGCACCTTTCCAGAGAGTGTGGTGTTTGTGTTTTTTGACCGGTGCCTGTTTTTGGTTTTTATTGAGCTCTCCCTGTTGAATTTGTACTTTTGCCTCTCTTATTGGACTCCGTGTGAAGCAAACATTTTTTTTTTTTCTTAGAATGATTGAGGAGTCATGTCTTTGGGTCTTTGGTTCATCCTGATTTAAAAAGAGCTGTGAACTGTTAACTGTCTTCACACTGACTCCCTACACACTATTTGTGTGTAAGCTATTTTACAAACTAAAACATCAGCTTCCCAAATGAAATATGCCAAACTCGTATAAACAAATGAAATTATTGCACAATTTTGTAGGATCTGGCCTCACATAAGTTCAACTTTTTCTTCAAGCTTAGGGTTATGTCCCTTCCGGGGCTCTTTAGTAAATACATTTAAAGGCCGCTGATGTTCAGCAGTGTGTGTGTGCGCATCAGGGTGGTCTGGGGCATCAATCTCAGCTGTGAATTGAAGCGAGCGTACCTGCAGACTGCCCAAGAAGTTCCCAGCTGTCATGAGTTTCAGTGACTCCTGCCAGGACGGCGCGTTGCAGTTCTTCTCTGAGTCCATCTTCACCGCGTTGACTCGCCTCTGGAAGAGCAGCAGCACGCAGTCCATGATCCGCATGATGAGGTGGGGGGGCCGGCCGAGTGTTCGTACCGTGGCGATGTCGGACGGTTTGATCGTCTGCAAAAGAACAGAGGGAGAGAGAAAGACTTTTTTTTTTATGTATGCTTATCACTGTCTGGTGGGTTAAGGTACAATGTACAAGAGAGAGAGAGAGAGAAAAGAACATGAGTTTGGTTAGTACCGAGCCGCAGGGAGAAGAAAGAAAGAAAGAAAAATGGGATGACAGGATGATGGCAAGAAATAGAGGGAAATAAAGAAAGCATGAAGACAGCACTGAGAATGGAATGAGAGGAGTCCAGCCACGAGGGACAAAAACACAAGGGACTGATTAAAATGAAAAGCAGCAGGAGCAGGAGAGTAAAGTGAGAGTCGTTTGGCTGTCTCTTCATTGACTCCCCGCCTGCTTGTCTCATCTCTCCGCTTTTCCCCTCATTCCTTGGTTCTGCCTCAGTGCTCCATTTTCCCTTAGTTTTTTTTTCAGAACCAGTGTTAGTGGGAACCTCCCGCCACAGACACACTCTGGGTGGTCATCTACGTCTACTCTCAATGGTTCCTAGCTATTCCTGAGAAATGTCTCGACGTGCTCTCAGCGAAATAACAATTTCAATTTTACATTTAAGAAAAACCTCCAGGGATTATGAAAATTACGAACATAAGATTTTTTTTTTTTTTATGTCAGTATGATTACAGACTATATATTATCAAAAGCAAGTGGGTAAACTACAGAAATAACTCAGAGCAGGGTTACAGCTGACAGCTCTACTTAAAGCATTCTATATTACCTACCAACATATATGATCATCGGTTAAAAACAGAGTAGCCTGTTTGTAAAAATCGAGGTTTCCATCCACAGCGGCAAGATTACGAAAAATAAACGCGATCAGTATGCAAGCACGTACCCTGGAGGACCGCTTTAATTGCAATGCCGCCCCGGGCCCAGAGCGCCGTGCTAACTTTAGACACATCGTTGGTTGCACAAAAACCGTACGCACACACCAGAGTGCGACGGTCACAGGCATCCGCGCAAGATACAAGATAGCGAGACACAGAGGGCTCCGAGTGGCACCCTGAGACAACAAAATAAGCTACAAAAAATAATAATAGGGGTGGAAAGCATTAAGCCACATGTACCGACAATTTTGTAACCCCCGAAATGTTATCTTTTCAGGAACACCTGTGGTCAGAGATCTAGTCTACTCTACACGGGGTAGCTGTGGTAGATAAAATCATGGTGAGACGCACTGCAGGAAACAGTAGACTTGAATGGCATTGGTCACACACGTGATGCATAATGATTTGGATTAAAAGGCAGACTAACAGGCCATGTGATATATTAATAATATATTCACGTGAGCCCCAGCATTGAGCGTTGGTCAACCCATCGCTCTGTAGCTCTTGTCTTCAACCAACCTGTCTCCAAGAGGAGCATAGAGTCCAGTGGACACCTGGAGATCATATGTTCCACCTCGTTGTTTTTAATTGGCTCACCTGCAGCGCAGCCTCTGCCTCCTGCAGAGCAGGACGGGCCGCTTCGAGTTTCTCTTCAGCGATGGCCTTATCGGCCGAGATGCTGTCCACGATGGCCTGGGCCTTGTCCTTCACTTTCTGCACCTCCACCTTCACTCGCTCTGCTGCCTGAGCTTTGACCGTCACCTCCTTCAGCACCTGTTGGGGTGCACAGCAGACATACGGTCATAAGAACTGTGTGATTGCTAGGTAATGTCCACAAACAGCAAGAACATTATCATTAATAACATGAGAATTGGCTTTATTAGTCCCACACAGACATGCACATGCAGCACAACACACACAATGGGGAAATGTGTTTTGCCACATGGCCACAAAGCAGTGGACAGCTGAGGAGCGTCCGGGGATCAGGGGGAGTCCACCTCGACTGGGCCTCGAACCGGCCACCTTCTGGTCCAATGCATGTCTCTTTCTCCACTAGTCCACCTCTCCCCATTATCAGTCAATTATTGACCAAGTTGCCGTTTTAACTTGAAATCTCCACTTGATTCATTCTTTGTTAAAGCTCACAGAAATGTTAAGCCAATTGTAGAAGCCAGCTGTTAGCAAACACAGAGTATGTAGCTCTAAAAACACTTTCAGAACCTAAAGGCGCACATCGTAAGTAGAACAAAAAATCTCTCTCTTGCTTAGCACCTACCATATCAGCCTTGTCATTGGCCACCTGTAGCTCCTTCTCTTTCACCTCCAGCTCCCTGCTGAGCGCTGCCACCGATTCCGATGCCTCCTTCAGCTTCTCGAGACCAGTATTCATCCTACAGAAGAGATATATATATATATATATATAAAAGCACAAGCATCAGTCAAGATGGATGTCAATCGAGCATCTCCACGCCTATGACCTGAGGTCCCGCCTGTTATAAATATCTTCTCCAGGTGAACTACATTACAGTCTGAGTGAATCGCTGGTCCACGGGTGAAAATACTTGCACATTATTCGAATTCTAACTCCAATTATTCAAATCCTACAAAAGCGGGAAAAAAGTGCATTTTATAGTAATAACGATTGGTCATGTCAGACAGTTTACCTGTTGGCAAGGGTATGCACTTCAGATCTCTTCTCCTTATAGATGGTCTTGTAGCCTTGAATGAAGGACAAGTAGGACTTGGGTGTCACATGGGTGGAACGTCGGTATCTAGATTGAAATCAGATCACAGTCCGTTTATTTCATGTGAGATTGAAAAGTACGAGATATATGAAGCGGACTGTTCACTGGCCCAAAAATGGCCATACCTCTGGAAGTAGTCCACGCATTTCTCTGCCACGCCGTCCTGGAAGGAGCCCATGCACTGGACCACCTCGCTTTTGACCTGGGGCGAGCAGTCAATGTCGTAGGCAGACAGGAAGTGCTCGGAAACTAAAGATAGAGATCGAATATATCGGAGCGTTTCAAAAATCGTAATAAATCCTAGTTCACCTTGAATGTAGCTGGACCTCAGTAGACATACTGCAGCTGTACATACCTGCAACAAGTGCATCCTTGGGCCAGCGGCTGAACCAGTCCATGGTGCAACCGGAGATCAGTGCGGGAAACTTTAACGCGCGGTTGCGGAACTTTTCTCCGACCGGCGAGAAGCACAGAACGACGTGGAGATGCTTTCGCACTCTTGACATGAAATACTCGTACAGGTTTTCGTTGGTCGGCGGTCGTCTGGGAAACTCTCGCTTCATAACCGGGATGAGATCGCCAAGGATTTCATCAATCTCATCGCGAGCGAATAGGTTCGACACCTGAGGACAGAACCACCCGATGTAACAACAATGTCCCTATTGATTATCTGCCCATCCATCAGTGTTGGTCTAAGGAGCAGTCTTTGAAATGTATAACTCTCCCACTATATCGTGTCGCATGCTGTGGACTGTGCGGGCGGGGAATTTCCCAGCATGGCCCCGGGCAGAGCACATACATATTTTTATCCTGTTTTGATTGTTCGCGTCTTTTTGTTGGCAGCTTATGTCCTGTTATTATGATGTTATACTGTTTATTTAACTGCCCGTAATGTGTTACACGTCAGAGACGTTTTGTGGCACCAGGTGTCATAACTGGAGTGCTGTTGGTGTTGGGGTATTAATGTGTAGTTAACGTGTTCAACAATTTGTGTTGATTTATGATTACTTTAAAAGCCAGTTTTAGTCAGAGGCATTGTTTCTCTAAATAACTACTGTGTAACTCTCAAATACACAACAAGCTCACACGAACAGATTGCCCCTCGTTTTTGTTTCACAATTCTGTCATCTGGGTCACTGTCTCTCACGTAGAGTCACCTTAACACATTTGTAACACACACTTCTCACGCAAGCAACAACACCACACCAACACAGATGCCTCGCTCCCCTGGTGCACCTTCAACAGTATTTACCTCCACAGTCACAACAGATGCTGCTTAGTTTTTATCAAACGGGGGAAGAAGGGAAGTGGGAGGAAGAGGAGCCGGGGGGGATGCAACAGAAAACCAAAGAAGATGAAAAAAGCAATTAAGCAGTTGGGAAAAAAGGAAATTTTTGGAAGATAAAGTGAAAAAGAGTGGTTGTGAAAAAAAAGTAAGCCGGGGCATCAGTTGAAACCTAATGGCACATGCAGGCTGGTTAACATCGGCTGCTCTCTATGTTCCCTGTGCTTTCCCCTGTGCATAATGAGCAACCGACTGTGAAGTTCGAACAAAGCAAATTCAAACCATACAAAAGTAAGCGGTGGGACTCCGGGAAAAGAGAGGGGTAAAAAGCAGCAAGCCTGACGCAGCATGACGGCAGCGAGCAGCTTTCCAGTAGGAGTCACAGCACGACTGCAAAGTAACTGATATTATAAAACAGCTTGATATTATGCATGTGTACAGAGATAATACGTTCACTTATAAATGTGCAATGTGTGTGTGAGCACAGGATCTGTGAATAATGCTAGAATGTACACACACACAACCCCACGCAATGAAAACAATACCAGCACCGCCGACATAGCTGGGTATCATTTTATTTTTATTTATTTTTTAATATGTGCATTCCTCACCTCTCCAGATGACAGGACGTTGTTCATGTACTCCAGGAAGGATTCGTCTTTGATTTCGTTGTCGGTAAAGATGAAGCTGATGCCTTTACCGTGCTGGCCAGCAATTCTGTACAAACCCTTCAAGTCATCCATCAAGTTGGCTGTGTTGTATGAGCTGGGAAGAAACAAAATATATGAAATAAACAAACACGCAGATTTTTTTTTCCTGCCTCTTTCTGCTATTGTGGGACCAAACATTTAATGATGAGTCAATTGTACGGGTGCGCTTGCAAAACTTACTGTCAGTGTATGTATGTATGTATACAATACTTTCTGACAAACTAAAACGTGCTTCAGGATTACATTTTAAGAATAAATAGGAACAAAGCAAGAACTACATAAAAATGCATGTGTGTGGAGTCTTTTAACAGCTGACCCGAAAGAATTATTGTCCTTTGAAAATGTCCAAGTCTTTCTGAGCTTTACAAAATTGATATCTCATCCGAACAAGATGATAAGTAAAACAAGGTTAGGATACATGGATCATTAGAACCACCTATGCAGTACGTGCACGTGCATATACGCCCACTGCTTACCGTGTAAGAGTGATCTGGAAGGTCCTGTATCCGGCTATGAATGAGGCCAGTCTGGTCAGACTCTGTTTGCCTGAGCCGCCAACACCTACCAACAAGGCATTGCCTCCGGGAGTCCGAATTATCCGTGACACCTAGGCAAACCAAACACAACACTGGGATGAGCAAAATGTGTGTGTGTGTGTGTGTGTGTGTGTGTGTGTGTGTGTGTGTAAAAAAAGAGGGCGAGAAAAAAACGATATGGGTGAAATTAGGTTGTACCAAAGTTAAACTGGCAGAAATAAATTTGAACGTGAGCACTGACTTTGCAAATCTGGTTTAATATCACGTCACACCTCCCTTGTGACATACCTTGACCAGATGTATCATGGCATCCTGAAAGAAGACCATGTCCATGCCAGTACCCCGGACGCTCTCGTTGTAGTGGCTCAAGAACATGTTCAAACGCTCCTTCAAACTCTCAAACGATTCGACGGGCTCGTACACCTTCGGCAAATCAGCGTCTGACTCCTCGGACTCCTCCCCTGTCGGTGAAAGTAAACATTTTGAAATTTAAAAAAGTCACAATCAATTCACAACGACAAATAAAGGCAATGTGAACGAGAGCACCACACCACCACCAACACCAACACCAACACCAACACCACAACCAACACCAACACCAACACCAACACCAACACCAGCAGCCCTCAGCTTGACGAAGGCTTACCTGTCGACTCGGGGGAGTCTCGTAGGAAATCGACAAAGTGTCTGTCGACCCCATGGTCCACCTCGCTCTTGTGCTCCTCGCCGAACTCCTCCTCCACCAGCTGTGCCAAACACCGGTCGAACCACTCCACGTCCTCGGGCATGGTGAATCTGTCGGCGATCACGCGTTTGCACTCGTGCTTCCACAACGCCAGCAGCACCTAGAAATAACGTGCTCTGGGTTAGCGCTGTCCTCTGAACTAGTAAGGTCTAAAACAACCTACCGGCTGACACAAAAGAACGGGTTTTTTTTTTTGGATTGAACGGTGCAAAAAGAAGCAGTAAGATAAAAACTCCACATCATTTTCTTTCTGCTGAAAGTGATTACGCCACTGGTTAGCGCAGCAACCTCACAGAGAAATAAAAGCCTGTAATGTTTTATTTATTTATTCTTAATATATACTTTATACCCTATATGTCTCTATTCTGTCAGAGTAGTTTAGTTTAGTTCAGTGAGCGGGGAGCCCCGGCAGCTAAGTTGAGCTTGTTGTATTCTGGGCAGCCGGTGCTATATTTCATTGTATTTAATTATTCAGTGAGGCCACAGACCAGCACGGTGTTGGCCACCTCGGCAAAAATAGAGCTTACGAAGCCAGTTTTTTTGTTTTAAATGTATTCTTCCCCATAAAAAAATGTATCATAATAATAATCGTTGCAATATTGAGAATACATACCATCACGATATATCATGTGGTCTATGTTCCTTCTCCACAAGTAGGGATTTGGTCCGTTCTTTCAAAAATATAAAATATGCATTTTTTTTTTCTCACCAAAACAGAGTTGACCACCTCGGCGTTGGTATTGAGCATTCCCTGCCACACCCTGGACAGATCCCTCAAGTTGAAGATGTAGTGGAACTTGGCAGGGGTCGGGAGCATCTTGGCCTTGGTGCACTGCCACAAACGGCGGGTCAGTGACACGAGGTGCTGCACGGTGCTCCGGACCTCATCGGTGAAACCACGGCGTGCGCAGAAGTGACCTTCACCAATCACACCTGTATAATCACGGGTTGAGTAGTTATATGTACAGTATATAAAACAAGAGAAAGTGACAGTACAGATATGTGTGCATCCAGAGTGGGACGTGAAATATAGGTTTCAGACAATATTAATCAAGTTATACTGCAGCTCAAAAATACTTAATAACTTCAATTGCAAATATAATGTAATTTCCATTACTGGCGTCCTTGGTACACAACCATTTTATATATTTTTTTGTAAATAGGTACTGTATTATCATTATTATTATTATTACCAACGCAACCCGGATACGCAGTGGGTCTACTGTGTGTGTTACACAGCGTTTTTACCCACCAAATATCTTGTCTATGGAGGAATTGGAGGGCAGAGTACAGTTAAAGGTGGAGAACTGCCTCTTCAGTCTCTGGGGGATGTCATTACGGCCTCCGCCCGGATGGATCATCGCTGCCAGGAACTGGACATCTACAATATTGGTGAACTCTCCGGGTTTCTCCAGATTGAAGAACCCATTTTGCTCCATCAGCTGCCGGACAATCTCATTAGTCACCTGTGATCAAGGGCAAAAACAAAGGGACTTGACTCGACAATTAATTTAATTGTTATTTATACAGTCTAAAGTTTGGTTAATAATGTATCTATTATCTGTCTTTTAATTTTCTTATTTTGTCATTTTGTCGTGCTGTCACAGACACAACATTTTGAACCTTGTCATCAATACAAATACATTGATATACCTAAAGGAGTGTATATGTTTTTTGGTGTTCAAAATGATCCAAACCTGGTCCCCCCACTCGTTGATGACAGGCATGTTGATGTCGTCTATGAAAATGGACATTCTCTTCCCAGCAGGGGGACCATACGTGGTCCCCATCCTTTTATCCACATAGCTCTCGACTGTCCTCTTAAAGGACAACAACAGGGCGGGCAAAGAAAAAATCGTCATATACAGTATAAGCGAAAAAGAAGATCAGAGAGGAAACAGAAGATAGGACAGATCTATTATGTTGCACTCTGATATATAATCCATTGTAACAGCTTGATCAATTTGCATCTTGGAACAGGGAAAGGAGACATCATTTCTTCCTCCAGCCTGCACATTATTCATCAGACCAGAGAAAGATCAATATTGGTTCATAAATTGAGAATAATCCATGATAACACAGATGGAGAGCGTCGGTTCTCGAACGCTCTACATCTGTGTTATCATGGATTATTGAGCTGTTGAATCCAGGTGAAAGAAATGGATTGTCAATAAATGGCTCTGTCTGTTTTACCTGGAACATCAGTGGTGTGGTAGCAGAAGAGAAGTTGAGGCTCTTGGCCATGTGGGACTCTGGATCATATTTTGACATGTAGCCCTTGATGATAACGGTCTTGGCCGTTCCTTGCTCTCCAATCAGCAAAACAGCCTAGGAAAAAATAAATAAAGAAGAAGAGAAGAAAGGAAAATGGAATTCAATAAGGAAAATGAAAAAGCGCTGACAACTAAAATGGTGCTTCCTATAACATGTCGTTTTTTTCATCTAAAACAAGACTTTGCTGTGAGGATAATTGCACATTAGCTGATCATAAATGATTTTTAATGGTAAAGCCTGTGGTGACAATCAAAGACGCTGTAGTTAATTAAAAATAATGCCGTTATGGGTGAGATGTCCGTGTACTGCATTAGCTGCGTATCAAAGCTTCACATAATAACTCTTATTCCCAACAGTCCATTTTTGTTCCCCACTTAAATCCACAAGCCTTTGGGGGGGAAAAAAGCTTCTTAAATATGTCCATTAAAATAGAGAAAATTGAAAGAGCCTACTAAATGAATGCAAGTAAAGTAAATATCATGTCTAGACAAACAATTTCTTTCAAAACATACTAGCTTACAGATGCTTCCCATTTTTCTGCGGTAACATTATGACTATAATTGACCCCGACACACACAAGCATGCGCACAAACACACACACACACACACACACACACACAGATGCAATGGTAAATGCTTTGCGGTGGGGCATTTTTATTTTATGGGCTACTTTAATAATCAATACTCCAGTAAGTAGAGTATTGACCACGGTATTTAAATCTGTTACGCGTAGCGGAGCCTTGCTGCGCCCAGCAATGCCGCGCTGTTGTCGATATTAAGTGTGCGCACGAGCGTGTGTCCATCCGTTTCAGAGATGGCTCTACCCTCTTTTACATCTCAAAGAGGCTGTAAGGAGATGGACATGTATGCAAAGTTAATATTCCTGTTTGAGAGAACTTCTCAGTGAGATAACCGCGTTGAGTCATTCAAGACACAAACGCACGGGGGAAATTGGCTTCACGCTATTTTGTACCAAGCCAGTACAGTACATACTGTCCATACTGTATTACTACATTACTATAAACACAAAGGCAGGACACACGTTATTTCATTGCAAACCTCACCTTGCCCTGCTTGGCGATGGTCTGGATGAGGAAATCAGTCCTGACGTTGTCCACATTAGGGACCAAGATGGAGCTGTACTCTGGGGAGATATCGGAGGGATAGACGTATTCCTCCACCCTCGTGTTCCAGTGGATCCACTGACCTGGAAGCGGGAAGAAAAGGAGCAAACATTAAACAGATGAGGGGTGATGAGATGCGCCCGAAATGTGACCCGTCCAAATCATTTTCCAAATATCTTCACATTTCACGGTGTGTGTGATCAATAGGCACATGCCAAAATCAAATGCGCAAACACTGTGCGTCCTCATGTCAAGGAACAGATTTGCTACATTCATTGGCAGCTCACACTCAGGTGAAAGGGTCTGTACATCAATGCATGCGTACCATCTGCTGTGACGTGATAGTCAAACATGACGTCTTCGCCGTCACAGGCAATGTGCGGCAAATTTAGCCGGATGCTGTCATTCCCCCTGAGCCAGAGCTCCATCTTCCTCCGGTCGTCCGGTTCCAGCAAGGCGCCGATGCTCCACATCAGGGCAAAGACATACAGCCGCTCCAGGTGCTCTCGGGATAGGTCGCCGCACTGGTCCTGTGGATCAGCAACCACATATCAATATAATATTCCAACAATATAGGGACAAAATAGATGTGCGCATAGTGTCACAGGCCTTCCGTCATGTATTGATTTCTGTTCAACAGTATATCAGTTGGAATAATGGCTCCATCATAAATCATTTCAATGTATTGCTGCTGGTTAATGCTTTCGTACCCATATTAAACAAAATGGGTAAAATATTAAAGGTGTGATGGAAGAAACGCTCTCGTTCTTTTACTGATCTATTCACTAAATAGACTCCCTAATGTGGGACATTTGTCTTCCTGCAAATGATTTGCAATCCCTCCCAGCCGGACAATAGCATGCAGTTTGTCTCGCAGCCGGAATACAGCCCAGTTGTGACCTTACCTTAGGTGGTATGAGTCCCTGCAGCATGTCGATGCACTGCATGATGACGAAGGCCTCCAGCATGTCCATCTTGGACTCCAGAGACTGCGCACTGAAGCGGTAGAGCTCAGAGAAAGAGCATGAGAAGAGCTCCCTCAGCACCTCCGCCTCCTGGGGGGAGCGTTTCTCCAACCAGCCCTGGGATCAGCAAAGTACATCCAGTACATAGGGGAATTCACGGGGTAGTATTGTCGATGTCATTTGTCGTACCGATACCATTTTCAGAAACGGTTTTATGTGGTTTATTCTCTACCTCCAGAATCGGGCTCCAGTTGAGCACAGAGGAGCTCATGAACACCATGCCATTGCGCGAGACCGTGGCCGGAGAGGCGTTGTCGATGTTGTGCGGCTCGAAAACCACCTTACAGTTGGGAGCCATGGGTATACGGTCTCCGTTTGCCAGTGTCAGAGTCCTGTTGTCGTCCAACACCGAGTTCAGGTTCTCGATCCAGATGGCATCGACCGGCCCATCCAGCACTATCCAGATGTGCTCCCCTGGAAGAAAAGAATCATGGTTCCGATTTGGCAGAAGGAAAAAGCTGTGAATAATTATAGTGCATAGAAAAAAGGTTGCACAGCTCTTTTTAGAATAGAGAGAGGATTGCGCATTACTAATAGGACTGTTTTCTTCGAACACACCAGTACTCAGCCACATTGCTATAGTCACTGAAATAGATCCGGCTCGCGATATTGCTGCTGCTGCTGCTGCATCGAGATGCAAGCGCGGTCTAGTTTCGACGCATTTTTTTTTATTTCTTTTCCTTGCAGGATAATTTAATCAGGAGCTGCGGCCCCTGTCACAACACACTTCATGTCACATCGGGGATTCCTGTCTCCTCGGAGATGCGAGCTATGCAGGAGACCAGCAAGCGTCTGCTGGTAGGCAATGTATGCAAACATATGGAACGCATCCTGTTCTGAGATATATACATGACAACACGAGAACGCATACATCAGATGCGTATTTTCGAGGCATAAAACCCAACCCGCGTGATGCATATTCATACCAATGCGCGGATATATTTTTAATGAAGCGTGTAGGCATCAGGACGGAGTGGAAAGATGAAACAGCTGTCGGTTCTACTTTGAACTTTGGATGCAGGGATTTCCCGAGATAATTGCACTTTTTTTTTTTTCCCCCAGGAAAATGGAGAACTAAATCTTGAAAAGTTTTGAATGTATCGCTTGAGTAATTATTTCCTCCCTCAGCAGAACTCTTTCCCATGTTTTTTTTTTTTCTTTCTCTGACATCAACATAGCAGAGAGGATGCTGTTATGAAATCATGCTTGCGAAACATTCTCTGTTCTATAGCGCACACCGACCTATGTGAATACGCCACAAATACAGTGTATAGCCACTAATGTCTTAAATACCCTCAATATTAGCTCATCCCAACCAACATTGAGTAATGGATTTTCAGACCTTTCTTTGCCCTCAATGTTTTCCTCCAAAGTGTCGAGAAAATGCCATCAGTCCAGTCATTTGTGGCCACATCCAGTCGACCGAACATCTGGGGGGCTGTAATGGCTTTGGGGTTCATGCGCATCTCTCTGTGCGTCTGACCACACTCTGGAAGAAGAAACACGTAACGAGATATTAACTCCTTCCATTCCCACGTCTGTAAGGTATGCATGTCACCAACTGGGTTTCAACAGTTAACTAATTTCGTACACGACTGCGCTCCTTTATTTGAACCGGATTTCAGGCAACAAAAGTAAAGTATTGATAATAATAACGCCATAAAGATATACATGCACCAAAAATCCAACCTGTCATGGCTCTCATCAGGGTGTGGATACAAGTTGTCTTTCCGGCTCCACTGGGCCCCAGGGCCATCATGCCATGTCGGACCGTCTGAGTCTCAAACAGCTGGATTATCTTCAGCTTCCAGGGAGGGTGATTAATCAGACCTGCATCCTCAATCTGAGGGGATACACAAATATACTGTATATTGCATGCATCCGCACTTCTGTGTGTGCACAAAAAGTAGAAAGTGACAACGTCTGGAATAACAACCGGCTATTGTATTGTATTGAAAGAATCCCCCAAAGGTCCAAATACATTAAAAAATGTATACACAGCAATAGAAAGAAAAGAGTACAATAACAGAGGAAGGAAGGGATGGATCGGTTAGTATTTTCTCTGCACTGTGGATGCCACGGTTACACAGTTCAGGTCCTTGACAAATGGTAAACGACACCCTTCTTATCCCTCTGGGTGCTGTATCTGGAGGCGTTTAAGAGTGACATGAAAGATACAACCGTCTCGCGGTCCATTAGTTGTTTTCCCCATTTTGCACAGTCTCTTTATTCTCTCTCTTTCTTTACTTTTCCCAGGCCCTCTCTCTATCTGCTAGTGTCTCTCCGTCCCACCGAGTTTCTCTGCCGTTTCCCATGTCAAACGGAGGCGGACGACCTCATCCATCACTCCCTCCTACCTGTTTGTCGATGGCAGCCTCCAGTTCGGGGTAGCCTGCTTTATCAAGCTGGATGCCGGGGAAGAGGTCTTCAATCAAGCTCAAGAACAGCGGCTCGTCCTCATCGATCTAACAAACACACAAATGCGTAGGACACGACCGTTCACACGAAAAGAAAAAAATTCAGGCGTGGTCTGTTGTGAATGTGTAAGGTTGTAAGTGTGATCCAATTAATTTACACCACCAAGTATTCATCATGTTTCTATTGGTTGTTCTATTTCATCATTTTTTTGTACACTGACCAATTTGGAGAGATTCATGTCCCTCAGGACCCTCATGACGATGGTGGACTCTGTGTCACTGGGGTTGGCTCTCTTGGCTGCTCCCAGTGTTCGCAGCACGGACAAGATGTTCCGTAGGCCAAAGTCATAATGAACCTGGAGAGTGAGGGAACATTTTTACCTTTGATATCACTAGATCCTTCATCCTTAAAAGATTGCACACCTGCCTTTTCCCCTCCCCCAAACCATAGTATTTAATAATCACAGAACATTGAATAATAACCTGTTACCTGTTTGGATAGTTGCTCCTCACACAGTTTGTAAAGGGTGAAGAACTTGCGGGCCAGCTCCATATTGTCTATAAACCCGCAGCTGGCCAGTTTCACCCTTATAATGATCTGGCGGTCGGGAACCATCATTGCCACGGAGCGGAAGTTGATCTTCAGGTTCTCGGGGAGCTCCTGGCGACCTGCGTAACCTGGGTTCTAAATACAGGAAACAAACAAAAAAAAGATTTTCAATTGGGTCAAAGATTAATGTCAAATGATGTGTCAACTTACTACCGAGTAACTACAACATCATTAAAGTGTATACTGAGCGAGCAGCCTAAGCTGGATAAACCCCTATAGACACAGTCCAGGCCTTTGATAACCATCTCTAAGCATAGAAGTGTGTTAGTCTTTTTTATTTCTAACACACACACCCACACAGTAAAAAAAAAGAAAGATCCCTGACCTCTCTTCACACACAGGAGAATTATCCCACTGTTCTGAATTTAATCACTTGCCTTGGGATAGCAACTGTGCCAATTGATCTAACTATTAAGTATAAAAATAAAGGAACACTGGTTAACTGTATGCCAGACCCTTGAGTTGTAAGAACGGGCTCGTTAAGTAAGCATCATCCAGGTCAATTACATTGAACTTACGCAACTATGAAATATTTATTATATCTCCTTTTTTATGGAGCTATGAAGTGGCTTTTGGACGAACGTGCATAAACCTAATACGACAGAGTAATACATCGCAGCATTGTTGTGACACTCACCATGGTTAGGAAGAGGCCAAACTCGGGGTTCATGTTCACATTGTCCCCGTCGGTGAAGACAAAGTTTTTGCGACGTTCCTTCTTGCAGGTGAGAACTATCGCGATCTGCTGGGCGGCCACGGACAAAACTGGCAGTTGAATGCGGTTGAACTCATCAAAACAGCCCCATGAACCGGACTGAGCCAGACCTGGAAATAGCACACACAATCTCAGAACCGCTGCAAATTAAAGCAATAGTCAGTACACTGAAGTGTCTCTTCTTTGTCTGGGTGTGATTTTTCTTAAAAGGCTCGACCCTTGTACTTTCTTTTTTCTGGTTCTGCTCCATCCGCAACAATGATATGAGACGAGCACAAACTTGCTTTGTGACTTTTTTTTTACCTTTGAATATCCTTCCTAGGCCTCTGAAGTCCATCTGGTCGGAACAGTTGAAGACCACGACATACTTTCCCAGACAGCGACCCATGTCTTTGGTGGTCTCAGTTTTGCCTAACAACAAACAGCAGATTTGTCACATCCTAAAATGGAGTGCAAATATTAAATTTGCTGACAAAAGCAAATCATTTATGGCACCGAAACGCGCACAAATGATTCATCCTTGAGTCTTGCCATTTCTATTTCTAATTGTTGTAAACATTTTTTTTTTTTTCTTGTAAAGCCATGTTTTAAACCACTGCCCTAATCTCACAGGGGAAGATATAAGGTTTTATAGTCCTACCTGTTCCTGCTGGACCGGCGGGGGCTCCACCCATACTCATACCCAAAGCCTGGGCTAAGGTGATGTAGCACCTGAGGAGCAAACACACCCAGGCCTTATTTACACAGTCCTGATTTTCGGTTCTAATTTGCTTTCTCACAAAGCAGTTTTCATTCCTTTCGCATTCAATTCATCCCACCACAAAACTAATGTGATATGATTCCGCAGAAGTAGGCCGGAGGTCAGCATGCCCCTGAGGCCAATGGGAATTCAGTGTCCTGCTGGAAGACCCTTCAGCGGAGAATATGAGTGACGCTGGAACCCGACCCCAGCCCTCTGGCTCAACACTGTGCTCTCCTGTCACTGCGTGGTTGGCCTCGAGTCCAAAACTCATAATAAAATTGTGCAATGCGGAAAAAAGTGTGTGCACTTTTGAGAATACAGAACAAATCAGGCTTCTGCTCTTAGAAAGAATTAGGGCATTTTTAGCTTTTCTAATCACCCGTATTCCCTATTCCCTCCGTGTGATGGCAGTTCCTCCTTTAGTCATTTTCAGAGCTGTTGCTGTGGCAAAGCTAATGAAAGAAAGCAGCGGAGCACTGAATGACTGAAACGCAAGGGAGCAGAACGTGTTTCAAGCAGGGAGAGAAGGCAGCCAGGGATAAAGCAGGGCTGTAGTGGCCTTCAGCCATTAGGCCAGCACGCCACTTCTCTGGAGAGCTGCTGTGTGATGTCTGCTGCGAGCGCCCTCCCTACTGCTGTCTGCTCTCATCTTCTCATCTGGGTCTTAACAGCTGACAATGGCTGTTGGAGGTCTGCCTCCACTGCGACGAATGATTCCCTCTCCCGCTGTCCGTCAAACGTGCAGTCAGCGATGGAGGTGATGGCCACTGTGCAAGAGGGCCAACGTCTCCTTTCTAATACTCGCTCTTCCCCAATTCCACTGCTCTCCCCCTTGGCCCCTCTACTCCTAAGTGTCCAGTCATTAGGCTGTAGAAAATGTCAACGCATTTGTACAGAGATCCCTGCCACTCATCCCGACTCATATCATGGCTGATGCGAGTGAGATGCAGCCCACACAGGAACGGGCCACTGTAGAATTATAGATGATTATAAAATGCAGGTTTATGACATTACGACAATTCACTGGTTGTATTGTTCTGTTTTGTATTTGTTGTTGTATTTGAAATATATCTGTGTGTCTGCTGGCTGGTCAGTGCAATTATCGCTTTTACTTCTGCCCCTGGAAGAGAGTGTGTATGTGTGTGCCGACATGTATGGCCCCGTACCTGTCGGTCAACGGCGTAATGACAAGTCTCTCGGTGCAGCCCAGGAATTCATTCTGGTAAACAAAGCCCACATCGGTGATGTTGATGAGCATCTTGTCCGAGTCCTCATTGAAGTAGAAACGACACTGCTTCAGCCACTCAAAGTCGTTGGGGCTTTTGATGTGCTGCCGACACTGGAGGGAGTAAGGGGGGGGGGGGGGGGGGGAGGGGAAAGGGGAAAGGAAAAAAACATGAAAATGGGGTGTTCGATGGCGAAGGGGGGGTGGGGGGGGTGGCAAGTAAAGAATAAGAAAAGAACAAGAGAAGATGTGAGGTAAGAGATAAAAGCAGGGAGAAGGAAGGAGGGGTGGAAGGGCAGGATGTGCGGGGGGCGGCAGAGTGACAGCAACGTTAAAGGTAGAAAAAGGTTGAAAGACAGGTAAAGGGAGCATGAAAGAAAAGAGGTGAGAGGCAGTGAGATAAATATAACGTTGGGGAGCGAGGGGGGAGGAGAATGGCAAGATAGAGGCAAATCCACCAGATTGGTAAAATGTATATTTGAAGTACAATGAAAAGAGTTGGCAGCAAAAAGGAAGGATTGTGTTGAGAGATTGAAATGAAAAGATAGAATTGAGAAATAAGAGAAGAAAAGAGGATGGGATTTAAGATGAGCAAAGGGAAACATTACCAAAGGTGAAAGTGCGGATTAAAGGGCAGCAAAAAAAAAAGTTTGAGAGGAAGGGCCAGGATAAGTGTGTGGAAAAAAAAGATGAGAGAGATTATTAGTATGCAGCAAAAAAATTAAGCGAAAACATGTCCAAAGTTACTTTGCAACTGTTTTATTCGCTTTGGAGACCAGCTAGGTAATTTGACTGTGCCTGGAGGTGAGACTTCAAAGACTATATCCAAATGTCACTTGGCTGCCAATTAAAAAGAAAAAAAAAGCTTTGTCGACTCTTGTCGGAAATAATTGAATGACTCGGAGTGTGAATATCAAATGAAGTTTAACAAAAGGGGAGCTATCTCCACCCTGCCACTCCGATTAGATATTTGAAAGGGAGTGTTCCTGTGATCCTACCTAGTGGGTTTTTTTTTCTACGGAAAAACCGTAGAAAGTCGCCCTATAAATGATCAACAACATGCTCACCAGGTCATCGAAGATGTCCCTCTGATGGACGTGGATGGTGATGAGGGTCTCGTACTTGGTCCGCTCCACCGAGCTCAGGTCTCTGGTGGTCATGTCGATCAGGGTGTTGAGCAGGTCCAGGAAGAGCTGGTTGGTTTTGGCCATGATGCGGCGGTCGTATCGAGCGTTGCTCAGAGCCTCCTCCGAGTCCCTCGTCCAGATCATCTGAATACCTAGCAAGCCCACCTGGATGGGGAACATTTGATTCGTCGCATCACTGGGGCCACGGTGATAAATGTTACCGGACCGGCTCCCTGAATCCATCTACGACCCACCTGAGCAGGGAAGGAGTTCAGGAAGTCGATGAGTTGGAAGCCAGAGTCCTGTATGGTCAGTGCGGCCTGTCGAATCACCAGGTGCAATGACCTCTGGGACTCCTTCAGCAGGGCGCTGAGCCAGACCTCCACGTTCCCCTCCGCTGTGACGGCGCGCTCCAGTTCCACGGTCTCCCCCTCCCGCGATGACACGGCCAGGATACGGTCATATATCTAGGAAAGAGGACATAGATAGTAAAATGATATGTGTGTGTGTGTGTTTCTTTTCTACACCATACCATTCATTAAATTGTATAGCCTTGTGTATTTTTTCCTGCTGCACATGTTTTGTTTTTCTAGACATTTCCACTCGGAAAGAACATCTCAAAGGCGAAAGGAGTTGCGAACTGTCACGTCTGGTCAAGTTTGTGAGTTATTTATATCAAGTCATGTCCTGCCGCTCACTTGTCAAGTCGCCATGTCTTACCGTCAGTCACTGTCCTGCCATTTCACTCCCTGTTTTATTCTGCACTTGCACCTCTTGTTCTCATTTCTGATCCCTTTACTTCCTGCCTTTGTGGGGTTTTTTCCCCGCCATCGTTACCTGTTACCTCCTGTATAAATAGTCCTTGCTCCCTTTGCCTTGTGCCAGTTTGGCTCCCCCTGTTCTCGGTGTGAGACCAAGCACTCCTAGCTTTTCCCCTTTGATTCCTCTGTAAGAGTGATTTGTTTGACTTTCACTATCCTCTGTATGAGCGCCTTTGGTTTATTTTGCTGAAGAAAAGACTTTCCTTTGTCTCGCAATCGTGGTCCGGGTCTGAGCAATGACTTCATTCACCTTGTCGTGGAATTTGACGCATTTGATGTTGTCAAAGACGTTGAGAAGGTGGGCCTGGATGGTGTGGGAGTCCGAGGCCTGGCCCAGGATCTCCAGCAGCGCAGGGTCGGAGACAAAGAAGAAGCGTGGAAACAGCAGCCGCTTTTTCTCCAAATAGCTGTTGCAGTGTGACAAAGAGAAAAAGATACCACCAGTAATTACTCTAAAAAGCAGCTTTTGTTTGAGAAATGACATGACAGCACGACAATGCAAATTAACAATTTGAACTATTCACACTTCAAATCTTTTGTATTGTTTTGACATGTGAGTCATGAATGACTTTACATGAACAAACATACAACTCACCCTGTAAGTGACTTCTGGCAAATCTCCAACTGTTCAAGGAGGTGAGGAAGCAGCTGTCCCATGGTCTCATCGCCAACACATGACTGGATGACATTGGGCATCTCGTGGGCTCGCATCATTATCTTCACCCATGATTTGTCGATGTTGGAGAAGCGCTTTGCTTCCTAAAAAGGTGACGTGAAGTTGTATTATTTGCCTTTTTGGCATTTTAAGCCTTTATTAAACATAACAGAGGATATTGTGAAAGTGGGGGGGGCAAAGGGCTGTCAAGTGGAAGTGAACCTGCCAGTACAGCAGAGGAATATGCATGAATTGCATGCAAAAGTTTTGTACATGGACTACAGAGAGCTAAAAAGTCCAACAATGCCTCAAGGACTTTATTAAATCATAACATTTTTAAATAATTCAGCTAACCGTAATTAAAGAGTGTTCCCTTGAATACAAAATTTCCAATTAGAAACAGATTGTTCCTTTTGGGACACATCTTTGAATCTAGTTTTAAGACTGAGCATAATCCTGATAAACATGTCATTTCAACAACGCCTCTGAATATATATATACTGTATATATATATTTTAAATTGGACAATCAAATATGAATACATCACTGAGGTGTTTTCTACCTTGGGCAGCTGTTTGGCGATGTCTCCACCCACAAACACAGCCTCCAGGTAGATCCACAGGTTCTGAACGGTCATCCAGTTTTCAATGATATCCGTGGTGTTGGAAAGATTCTGAACCCACTTCTGTATCTGGGCTTTAAATGGAGTGTTGTACCTGGGAAATTAAATAATCACCATGTGAACGTTACATTATACCATACCACACCAAATTATATTTCCCACACCTAAGGTGTGGGGGATAGTGTTCTGGTAATCAAACCCCCGACAAATCAAATTCCAAAAAACACTGTTGACTATGATTTTCGGCGTTGACATACCTGTTGCTCATTAGAGAGCCCAACATCATCAGACTGTCCTCCATGCTGGCTATGACCTCCGATGTGCTGTCTCCTCTCAGCAGCAGCTCTCCACGGGTCTTGAAGTTGGCAAACGTAAAAGTCTTGTTGTCCCACTCAGCAATCACCTGTTTCAGCTTCTGCTCAATGTCCCGCTCCTTCACGGCACTGATACAGATATCCTGGAGACAAAAATGCAAAAAACTCCTGAAACACGACGGTGGTACAACATCTATGCAATCATTTTTAATGGGCGACTCTATAAGTATATTCCATATGAAGAATAGGCTGATTTGAGGCAAACTGTCATTGATAACTACAATAAATTCCAAGTTGAGGGAAGGTTATTGAGTCACAGATATAATAAACCTTTAATTGATTGACAGTTATTATTATCAATATGAATACACTTTTGTCAATTGACAATTTTCCCTCTTATCAGCTATTATTTTCAAGCTCAGATTTTCCATAAAGACATCTGCTAAATTCGTAATCATCAGAACGAAACCATGATTAATTTGATGTCATCTTAATGGCCCACATGACATGATGCTGGAATTAAACACATCTATTCGGTACCAAGATTAATGGTCACTGCATTGTAAAGATGTTATTAATTATTATTGTAACTCTGTTACATGTAAAACTTTCCAAAAACCAGCTTCGAGCAATGTATTTAAATATAATCTGTATTGATTGAAAATTGATGGGATATGTACAGTATATATGGCAGTTTATTGTAATATTTTTATGATCAGGCTTAGGGTTGGTTAAGTTCTCTACTTCCGTCCAACCACATTTGTATCAGTAATTGTGCATCATTTATTTCAATATTGTGCATTTGACATGTGAAAGCTGTTTTGAAAAGGTGTAATAAAGTTGAATTCATCAACTATACGCATGATAGAATTCAAGGCTTTTTTCATAGTCTGATATCTCCCAACTCATTCTTACCTCGATCTCCTCTTTATACTTGAGCAGAGGTGCCTCCATGATGTTGCGTAGCTTGAAAGTATCACTTTCCACCTCAAAGCTGTGTCCGGTAACCTGGTCACAAAAGCAAATAGATCAGATGGTGGACACATATACACATTGTGTATTCATACAAATGACAATAGAGCAAAGGTAATATTATATTTGGAGAGCTTTTCATAATAACTCCCTAAAACTAAAATGACTGGTAACTGCAGCGGTATGTCGGCGGCCATGTTTCTCTGACCTCTGTTATTCTCTTCCAGTGGCGCGTCATCATAGCCTTGTTAGTCATGAGTTCCAACAGGGGACAGCACTCACTGAATTCATCGATGGTTTTCTTCAGATCCAAAAAGGCCTGCCACTCCTTCAGAGCTCGAGGCAACTTGCGACACCTGCAAGTTAAAAAGGATTTAGGCGACAAACGTGAAGAAGAAATTCTGCATGAAACAAGGGTCAAAGGGTCGGATCAAATCAAATCAGATCTAATCGGCACATCGCCGATGTCACATTAGTTAATCGAAATTGATGTCACACAAAGGAAACTGTGTAACCTCGTCTGAAAGTCCAGAAGCTCGTTATTGATCTTTTCGATGTGGATGTCAGCCCAGAGGATGTCATAGTAACCGTTGACTGTTTCGATCACGCCGCTGTAAAGGCCGTACAGCTTCTGCAGGAGAGTCAGCTGCTTCCTAATCTCCAGCAGCTGAGGGTGTTGGGTACAAGGAAGTCCAAATAGCTCCTCTCCGCCGGTGTAAGTGACGTACTTCCTGAATAGATTGTCAAATCGATTCTAAGGGAAAGAATGGCGACGAAATATCAAACAAAAGCAGCTTCATATTTCAGCTATGGCAAATTCGAACTAACAAATCATCATTTCATTATTTGAAGATAAATATTTAAAAAGAAAATACGATTCAATTTCACACACACCAACTGATTGACAGGCTGAATGATTATTGTGCCCGGCTCAGATCATCAGTCACCAACCTGGAACATGATGAGTCTATCGCTGGCGTCCTGAGGAGCCAGGCCCAGCGCCATGGGGCCATCCTGTCGCAGAGAGGGAGTGGGTTGTTCATCAGCTACAGTCACTGAACTCTCAATCAAGCCACACTCGTTATGCGCTGCATTCAAAACAAATTGCTCAATGGGAAATTAGCACGACAGGTTCCCTCGCCATTAATTAATAGTATTGCTGCTTGCAGAGGCTGTCTGCGCGCCTGCCCCTCGCATTCTCCCTCTTTTCTTTCACCCATTTACCTTGTCGTAATCCTGGTAGAAGTGCTGACAGTCCTCCAGGAAGGTGGCCACGTTGTTGACCAGCTCGCCCCGGAAGTTTGGCTGCAGAGCCACCAGCACGTTCTGCACCTCCGCGCTGCGGGACAGCAGCTTCTCCCAGGTGTACCGCAGCGTGTCCACCTTGTCCGCCTCCTCTTTGGCCACCGACAGCTCATATTTATGCAGCATGGCATAAGACTCCTGCGTGCAAGATAAACACAACTAATAAAAGGTGATATATCCTCTGCCTGGCGGCAACAAATGGGACATCGTACAGAAAACATAAAAAGACGCAACATGTTCACCTCCTGCATTCCCTCTGTACTTCAAGTGAACTTCTCGTATTAATTGCCATGTTTTATATGTGTAGAACTATGTATCTGGGATGTACCTCTATGGGGCCAACTTGGAAATCGACAGATATCTGCTGCTCTCTGATCTCCTTGAGCGCCGCCATGGCTATGCGAATATCATCCAGATCTTTGATCTGCCGATTCAGTTTCTTCCCGGCTTCGTCCACGAAACAAAAGATCTGCTCCATCTCCGAGTGGTACTTCCTGTTACAGGACAGGCCATAGTCCACCATCCAGTTCTTGGTTTCAGCAGTCAGCGACATCTTCAGCTCCGCTAGTTAAAATATAATATATACATATAAAACAAATACGCGTACGAGTGTAGGGCTCAGAAACGCGCCAGTTTGGCGTTTCGCGGTTATGTTGTAATGTTTGTGGACTTGGACTTTAAAAGTGTCGGGACTCGAGTCAAACCTGTGAACAGAGCCAAAGCTCCCACCGTGATGAATTCAGGTTCCGAGTTTATCTCCAGCTCCAGATCCCGGTAGAAAAGGATCTGGCTCTCAAACTCGGATAGCAACGGACTTCCTTGGACGAATCTGCGAAATAAAATTCAGTGGCCGTGACTCGATGTATAGATATATGCATCATGATATATGATTAAGAGTGGACTATACTTTCGCATGGTGTCTTCGCGGTCTTGCCTCCAGATGTGATGGTAGCGGCCAAAACGATCGAGGGCATTCACCACTTCCTGCGCAAGAAAAGTTACGTGACAAACGAGAGGCGTTTAAAAAAAAAAGACGTTTGGATAGACAGTAGATAGATGTGTTACTTTTGAAGCAGACAAGATATAAACCTGAATGTATTTTTGTGGAAATGAACGAGCGTGCACCTTTTTGGTGGAGCTGATGGAGGAGCTGAGAACAGACACCAGTTTGACAATCTCCTTGTTCTCAGACACGCTCTTGTAGTAGTTCCTGGCTTGGAATGGGATGGCCTGAGTCACGGAGGCTGAAATGTCTGAGGCGCTGCCGTCTACAGACAGAGTTCAGAGGAATAAAATCTGTGTTAGGGAATAATATATAGAGAGTAGGTGGAAAGGATTCATCTAAATAATAAAACGAGCTAACTTGGAGTTGGAAACGTGATTATTATAAAGTTCATCCCCTGTAGTTACAGGCATGGACGTTGGAAAAGAAGGATTTCAAAATATAATTACCCAAGCTTGTATCGTAACACTGTGAATGATAAGTGGAATGGTTATGTATCATATTTTACCCCCCAAAAAAACATAATTTCAACTTTTGGATTGTTTTGGTGTTATTGATTTCTGAAAGGTTTCGTATCAACCATCTTTTGCTTCAAGATTATGTTATTGGTCAACTTTTCAGAGCGGTGTTTCCTTTCAGCTAATCTGCAAATGTTTATTATCTGTTCATCATGCAAAGTTTCGCTACATTAGCTCCGTGTTTGTGCCATTGTGGAATGTGACTGAAGGAGCTGCTCTACGCGGGTGACATTAAGGCGTTTAAACGTCTTCCTTCCAAAGCCGCTGACATGTTGGCGTCACCTCCATCAGCGTGACGGCCTGCTCCTAGTCAGACGTGCCTTTGCTCTGCTGAGCCGTGAAATGAAGAGATCTGATCACCAAGTGAGTGCGGTGCGCGCGCTAATGGTCTGTATTTTGGCCTGCCTGTTGGAAACAATATGGATGAAGACAAAATAGACAAAGCGTTGCGTTGTGTTGTGCTGAGGCTGCGTGAGGCCTCTCATACCAGCCAGGCTCCTGTATGTCGTCGCTCCATCCTCCGATTCACTCTCCGAACTGTCCTGTTTCAGAGCCGCCATCCGCCTCTCATTCATTTTCCTCTGCAAAAGCCAGGGAGGATAAATTAATCATTAGTTAGTTAAAGTTGGTAGAATAAGACCATTATTTACACACATATTATTGCCTCCTCCGCGACATCTATCTCACCTTGGAGATCCGTTCCTTGCTCCACTGGCTGACCCCTCTGCTGACGCTGACCACACACTCTACGGCCCGGTTTAAAGCCTGCTGGACCTCCTCCAGTGCCGGAACCATGGTAATGTTAGGGATGGACAGGGTCACATGGACCCTGAATATTGCCAGCTGAACGCTGCTTTTGCCGCTACTGGGTGACTCATTTTCACCTACAGGGCGGGGGGAGAAGAAGAGTAGTTCTGACACATGATGTAATTCAAAGATAGACACTTGATTATGAGCTACGAAGACCAATGAGGCAACATCAACCTAACAAGCTTCATCCAATGGTGTTTAACTCTGACAATTTTGCACTGGTGTTTGTTCCCGTGCACATTTTTGGAACACAACACTGCAGACACACACTGGCATCTGACAATCTGCACAGTTTCTTTTTGGAAGTTACAATTTTGCACTGTTTGCTTTTTTTATTCAGTTTCCTCCCGTAAAACATTCACTATTTCTTCGAACAGTATTTGTTCTTCTTATTGGCATTCAGAGTGGTCAGCAATGTCCATCTAATATACAGTATACTTGACAATAAATGCTTGAATCTTAAATCTTGAATATCCCTGTCGAAAATAAAATTAGTTACATTACATAGTTACTCTCTTTCGAGAGAAGAACATTTTACGGCCGATACCGTGGGGATGCATCTTGGTGAAAGGTGTTGCACAAAATCAAGCTTTTATATGAAATATTTTTACACCAGACCCACCCAAGAAATGCATGGGTGCGGTGGTGTGGATGCGCTTGCGCAGCATCTCCAGGGTGTTGCGTGTCAGTCTGAGCAAGGCGTCCACGTTGCGATGGTTGAAGTGAGAGAGCAGCTCCTGGGCCTCCTCCTCCATCACTTCCATCAGATCCCTCTTCTTCTTCCTCTTCACTAAGGGAGAAGACGGGCCCACGCTGGCGGGAGGGAGCGTGTTTCTGGAGAAGAGACGGCCCTCTAAGCGACCCTCATCTTCACCTGTGGACGAGCATGCTTTTAAGTTTCCACTATCAAATATGCCGTAACCCTCCAACATAACTCTTAAAATACAAACTGAACAAGTTATTACTATTTGAATTCATCCATTCGACATTAACCCTCTCCTTCTCTGGTGTATTTCATCGCATCTTGTCTATTCTATTTAATTTCAATAGAAAAAAAGTGTACCCTCGCTGTCGATGTGTTCCAATGCCTTGCTCTCGGTGCCGCTTTCCTCCTCCGCCCTTCCCACCTCCTCTCTCTGATTATGGTCAAACTCCAGCAGCATGTTGATCAGTTCATTAGTGGCTTCTTCCACCAGGGAGCTCTTGGTGTTGAGGTTCTGGGCCTGTCTCATGCACAGCTCCTGCAAACAGACATAAGATAAACATTAAATGCAGCGTATAGCCTTGGCTGGAGGGGTTTCCTCGAGTTCACCCTAACACCGGCAAAACACATAACACATTCCATTAATAAATCATGTCGCCTTGACTGCTGAGCCACTTTGTTGCCAACAGCAAGCAGTGTCATAACACGTGTAAAAGCAAAGGCCTTAACAGACGGCAAGAATTTGTTGCACAATAGGACTCAGCCCTATTGTTATCATCCATTCACCGCCAATGCCTCTGTTTGTTTTCTTTCAAGCGATAGCGAGAGGAGTAGCGGTCGAGATGCTACACAACTTAGAAAGTGGGCTTGGTAGCAGGCCAACTACAGACCAGTCGTGTGCTATTTGATTTGTTTACCCTGGTGGTCTGCACAAACTGCTCGCACGTGACAGGCTCATCCTCTGGCAGGCAACACAGCGCGGAGCCGCTGATCTCCTGCAGTACGGCGTCTATCCGAAACTCCACCAAGTCGTTCACCCTGTCCATCAACAGCTCCAGGTCAACTGGGGGCACGGGACAGAGAAGAATGTGTGTAACGCAGTGTGACAGAGGCAGAAGGAAAGAGGGATGCCGAGCGCTCGGAGGCAGGCGAGGGGAGAGGCAGCTGGACGAGGGAGTGCGTTTACAAAGTGAGAAATAAAGAGGTCAAGAGAAGTGCAGACGAGGGAAGACGGGTACATGCTGCACATGCTGCCCTTATGAATGCATTAATGCAGATTTCATCAGATGCTGCCAGTGCTGAGTTGCAGGGTGTCTTATTATGCATCACCGTGTCAGACAGTGACCTTTTTTTTGCCTACCCAGAGTCTTGTCGATGCGGACAAGGTACTTCTCTATGTTCAGAGATGTCCAGTTGAGGGATGTCAGACCTGCTTGAATAGCTTCATCCACCTGTAAAGCCAGAGATGCATGGTGATGATACAACTGAACGTTCAGGCATAAAACCATGCTTTGCCTTGGAGTTCCTGAACATTTTGGCTTCTGTATGAACTGTTTTTCACCCACAGAAATAAAGTTACCAAATTCCTTCCATGACTGAATCCGATACAAAGTAAAAGTATTTTGTAGGATATGAGCAATCATTTGGATTAAATGATATACTAACCACCCTTACCTTGGCTACATGCGGCATGGCCAGCTGCTCAAAAGCACTCGGAATCTTAGCCCGCACTCTGGTGTTCTCACTCAGCATTAGCTGTGGGGGAATAATACATTCTCAAAAAAGAATCGCAATACGTAAACGAACAACAACATATGCACGGTCTTCTCACAATACTTTTTTTTAACATTGGAGGTATTGTGTGAGATGTGTGAGCCACCTGTAGTTTGTTGTAGTTCTTTTTGAGAGAGTCCTGCTTCTGCTGCAGCAGAGCGGCGAAGGGCGGGATCTCCAGGTTCATCCTCGTCACGCAGTTGGTCTCCCGGATCTGGGTCAGAATCTCCGGGTCAAAGTTGACCAGCAGCTCCCCTGTCTCTGGAGATCTGACGAGCAGCGAGGCCTGGAGGCCCGCGCGAGCGTGCTCCATCTAAGTTAGAGGCGTTCAAAGGCGTTCGGGTCTTTTGGTGAGGGTTGTGCGAAAGATACCGGGGGAAGAAATGCAAAGTGATGTGCCTTTTTTTTCCCCCAGTCGACATTACGCTTTCTCCCGTTACCTTGTTCATCCAGCTGTGATGGTAGAGCATCTCAAACTCCAAAAGCACCCTCGCTACCCTGTTAAAGTTCCTGATGATCCTCTTGGCCTCCGGTGTGGAGAGAACTCCAGGATGCTGCGCGAGAATACAAAGGTGTTGCGTAAAACCGCAGTAACCACACCCCCGGGCTTTGCCGAGTTGTTTTGCTGAGAGGCAGAAATCTACCTGTTGAAAGAGATCCATGGGAGCCTGGATCCTGTTGTAGAGCTGCCGAGCCCACATGATCCTGCCCGCCACGGGGGGCAAGTCGCGGTCGATGGGGGGGTCCAGTTTCTGCCTCGTGTAGATACGGGAGACCATTTCGATGTCCCGGCCGTAGTTCTGCAGAATGCGCTGATAATTCTCGTCAACGCCGAGGTCGGGGATTCCCAGTCTGTTATTTATTTATTATTTTAGTCAGTTCAAAAAGGGGAAGCAGGCAGCATGTCATCAGAATTGAACCAAATAGACGTCCCGTCTTAAAAGGAATGAAATAAATGAGGGGTGAATAGAGTTAACTGTAATGAAGTATTCCAGTAATGTGTTTCCACTCATCGCAGCAGGAAACACTTACGCATAACTAATACAATCAGCATAGGCTGTATTTCCTGTTCCGCTCCGAGGTTCAGCTAGCTTTGATTAGGAGCTCGTTTCAGCTCGTTTCCGCATGCTCTCTACTGTTACTAATTAGTAGGTACATATCACAGAAATATGTGGTGGAAAACAATACTGAAGAGTTACCTCTCAAATTTCTTCAGCACATTTAGAGCTCTCTCTGTATTTTGAATTTTTTCGAAGGTGCTATCCATGAAGCTCCTCAGCTGATTCTGGAAGCACAACCACAACCAACATTTACAAAATTGAAAAACGATGCCGCCTCAACCGGCATCAATCACACGTGATGTGTTGAGCCATTAGACTCTACTGTAAAGTATAGAGAAAACCAGCAAATTAGTTTTGCCTGTAATATTTCACTTACATGGAGCTCAGAGGTGCTTTTGCAGAATTCCTCATAGTCAACGTCAAAATCCGCTCTTCTCTGGTCAAGAAAACTGTAATGCTTTTTCTTCATGTTGAGCACAATGGCCTGATGTTTCCACAAAAACACAAACATATCATTTTATTTGGGGAGTTCATGCATAATAGCCAAGGAAAGAAAAAAGAATATAATAATACTGGAAACTAGGGTATTACAGTAGGTAAAAGCTTGAAAACGTGTGCTGAAGAAAATGGTCGAGTAACGCGAAATAACGGAGCGACTAATACGGAGGACTAATTGTAGTTGCTGCTCTGGCCGTATTTTCCATGCAGTTAGTCTGGTCATAAATATATTTATGCGGTATGTGGTAAAATTTCATGTCGAATCATTTTACCACAGCATGCAGTCACCGCTGAAAATGGACCATGCAATGCTAAAAGCTGTAGACCGTGGTAAGACATTACCTCCCATTTCCCCTGCATTTCTGCAGTCTGCACAGCAAAGGAAAAGAAAACACAAAGGAGACAATCTCACATCAATTGACCCTCCAGGGGGAGAACAAAAACACACCAACCACCAACCAACAAAGGGATGCAAATCTGCCACTCTCTAATTTGACTAGTCATTGTTGTTTACCACAACGAGAAAACAAGGAAGTGGAGAGCAACCTGACGGTGACGACCTAATGTACTGCCTCAGACTTTTTTTGTGGATGGAATCGAACTCAATTTAAGGCACATGCTCTCCCGAGCTGCGTTGCTGTGTTTGAAAATGGCAGAAATATCTCCCCATACAAATGTGCTCCTACGTCTAATCGCATGTATTTCGGCAATTCAAATATCGGAAGAAATGACAGCCCTATGTGTACCACGGACATATTATCTATTGTGTATGGCATCAAGGAATGCAGGCTCAGCCGGGCAGCGGTGGCATTTCATCAGTTAATGGATCTGCTCTCTTTGTTGCATATACCCACTTGAAACCTGGTGGCCATGGTCTCCAGTCCCTCTATCTTCGAGTCCTGCAGAGCTGAGTACGTGGAGAAGGTGTGAAACATTTCCAGGATCCTGTTGAGTCGCCGCTGGAAGGTGTCAAACTTCCCAAAGATGTACATTTCACTGAAGTCGAATTGTCTCTCTGACGGAGTCCGCTCCAGCTTCTCCTTGGTTTTGTGGAAGCACTGTTGGTACTCCTGGGGGACACGGTATCAGATTCAGAACGTCTTAAATGAATAAGAAATACACAGTGCGAACGAGTCCAATAAATACCCGGTTTAGGTGGATGGCCGCTCTGATCTTGTCGGCCACAACTTGCTGAGGCTGGTCCCATATTGAATTCGAGCCATTATTAGTGATGTGGGCCTTGCAGGCTGTGATCATCTGGTTTGTTACCTGGATTTACGGCGAAAAAAAACCAAAACACTTTTAAACTCTTTGTGAACCCCAAAAATGTCAGGCTATACAACGTAACCATGGGTTAGAGCAGACCATTTTACAAGCATGAATGCCAAAGGGTCAAAAGGGGAAATTTGTTTGAGTGTCGCAATTTATAATCAGCACGGTGCATTCAGATATTTATATTCTGTTCACGTCGCTTCTTTTGAAATCGAGCCAGTAATTTGTTTTGGAAAATATCAGTGACCCTTGGGTACATAATTCTTGTTTTTTTCTCTCCGGATTAATGCGACAATGACCTTTAGTACGCGGAAAATTAATGTTCAAATGGGCTGTTTATTCCTCCATTAAAACGTGAAAATTGCAGACTACATCCGGACAAACACCGACGCAGACTCCCATTGCTTGTTACAACACAACAATCTAATATACTGTAATACTCTTCAATTATTTTATTGTGTCGTTGTCTACCTTGACAAAAAGCGATGTAATCTTTTCTGATGTGTTGTAGTAGCGGGAAATGCTGTGAATCATCCTGATGGCGTTGATCAAACCCGGGATTGCATCCACCATGGATACCTGCGGTGAAACAGAAAATGGCACACGTAATGGCGTGCGATGGCACGCGCGATTTGCGGAAAATTAAGAAACGGCGACGGTTCATTGGGGTTTTCACTCAGGGGTTTTCATCGGCCGTTCTTACGGGGTCACTGTTGTAAAGAGGGTCACAGAACTTCTCCAGGCTGTACAGATATTTCACGTTGTCTTTGGCCTCATTGGCTGCGTCGGTGATTCTGCTGTCCAGCTCCCGCCACGACTACATACCCCCCCCAAAAAAAACAAGAATAAAAAAGAAATGATGCATAGAGGGCATTTTGAATTCATCAACTGTCCTAATACCGGACTGACGGTCACAGACTGTATCTGACCTTTATAAGTTTGGATTTAGCCATCAGGAGCACGCCCAGGACGGCTTTGACCTCGGGGCTTTTAAGCTGGTCCAGGAGGTAGTTGAAGCGGGACATGCGTCTCTTCCAGTGGTCCAGCTCAGCCCGAGGGCCCAGGTCGTCGGCCTCCTTTCTCAGCTGCTCGCTCTCGGCTAGAACCTACGACGAAAGGGATCGTCTGTGCTTCACATTGGGATCGGAAGGTTTCTTTTGTCCACCTTTGAAGATTGGGGCCGTTAACGGAGCCGCTTCTGCCCCAGTTAACGTCACTTAACGAAGTTGTTTAACGTTCCCCTTCGAGGCCCATCTGGTGCAGCGTAAAGGGTTTTTTCTGGTGTGGTGAAAGCACCTTGTCATTTCTTCTGGATGGGAGACCTCGCGCCAAGATGCGCACGTGTCTTTTATTAGGCACTGCATGACTTCACTGTACTCTCTTTAATTAAAAGGGAAAAAAAAGGTCTCACTCGATTACCCACCTTGTGTTATTTTTAACTAATGCACCTGAGCTCTTCCAGCTTTAAATGAAGTCATTAATCCAAAGCAGGGCTGCAGTGCTGGAGTTTTTTCAGCGTGTCATCATCCCGGGTTCTTTAATGAGCCCTTTTATATCTATCTATATATATATCTTTCCACTTGTTTTCCAACCGCTATTTAACAACAGCTATTTCACTGCTACTCGGGAGTATGACCATGTACAATTGATTTAAAATCTCTTGTTCTAGGGCTCATAGCTCTGCAGCCGTCAACGCGCCCCGTCTCCCTCAGCATAACATTACAAGCAAAGGCGGATGAGATAGTACGTTTCCCATTCTAACTCTCTCATGCAAAGCCGCTGTACGCAACACCTCGGAGTAGATTACCACAGATTTGAGTGCGACCTTTGACCTGTGAATTGAACGCGTCTCACCTGCTCGATCTGCTTGATCCAGACTTTCATAGAAGCCTCGATCTTCTCCGTGGTCTCCGAGCTGCTGGCCGCCGCCACGTAGTCTGACGGGCCTTTCAGCACGCTCAGGTCAAACGTGTCGCACTCTTTCAAGGTGACCTGCAGGCAAGCCACGAAATCCTTTATTTTCACTGCGGTGTCTCTAATGTCTTTTCGTTGCCGTGCTTATGTGGGCTCAACATTTTCCGGGAAAAAAAAAATGTATTTCAACGGACAGGCTGTGGACAAAACAGGCTCTTCATAGCTACTTTAGAGTTGAACTCTGTAGTAATTAAATGGCTCATAGATATTCATGTGTATGTTTTTCGTCTGAATTCAAATCGTCGTGTTTTTTTTTTTTTATGACCTTTGGTATTGCATTGGTTGAGGTTGAATTGGAATAGCTGTTGAATGATCAGACTTATCCTTGCCCAGTGTCTGCTCTCTACCTTTTCATGCAAGCTCTCCTGTGCCCCAGCCAACACCGACACAAAACTTTCCAAGGACGATATGAACTCCTGTTTGACAGCCTGGGCCTGGGTCGCTTCCCCCCAGCCGTGGTTCACCTTCCTCAGCGTGGGGATGAAGATTTCCGAGAGCAACTGTTCGACACTTTTTAACAGGCCCACCTCGGTTGTGTCCAACATATTGAAATTTACATCCTAGGGAAAGATGAGGGCACACATTCAGTACAACACATATATACAGCGTATCCAGGCAAAAATATCAAGTAGCCAAAACGAATTTCATGACCCTTGGTAATAGACACAGATATCTGTCAATCAATAATTCACAGTATGCTTCACACGGCAGTATAGGTTAAGATATGGATTGCTGTTCAACTGTCTGACCGATCCTCAGCAGACACGGGGAAATAAGAAAACGATGTTCACTGAGGACACCATGTCAGGTTCACGTTCCGACCTGAACTATCCAGCAGTAGCGCTTTGAAAGGAAACGTGTCAAAACTAATGAACACTCAATAGTTTAGTGAGTGTCTCTTGTTTTTGACATTTCGCTGCAACTGCTCCTCCATCTTCGACGCTTACTTGTAGCACTAAAATTACATTCCTTGTCAGCTCTTCTTAATTCAATTTATCACAACCATTCTTCATATTCTTCTTCTTCTTATAATTATTATTATATTTTATTATTATTAGAGTATCTCTTACACACACTGCGGTTGAGTCTCTCAGCAAAACATGCCCTGTTGCCAGTGGTGGTGATTACCTTTGCTGCTGACAGCAGGTGATCAGCAGGGATCAATAGCCAGAGCTCCCTTTGCTGTTGTTGAACCCCCTATAGTTTCTCCAGTAGTCTGAACAGACCCCATTTATCCCACAAATGGGCTCAAAGAGAAATATCAGCGTCGAAGGGGAGGGAGTCCAATTTTCTCTGCCTTTTACTGAGATAATGTGTCTATTTGAGGAACATATGATGTTACTGATTGGCGGCAGTAATCCACTTTTATTTATTTTTTGCAAGGTTTCTCTGTCGTTGGAGTAAGGTTGACGACGGATGACCCTGCAGAAATAAAGGTGTCTTCTAACTTCACATCAGTTTTATCGGTGATCTTATGACCACATGTGGCTAATGATAAAAAAAAAAAGACAAATAAACTCGAATGAACCCATCAACTCGTTTCACACTTTCATTTCAAATCCCTGATTGACCTTAGCTTGCCCACAAAGAAATGGCGTACTTCATGCGCATAGTTACCAAAACTGTACAATCGGACTCACTCTGTGTATGTTCTCTGAGGTAATTGCCTTAGAAGTGTTGGCTCTGGTGAAGAAGACACACAACCCCGTGAGCGCCACATCCCTCCCGTCTGTCACAAACACTTTCAACTTCTTGCCGCAACCTGGCTGCTGGGCTACAGGCTGGGAGGGCGCAGAGGCTGCTACCGCAGCTGCTAAAAGGAAAAGAAAAGAAAAGAAACATGCATATAGACAGGACTTCAACGTGATCATCATTCACCTTTGATTCATTGAAATGTCTTTACCGCCTTCGACTGCCTCATCGGTCTGATAGTAGAACATGAGGTGTGGCAGACCCTCGGACAGAAAGAATTGCTCCATACGGTCGATCTTCAAAGGACGAAAGGAAAAATCTCAGCATTTCAATCCCACGAACCGAGAGACAGCCGTGACCAAACCTATCTGTTTTAGTATTTTCAGGTTTCTGTGGCTTTACACGAGTGAACAGAAATGCAAATGTGAAGTACCTGATTCCCATCAAGTATGGCATCTTCCACATCAGCTTTCTCCAGTCCCAGGCATGAGGCAACGATACTGAGGACGTAGTCGTGTCGTCCATCTAGCTGGGCCCGCTTAGACTCACGCTCCTCTTTCAACTTTTGCTAAATAAAATGCGCAGACAATGATGAGAGATTAAGCCAGATTTTTTTTTTAAATCAACCCATGTCCATTTCCTTTTGACTAAGAGTTAAAATAGTTTCAGTTTTAAAGACAATTTTAATTCTGAAGTACCTGACACGTTAGGCTATAACATTTGCAAAGCCATCAAACCTTATGTCCATATTCCAAACCGTATTTAATTTATTATTCTCCTATTCTGTCCTGGATTTGAACGGGGGATAACAGGAGTAGTTTTTCTGGTTTCAAATATGTTTTTCATTGACGTCACTGCGATCTAATTGTCTTCTAAAAGGATCTCTTCTTTAACAAAGCCAGAACCATTCTGCTGAGACTAGGGATGCCAAAAATAGAACACTGGAGAGCATGCTCTTATACTTTACCAGTACAAAAACAACTAAAGAATTGAACTGTAATGTACTTTTATCGACAAATGTCTTTCTTTTTTCTTGCCATACAAACGTACGTTAAAATGTAATTTATATGCTGTACATGCAGGCACAATAAGAGTCCGACTGGAGAGAAAAGATGTGACAGGACCTGGGGTGCATAGATCAGATAGAACCTCGAATAAAAGCCAAATCCAAAAGATGGAAAAGGACGATGAAGCAGACAAGACACAATGGAGGGAGACAGGAATAGAATGCATGGGCAAACACACATATGAAGAGAAAAGGGATGGTAAAGCCGAGGAAAGAGGATGAAACTAACTGAATCCCAAGAAGCGATGAAGAGAAAATAGAAAAGAAAAAATATAACAAAACAAGAAAAGGGAAAATGGATGGAGCTGAACAATTATAGGAAGAAAAAGGCAACGAGGGGCAAATCTATATATAGTTTCAGGCCGGGTGGTTAAGCGTAGGAGTATTGATCGCTGCTTAGTCACGGCCGTAGGTGTGTGTGTGCGTGCGTGTGTGTGTGTGTGAGTGTGTGTGTGTGTGTGGGGGGGTTACATAAAGCCAGAGTGAGATGTTGCATGACAACTGTGTGTATCAAGAGGGTTAGTGTAGGTGTGCAGCAACACATTCACCTGTCAGCAACTTTAAAAGAGATCGGACAGTTACCGCACAAGTACAAAATATTTTGTGTGCAAGTATTTTTCGTGAAACAAGATGAAAAAAGCCAGCAGTGTCCACCTTTTGAGCACCTTTATGAAGTTCTTCGTAAAAAAAAAAAAACATGATATTTACCATGTATCAACAAACCGCTGTCGGGAACACAACATTTGTGACTGAATGTCTCAGGTGGACTCCAACGGTGACGGGCCGGATGCTAAGCACGACAAAAGTGAAGATTGAACTCTCACCGACCACAGCTCAGTCGCTTTCCAAGTGAAAATGAAAATGAAAATGTTTTTTTTTCACTGGCTTTGTATTTGCTCTTTTAAACGCCCTTCAAAGCTCTTAAGCGAGCCAGGCAAGACCAGACAGATCTTTTGTGACCACTCATTCGGCAAGCACACAGAAGGACAACTAAAAAAAAAAAAAACACTTCCTCTGCCAATGAATCACTCCAACCCTGTTTAAGTATCTGGGGATACACCAACGTGGACACACACACACACACACACATTAAACAGACTAAAACACTCACTCCACACGTCGACCATAAAAAAAAAAAAGGATGCCAAGCCAACAGTTGCCGGGCGACCAGCCATGTCAGACCTTCTCTCTGTCCTTTTATCCAAATTGTGTGAACAGCTAAGTCAGAGTTCTTGAGCCCTGAGACAAACAATCCAGACACAATGCAGTGCGGGGCACATTATTCAAACGATCCGTCTCAGCCACCGCTGAATACACAAAACGCACACAATAGCAGGCCCCAGCCAAAACAGACAGGCGCACAAACAGTCAGCTATTCCAGTAACACAGAC
This sequence comes from Colistium nudipinnis, assembly GCA_016785305.1. Lineage (NCBI taxonomy): Eukaryota > Metazoa > Chordata > Actinopteri > Pleuronectiformes > Rhombosoleidae > Colistium > Colistium nudipinnis. The sequence continues at coordinate 1,140,368 of JAFBJU010001160.1, forward strand.
ACATAATCCACCAACGGAGCCGTGCAACAGCAGCCACAACATTAATAGCGCACAAAAGCAAACAAAGCCGCATCCTGCGATAAGCTATGTTGAGAATGGCAATCTCGAACAATAAACAAACTGTGGCATTTGGATTTGAAGTTCTTCTGAGAAAAAAAGAAATGTGGAACAGCGCAGTTTGACAGGGATATAGGCCTGATTATGTATCTAATATTTAAACAAAAAACAACCAGACAGAAAGTTTTCAGTGGTCCATCAAACTTCAATCAACCAAATAATGATTCGGCCCATTTAAATTTGCATGGTCAGGAAAGAACACACGATGTTCTAATCAGAACAGTAAATCGGTGGAAAAAGTAAAATTGGATTCATTGTACTAAATAATGTAATGAGCCAACTTTTCCAACACAAGAGAAGTATGTTGATCACAACGGGAGACGTGACACCACAACCACGCTGCTCGATTCCTCTTACCTGGATGACCTTGGAAACTGTTTCTTTCCAGAGTTGCTTCCTGAACACCTGCGACATGACAGTCACCCTCCTCTCCGACTCAAACCCTGCTGTATCCTCTCCATAGGCCGCTATCGCTCTCTCATCTACGTGCGCAGAGGGATGCTGGGAACTCTGCTATCGCCCCGGAAAAAGATTAGCCCTACCAAGTTGTCAGCAGTGAACACCCAGCCGGCCGAGCTGAGGCTTTGCCTTATGTATGTTTAATGGCCTCTCCTTTCAACAGCGTACGGGTTTTCACAGCAGGCCGCGGTCAACTCTTGCGACGGAAAACCCGGGCCGTTTTGTTTGAGTTCTACACACGAGTGCATCATCCACTGACATGTGAATGAGTGCCCGCATAAAAAGGAAAACACACAAACATTCAAACACACACACACAGGGTTCTGTAGCAAATACATATGACACTTTGTATCTTTTCCTTTTTTTTTCTCTCTCTTCAGTATAGTAGCGAGCCACATCATACAGTAGCTGTGAATTTTCACAACTCGTTGCAAGTTACTGCTTAACAGTGTGTTTTTTTTTATGATCTGAATACGTAAAATAAAACAAAATACTGGAATAATAACCAAAACTTCAAAGTGCCTCTGAAGCACCATGCAACACGCCACTATTCGTGTCTGTTGCTTTATTTATTCCCAAAAAGCATGGCTTACATTTAGCGGAACAAAAATGGGTCAACTTTATAATTCATGGACTTTTTTTTTCAAAATGTCACTAACCCCAACTACAGAAAACGGATCTGATGTTATTCACAACTGCAAGCTTGCACTTCAGTGGTTTCTAAAAACATACACTTTAAAAGTTCCTAAACAGAATCATTTTGTGTGAATGTTGTGGTGTCTGAAGTCTGCATAACCTACAGTGCACCAAAAGTACTTTCAGACGGGCTTTCACACATTAATAAAAACCCCCTCATTTTCGAAGCGTTTTTCCTTGCCTTTGCCCTCCCGAGCATCCTCTTTGATGCAAACACGTCGGCTGCTTACAGAAACCCGGGACATTAATGATGAATTACGTTTGGCCAATGTGGTGAGCCAAGCTGTGTGGAACGTCAGAACTCCTGGGTCACCTTACCTTGCTTGGATAGTCGGGTTTAAAATGCAGCATCGCCGTCAATCGCCTTTCACACTCTTGACACTTCTTTTCAATCCATTCCGCCGCCTTAATTGCCTTTGCATCTCACGACACGAGGAAATTGCGGCGTCCGACAAAGAGGTCAAGGCAGAGTACAAGCGGCTCGGCTGTGTGAGCAACCAGCCCTCTTATTTGCCACGTGAGAAAGGTCACGGGCCTGAAATGATCAGAGTGTTGCTCCTAAAGGGGGGACTGCTAACGAGATAATAGGGTGTTGGGTGACCGCCTGTCGACGAGTCAATTATCCAGGTCCCGCTCTCACCTTACAAGTCTGTCATAACAATGGGATGCGCGGGTGGGGGGATTACTATGTTAATATATGTGGGTAACATTGGCGGACACAAAACTTGATTAAAAAAAGTATATAACCAATGAAACCTGCTGCAGGAAGAAAAAAAATCTAACGCCCCCTAAACCATGCATTTGTTCCCCTCTTATAGGTCAACAGGCTTCTCATTGTAAACATGTCTGTGATACATTTGCATGCGTGGCCACTTGTATGTTAATCGAGTGAAATGATGCATGTCGCGAGAGACACAGAGCGCTATGGTACATAATATAAGGGTGACATGCCAGTGTATATAACCTTTCTTAATTAAAAACTGCTGGTTTATTGGCCCCCTCGTGAACAATAACATGTGAGGAGAGGTTCAGCAAAATAGGTAAGATATGATATTTATGCTCAGTGCAAAATCTGTTATTGTGCTCATGTTTGATATGGGTCTAAAAATACACAGGATACGTGCACAGTCATACAGCAGTGCACATGATTGCATCTACTGTGGGAGGAAGTAGAGCAGAAGCCACTGTAAGCCAATCATTAATCAACCACCATTTTGATCATCACCGACCTGTTTTACGATGCAAAACATTTGCTGGTTTCAGCTGTTCAAATATTTACTTTTTTTGTCGTATTTCCCCCAGTGTATATCGGATATTCACCGAGGGGATATCGAATAGCATCTGGACAAATCAAGTGTGAAAATGCCACAGAGAGCTTTCTTTTTGACATTTTATGGAGCAAATGAATTATCAGAGGAACATAATTGGATAGTAATGAAAATGATTATTTGTTCTGGCTCCAGTGGGGAGACCTTAATCTTTCACACAGTTAACACACAGACACCCCCCCCCCACACGCACACACACATAGACCTATTAATATTACATTCTATAGGCTTTCACTATGGCACCCAGCAGATGAAAAGCACAGCTATCTCCACATGGATCTTACTGATGGTTTGATATTGAAGAAGTGATTCCGAAACTTTGCATTTAAAAGCAAAGGGGTCATCAATTTTTTACCACACCCTGGCTGGTTTTCTATGTTCCACCGACTGGTTGCGAGATACCATGAAACAGGAGAGTGACTATAAATTATAAATGAGGGCGGGGGGGTCTAAGAGGGAAAAAATAGACAGAGGAAGGTCTACAATTCTCCCAAAGGATGCTTACATTGTCATGTAGCACGCACGCACGGACACACACACACACACACGCACGCACGCACACACACACGCACCCACACCCAAAGAGAGCTTCAACACATCTGTTTTAAAGCCACACCAGGTTGGAGCACAATATGTCTACAATGTCTAGACAGCTCTGTATTTGTACTTGCACTGTTGCTCTTTCTTTGGATTTGTTTTTTTTCTGTTTGGGTTAGGGTTACTAATCCTACAAGTTCAAAGTTAAATCCAGGAGATTATAATGCTTAATACTGCCTTACGTGTGCAAGGTTACGTCTGCCTGGTAATAGGTTGAAACAAAAGGGCAGTGGATTTATTAGGGTAAACTGAATTCATTTACACTGTATGTAGTCTGTATGTATCTAGTATGCCAGATAATGCCATGGTTCTACATACATCAAGGGGCACTTGGTCCATCTGATTTGTCATTTTAACATAACAAATATTATGTGAGAATGCTGCCATCTGGTGGACTGAGGCGCAAAGTACAACCCACTGATTTTAACATAGTTTTTACAACTGTTGTGTTCTAATAGTGTAAGGACTCTCAGAGCAATCAGCAATGGGACTAATTGCCAAGCCAACACGGGCCTATAGACACCTGCTATCGTTCTTTAAAAAAAAAGTCCTAATCAATCCGAATAACAATTTGCAGATGCTTTACACAGATTAGTATGGCATGGATTAGCCTCCAACACTTTCGGGCTTTCTTTGGGCCATATGGGAAAGATGAATCCTGAGTAGAACATAGTCATATGATTCTCAGGCCTGAAATTGAGTCAGCATCCCTCCTGGGGGGCAGAGACATGCATCACGAGATTTATGATTTTACCCGTGTGTTTGGGATTAAGCATTTGGGATCAAACCTGCATCTCCTTGAGGGTCTCCACTTGTTCAGAAGGCTGGATCGGTCTGTTCCTGAAGCTGACTTTGGCGAGCCTGGAGCTGAGGGACATGGCTCCAATATTTCCCTCAACCGAAAACCAGGGATTAAATCTCCTATCTCCCGGGACAGGTACGGGTCCCTCCTCTCATTACTTGGTGCACAGTTTCCCGTGATTTAGGCTGGAGACTTAATCCGAAATCCGAAACACCTTTTGTCAGTGGTGATCGCGTTTTGTTGATAGTGGTTACCAGGGTAACGAGGCATGCTTGGGAGAGGGGGGCAACGGGTCTCTCTGACCCCTCCAGTGGCCAATCGACTTGAAATCTTAGATAGCATCTTGCTCTCCGTTTACAAATAATTAATATTTTACAAGTAGTATCCATATCCACCGCGTACACGTTCATGATCTACTTACACAAGAGAGCACTCTCACTTGCAGAACCCAAAGATAATAATGTCTCTGAATGTTGCTCCACGGTAATGGTTATTATTATTATTATTATTATTATTATTATTATTATTATTATTATTATTATTATTATTATTATTATTATTATTATTATTATTATTATTATGCTGATCTCACAAAAGCAATTCGTTAAATCAACCAGTAGATGGCAGCAATGCACCGTCCGTCGCTGGTAAAGATGACTGGGCTGCAGCTGCAGGGGAGAACTGGGTTAGATTTGTGGGGCAAATGACCTCATAGTGTAGCATCATCTTCATCACTGGGAGATGAAGAGAGAATTTGAATCCCGCCCCCCGTATCATTTTCTCCCTGTTATCAGCTTCACACAAGTCTGATAATATACAGGCTGCTGGCAACGACCTTTTATGGGCAACCGGTAATCATACAATAGATTCACTTATCATATAATACCTGACATCTGGACTCAGTGACCTCATGGGTTTATTTGGAGGCGTTCGGAGGGATGTGGTGGCTTATGTGATGCTGTTTAATGTGAGAGGGGCTCAAGTGGGCGTATGAGAGAAAAGGGATAAATATGTCGTCTGTGATTATGGGCACCTCTCCCATGAGCTATTAAGGCGTAGGATCCCGAGGAGTGACTCCCACGCAGCCAGCCCGGCCGCATCAGCACCGCAGTGGGTGACGCTGGGGGAGGCAGCAGATGATGATGATGATGCGCCGTGGTGGCTAAAAAAATTGGGTGGCGCACAATGCACCAAAACCCCCAGAAGCGGAATCCCAGGATATCCCACCCCCATTTCCTCCCTTCGAAAACGGAATAGCCCTCCTCCCCTCCTCTCTTACCTCCGCCTTCCGTCACTACCACACCCCCCCCCCTCCCGCCTTCCGTCACTACCACCCCCCCCCCTCCCCTCTCTCTCCTCCTCCTCCTCCTCCCCTCCTCCTCCTCCCCCTCACGTCCCAAACTCGGGAGCGCCGCCGATCGGTCGCCAGGATCTTCCCGTCTCGGGCCAAAATGGAGGAGGAGGTCTCTCGCCTAACGCAGGGAGCCCAGATTGCCTGAGCGGATCCGCTTCAATGAAAAGGCTTTCGCCGACAAACGAATCGTCGCCGTGACGGAGCGCGCGCCGAGGATACCTATCGCCGTTTCACCGAGCGGAGCCATGAGCGCAGGAGAGGGACTGGATGAGGCTGCGAAGGACGCGGCAGACATAGCGGCGTTTTTCAAATCCGGTAAGTCGGGAAAGGGGGCGAGGAAAGCTGGGCTGGGTGGATGTGTCTGCTGTGGTCACCTTCGCTTTGGCACATTGTTTGACAGGAATGACACACACACACACACACACACAACAAAACACTGACGGCTTTCACGGGCGAGATGTGTACTACTGCGCGTCAGACGTGCAGGAGGTGGGTTCGGTGGGGGCTGCGCGCACGCCTTCCTTTTATTTACCACATTTCAGTCTACCGACATGTCATCGCGCAGCTTTTTGGTGACAACAGCTCGACTAGCACCCCCTGAGATAAATGTGCGTATTGATTACCAGCCCCCTGACCCCATTTTGGGGCTGGAGCAAGTGTGCGCCCGTGTGTGCTCGCGTGTGTGCATGTGTGTGTTTTGGGCTCCATCGACGTAACGGCGCGTTGGTCCGTCATGCTGTATGCGAGTGGAACGTTTTGATTTATGTCGTGCTCGTAAAGCCGAAGATCGAACACCAAGGTGAGATCGTGCCGCCCCACAGGGCTCGTGCTCGGATGGAGCCTATAGGCCACGCGCGCACGCACCGCATATGGCCAATAGGTTGCACACAACGCACAGGGCCCGTCTGATATGATGGCATCATCATAACAAATGAGCCTAGGCCTGCCTACTGTGTTACTCTGCATCCCCAAACATAAACGCATTGTATCAGTCCCACAGAGGGGGCGGGGGCGGCACTGATATCACCAGCCACACTTTGTTCTGACACAGATTGTGAGAAACATCACTATTATTGTCCTGTGGTTTTAGATGTGACATTTGATTGCAAGCACTTGAACGTTCCTAATCTAGTGCTAATAAATCTTTACCATATATAGTCACATACCGGTCTGACTTCTTTATAGGAAGATAAGTTGTGCCATCTTACCGTAGCTCTAAGGTACACAAGATGTTGCAAGGTGTGGTTTATTTAGCCTTTTTCAAACCCTGTATAAGAAGCATTTCCTACAGTGTGAAGACACTCTTGTGGCATGTTTTGGAGCTTGTGTTAAATATTAGATTTATTGTTCAATTTTTCCGACTTAACCCCCTCCTGGATATTGACCAACAACCAGAGCCCCGCGCAGGGGTCGAGCTTCGGGTAAAACGTCGCCACCATCGGAGTGGGACCACCTCTGACACACGCGCACCAGAAGAGGCAGCTGTCTCTCTCTCTCTGTCTCAGCTGTTTCTCTCCGTGACACCTGGTGCCTTGAGGTCTGCTGGTCACCACCTCCACATTTTGCACACAAGCTGGAACACACACACACACACACACAAGCAGTATGTGCACAAATCCAGCAACCAGTGCATATTAAATGAATACATGCAGAGGACATGTGCATGTGCACGCACGCACACACACAGCCTTTTAGCCGGTCTATGATGAACCGCGTAGTTTCTTCTAGAAATCGCTCTGCACTCAGACGGTTAGGAATGTTGTCAAAAAGGATCGTATTCAAATGCTACAGTCGCTCTTACGGTCGGTTGGACGCCTGCCAATGTATTTTCCTTTAGCCGTCTTGTATCAGGCTGGAAAGTTGGCTCACAGGGAAGTTGGACTGCTCGGATGTTTATGTAGCGGCAAAGCCAGTTCATACAGTATTCATGATGGAGACAGAAATAGGTTACGGCCCCAAGGAAACTTTGTATAGGAGACTAGAATGAGAGAAACTATGGAAAGGAATTGCGGGAAAATAGCGCTGAATGCCGAGCGAATAATGTCTCCAGCTGAGATCAGGGCTGGTATTTTAAAACATTCTTTGCTGCCTTGCTTAATGAATGCGCTTTTTTTTTTTGACGTGTCGGTATTGTGGCTCACAGAAACGGACATCATGTAAAAGATGAACTGAGTGCGCCTCAGTGGATTCATTAATTCTCTGCACTTGCTGTGCTCGTAATTGGATTTCATTCAGCAGACTTGAATAATGTAACTATGACGCCGAGGTTTTCATTCACTTCCTTTGAGACATTAGCGCTCTTATCCAGTTTATCAATCTAACGTGGAAAACATTTCGCAATTCGAAACCCACAGGTTTGCTTAATCGCTCCTCGTTTCTCAGTTAATTCATTTCATCGGGTTATTGGACATCAGACGTGCCCCCTTCATTGTAACAAATGTCAGTCATATGTTCGTTCACCCTTGCATGTACTGTGTAATCATCTACCCCAATGTTTTTTTCTTAGTTTGTTTGTTTTTATTGTGCAGTGCCAGCGGTGAGAGCCGTAATGCTCCCTGTAGCCTGTCCAGCAGGCTCCCTAATTGCGGCCAGCTTGGCGCGTGTCGAAATCTTGGCACACAGCTGCTCATCCCAGTTGATCCCAAGCACTTCATTTCTGGAGCTACGGGTATATGTTTGCACTTCGGTGCCATAGTTAGCCGACGGCGGCTCTAATGTGAGAAATTCTACTATAATAAGACCCGGGGAGACTAGAGGACTGGCTGAGAAGTTGACTCAGCGAGAGGCTTGTTTGCCGACCGGCTTGGAAAGGAAACGTGAGTTCGAACCAGCAAATGTGGCCCGCCATTTAACCCTTGCAATTTCTCTCCAAACGCCAACTGCACCTCCCAGCTTTTCAATCCTGCGATAGTTTTAAACCTCTTCACGCGAGCGGACAATATTATCGGCAGCCCCCTGAAAACACTTGATGTTCCTCTTGGCTCCGGTCTGTACAGTGAGCAGATGGAGCTCCCTCTCTGAGTCCCACACTGTTGCTGCGGATCACAGCTCAGCTGCTGAGTCACTCCCCCAGGTTGCTCATGCCTTCATTTCCAATCCAATCCTGAGATTCTTGCAACTGGTCAAAGATGAGAAATATTCTGCTGCTTTTGAGCTGCCTTTTTTTTTTTATGTATTTGCTATACAAACCTCTCAAAGCATGCGGAAACAGTAATGGTCTACGTAACTATATTTATATGTTCACTACCCGTAGCACCAGTATGATGTCTTCGGCTCTATTTTTATAATACAGCTGATGATACTACCCCTTTGTTTGCCTTTTAAATTGCCGACTTGGGCTTGGGGTAGTCATTCTTCAAAGTGAGGGATCACAGCCCAACGCCATATTGCTGATGTCGAAGCATTCGTGCAAAGCTTAGCGGCATGTTCCCTGTGAATTTGTATTGAAATAAATGTAAGTACCTGATTGAGCCTGGAATGTGTGCTTATACTGTATTGTGATACATCATTTATTCCGGCTGTTGGTGCAGCACCCAGCCGTGAGCAGAGTAAATGAATCTACATTTTCGCACAGTTTTTGAATAGTTGCACGTGGGCTTCCCTGGGCAAATTACACATTTAGTGGATTTCTTTGAACGTGACCAAAACAAAATACAAGTCCAGACTAAACTTCACTAACTACTTCATTGACTCATGAGGACTTGTAGAGCATGTCAGGAACTATCGAGCAGGAAGTGCCACCTGATCACATTTCCGGAGCCGATAAATTCTCAGACTTTCTGAAGTGTGCCGCTCGTAGTGCTGATATCAGCTGCACCGTAATTCTTTACTAATCTCCCAAAGCGTCTGATATATTAGATGATCATAGAAAAGCTTGGAAACCGCTGAGCCACTGTACACTATTTTACCTTTAAGCAAACCATAATGCGCAACAAAGTTTTGCAAGACACAGCAAGAAGCCGTGTCATGCACTAAGACCATTAAGTCACTGTCGACGCAGCAAATCATCTTAAGATGAACCACTTTCAAACATAGGGAGAGGGCCATCTCGGCAGAACCAAAATAACATCTGTGTGATGCTCCATTTTTACTTTGAGTTACTGAGTCTCTTAAAAAGTCTCTTGAGTGGCGTGTAATGAAGTTAGTGGGCCTGAGCAGCAGCATGTGAACCAATACCCCTCTGAAACTCAATTGACATAAAAGCGGCTGAATATACCGCGTGCTGGAATAAGATTAAATGTCTGTGTTGAACAACTTGCGGCCGCTGCACCGGTCGTAAGGCCGCGGTCGTCAGTCAAGGCGTACGGTGTTTGAGGCTTTTGGGGTTTTTTTTTGTGTTTCTGTGTGAAAACGGATTTACTTCACTTTATTTTTCACACCCACCAGAAGAATAATTAATAGGCACGAGCATAAGGGATTCCCTCTACTTTGTCTTTTTAGTTGTGTAGAGAATAGTTATGAGACTTTCGTTCCATGTACAGGTTGGAAAACCCCAATGCTTTCTTTTTTTAATTTGGGATTTTTTTTTTTGAGATTTCCCGATCCTGAGACCAGTTACAAAAAAGCCTCAGATGTTGCCGCAAAACGCCAGGTTGGGCATCGTTGAGCATATGAATCTTTGCAGATAAAACAACGGTTGGTTTTCAACCAGTGTGAGCTATATGCAGGACTTCATATTCACTGTTGTCATTTACAAGACAGTCGCCGTGACTGTGCTTTTATTTATGTACGTGACTGTGGCTGCATTTTAACAGCTATTAAAAGGAAATGATTGTTGTTCATGCTTTTTCTGATACGGTTATTGTTGATATGAATCATTCTTATTCATCTGAAAGTAAAGGAACATCTCTCGCCTTATTATGCATTTGTTCAACAAAGGGCTTAACCTGAACATGGCCATACGAACAATGATGGCAATCATCACGTTCACACAGGCTTAGTGGCATACGGCTGTTTAAAAATACACAGTCGATATTGTTTTTAAATGCACTGCTACCAGATCGCCGTGTCATCGGCCAGACGCGCAAAGTTCAGGTTTCGGGATCACTATGGGAAAGTGAATTAATGGTATTGTAACACCTCCGCATCTTAATGCGCGGTGTATTCAATTGCTTGTCATCCCGTGTCCCTTTGGTTGAGGGGTTGAAATAAAACGACGGCACCACCGGCTGTACCCAGAGTGAACCCGGTGGCCTGTGCCAGTGCGGGCTGTAATGAAAATCCAGTCACTGCGCAGCGATTCCTCATTTCTCTTCCAGCACAGTCACAGTCGGTGAAAGCATAATGACCTAATGGAGCTCGTGCCTTGCATACTCGAGCAGAAATCTTATGCAACCGTTTCGATGAGGAATGGAACTTCAGCAGGCCGTGCAAGATGCATCTCGTGGCGTAGGATATAAGGTGAATGCAAAGTATAGTGCTGATTTAAAAAAAAACAAGAGGAGTTAGAGGAAAGGCCAGGGCAGTTATGCGCTGACAGATGTTGGAGGCGGGCAAGTAGATGAAAATATAGGATGTAAGGAAGAGAGTGAGATCCAGGGAAAAAAAACAAAAAAAACATGACATACTTGGAGCGACAAACAAGCTTCCACTCATCAAATTATAGAGCTGGGGCTTGGGTGGAGCACACCCTGCAAAATGTAGGCTGCTTTGTAGGCTTTCCAGGAGGCTCAAACCGTATGGTTGCGTCCAGAGGCAGCCTAATTGGCAGTTGGTCAGCGTTGCAGACTATAAGCTCAGATTGGCATTGCCCCTCGCTGCTGAAAACTATATTGAACGACAGAAACCTTATAGTAGGTAGTTGTTTTGACTCGTTATTTTCCGAATAAGGCCGATGGAGTACAACATAAATATTTCAGGCATTGCAACTTCTGCAACTCGAGGAGTTATTTTGGCTTCTCAGATGAAAATCTAATATTCTAATGTGAAGTATTTAAGTTTACCAGCAGGACTTCAATGTCATTTTCTTCGTGTGTCATTTTATTGATGAAGACATTTTACTTTCAGCATCATGAGAATGCAACAGCCAAAATGCCATGGTATTCCTTTCTAATTGAAATGAACACAATTACATAACGTCGTGTGTATGTGCGTTCGTGCGCGTGCAAAGTAAAAAGCTCCGAAATGGCAACTTCAACAGAAGATACCCAGATGTCATCGTGATCCTCGGTGGCCACAACTGAGAGGCGAGGGAGTGGTTTGCCATCAAATTTAGAGCGAGTGCACGCAAAATACAAAGGCACAAAAATAAGTACAAAGGGCTCCTCTGTAGCGTAAAACTTAGCTGAGCCCTTTGGCACCACACCACGAAACGTCTTCCAATTAATATAAATAAGCGATACATTTACTCATTCATTCCCAATCTCATTTGTGGGCAAAAAAATAAAAATAAAAAATTGCTGTTGTTTTTTTTTTTTTTTGTTTTGACTGAAAACTATACCTTATCTTATCCAGCCCTGGAGTTTACAATGTGAGTAGGGCCGAAATTGAAAAGCAACATTCCGTCAGCGTAAACGATCGGAAGCAAAACAAAAACAAGCAAGTGCAGGTCAGTGTACCAGATGTGAGGCAGTGGCTCCTCCTCTCCTGGGTTTATATATATATATATATAAAAAAGCCTACTGTATACCTTCAACAAGGACCAGATGTTGAGATGCTTGTTATAGCTCGTTCCTCTCTTAGCGTTTATGATGAGGTTTTATGGCGGAGACAATCACCGAGGTAGCCCAGCGAGGCAATTACCTGGTTTATGGCCGGACCATGTTTATCGATCTCTTCAGAGACTCTTGACCTTTTGCGTGAGAGTCGTAATACACTTTATGGACATATAATCCAGGTCCTCCCCACCCCCCCTTCATCTCGCCAAATTATTGATCTTTGTGAAATGCGGACATCTGTGTCAGAGGCCACTGCGAAGACACCTAGACCAGGACTGGGATTGTCTTTTTTTTTTTTTTTTTTGAATTAAAACGGGGATGATCCCAGTTTGTTTTGAGTTGGAGGAAGCCGCTTTTCATTCTTTTTTCGGCACAGATTGAAGAAACGCACTCCCCTGTTGAACAACGTAAGGGGATAAACGTGTCTCGAAGGTATACCACCGCATTGGTCGGCTTCCGAGCGCATGAAAGCTATCGGTTGGTAGCTTGGTCGATTCTCTGGAATGCCAATAATAGGTGCTAATGTGCCTGTGGGACGGGGTTGTGTCCTCACACATGCACATATACATACGACTCACCACCCACAATGCCCGGGGGCCATGGAAGGAAGGCAGAGGGGGTGTGTGGGGGGGGGCTCGATGTAAGTTGAATCAGCAAGGCACGAAGACGCAGGGGAGGATCACAGGTCATAAAAAAAAAGAATATACGAAGCAGTGGGCTGGTCTGCGTGTCTCCCGCAAATCCCTCATCTGATAAGAGAGGAACTTCTATCGGTCATCTGCAGACACCCACTCGTTCCTTTCATCGCCTCCTCCACTCCCCTCCCACGCGGCCCCTCCGCTCGTTACCTCATGCCGCGCCTCTGCTCCGGGTGATGCCACGCACGCCTTCCTTCCCTCGTGCCTCCGGTAAAGGAGGCGTCAGAAGTAATGCTACCAAATTGGACGGATCCATCGTGGAGATGCGTGTGTGTCGCATTGCAGGAAGAAAAAAAAATAAAGAAGTGCCAAGCCACCGTGAAGCCTCGCCATGGATTTTTATAAGGACGGTGCCAAGTTCCCCATTATCCTTAAAAGGCAAAGCGTATTCGCAGTATGATTTCACCTTTTGTAAAAAAAAATAAAATAAAAAAAAAGGTATCATATTTTTCCAGTTCCAAGTCAGCAATAATTTTCCAGGATTCCTCCACATTCGTAATTGTTTTTTCCTAACCCCCCAAAAAAAATAAAGAAGTGCCAAGCCACCGTGAAGCCTCGCCATGGATTTTTATAAGGACGGTGCCAAGTTCCCCATTATCCTTAAAAGGCAAAGCGTATTCGCAGTATGATTTCACCTTTTGTAAAAAAAAAAAAAAAGGTATCATATTTTTCCAGTTTCAAGTCAGCAATAATTTTCCAGGATTCCTCCACATTCGTAATTGTTTTTTCCTAACCCCCCACCCCCCCTTTTCCTTTTTCCCTTTGCCCCCAGAGCAGATGCTTAGATCCAACCCCCCTCACCCACAGCTTAAATCACTGAAGCATCTGGATCTGGGATTTGAAGTTGCAAGCCTCCCACAATGCTTTGTGCTTCCTTTTTTTTATTTTTTCCTTCAAGGAGAGCACTTTGAAAAAGCAGCCACAGACTTTGAGGCAATGCCCCCCCATGGGTTCTGAGACTGACTGTTTTTTTCAAAAACCTTGGGGAAAAGGTTCAGTGCTGTGTCAGTAAGTCAAGTGTCTCAGGTGTGTTTTTTTTTTTCTTCTTCTCATTCATAAAAACGAATGTCGGTGTCTCCTTGTACAGTGTGCTTAAAAACGGCCGGCCATCCTCAGTTGCGCGAAAGTATCATATTTCTGCGCATGTTTTTTTAGACGTTATATAAATGTGATGGCGAAGCAGGAACTTTTAATAATTCATATTCTCTCCCACACTGTTGCACACTTGCACATCCAACTGCACACTTGCAACATCAGACCCAAGTGTTTTTTTTAGTGCGCTTTCTGCTCCCATGGTATGTTTTTTCTTTTTTTTTGGAGCGTATGAGTTACTTCAGCCAGTATGAAAGCAAGAAAAAAAAAAAAAAAGTTTAAATAGAACAGAACTCGGCCGTGGTAAAAAAAAATAATTGTGCGCTTGTGCGCTGCCGACAGTGCTTGTCTTCTGTCAACAGCTGCACACGGTCTGTCCAACAGGACCCACGCCTTCTCCCCTTTTTTCTCACAAACACACACACACGCGCGCACACGCACGCACACTCACATTCCCCGTTGCTTTGAAGACAGCAGCAGGCTCTGATCGCTGTCGCGTGAACAGTGCCAGCCCAGTGCTCCTCTGGCTTAGGCAGGCTAAACTGCCGCTTGGCCTCTCTGGCTTCGGTTAAAATGGGTTGAGGATCAAGCTCAGCATCCCATCCTACTGTAGTGGCTCATGGAAGTACCTACTGTTGAACAGCTTCACCTTTTTTTTCTCGTAATAAAACACAGCTTGTTTTGCTGCAACACCAGAGTGTTCTGAATAATCCATCTAATTGGGGACATTCTAGTGTTTCCTAATTAGCCACATGATATTCTTAATTTCAGCCCTTTGTGGGAGCTGCAGCATCAATTGTCCGATTTTGTCTTTTATCCCCCCCCCCCCCCCCGACCCCCGATAGATGGAGTTTAGATTACTGGATTTTGGAGAATGTTGAAAGGTCATTGTGTCTGTTCAGCTTTAATGTATCATGTTCTCCATCAGGGCAAAGTGAAAAGCTCTGCATCGCTTATCTCTGAGTGGTGGTTTCATTCTCTCGCCCTATTTTGGGGAAGATTACCTCTCCCCTCTCTCCTCCACCGACTCCCTCCTCCCCACATGACCGTGTCGCCACCTAATCCCTGGCTGGCAGCATATGCTGACCATCATTCCACCCCCTCACCCCGCTAACAGCATCCAGTCTGCAAATATGATTTGACACAGATAATGATGAACACGAACTGGAATCAAATGTGTGTCCGCTTTTCTTCCCCCCCCCCCCCCCTAAGATTTGAACGCACTGTAAGGACAAGACGTGGCCATGCCAAACACGCGTAAGGCCTCTGGACTTAAGTTGGGAGGATAATCACTCTTCACCAGACCCAACGCTTTATCCACACCAGGCTGTGAAATAAAGTGAAGCGTGCCGCGTGCGAACAGGTGCTTACGGTAATCCCGGCGAGGCAGCAGCGTATGCCAGGCTGTTCTTTTTTCGAAAGGCGGCCAGGAGAAGGGGGAGTGAATCCCCGAGTCCCGTATGCCCTGCCTCTCCTCTCCGTCGTCTCGTGCCACCGCCCTGTCCCACTGACGGAGTCTGTCAGCCAGATGCATGAGGCATGTCAGTCCGAATAAAGAATTAAATGCGTCTTTGGAGTCGACATGGCGTCAGAGCAGTCGTTTTGGCTCATTTATGTGGTATGAGTCCCAATGAAAGTGAGATTTTAGTGGTGGATGCGTGGATCATCAGATCGAATCAGTCGTCGTTAATTAATCTATCAATCGTGATGCGGAACCTGGACGTCAGGGATTCCAGCACTGCTGCCATTCCATTATAACGAGCTTTGCGTAGCAGGCACCGGACACACTTTTCTAATTTTGCACAAGTCCGGATGAATATTTGTCTCCCTGAAGATGAGTCCGCAGGCAGAGATACACATATTCATTGTGCTTGGGATCTTTAAATGACTCATTTGCTGTATCGGCTGGTGTGCAGAAAGGCATGCGTTAGTCTGTGGGTCCGAAGAAGGGGGTTTTGCGAATGCAAAGAGGAATGTGAAAAGGCACAGGAATCAATCCTCTAGACCTATGCAAACATTTTGACATTTCGAGGTTGAATGTTTAATGTTTTTACCAGCTGTTATGGAATGTATTGTACGTGCATTTCAGCACATCAAATGGTGCTTAGTCTCAGGAGGGAACATTCAGGGACACGGATCAAAGTGCCACTCCACAATTGCTCACTCACTCCCTGATTTGTACTCCGCCATCACAAAGCTTCAATTTCTGCCATTAAAACATGCTGAGGGTGGAGGTGGGTCATTTTTTTTTTCTTTTTTTTTCATTTCGCAAATTTCATACCTTCTTTATTTATCTGTCTTCTTTTAGATTGCTCTCTTCCAAAATGTGAATCCAAACTGGATGGCCCAGGTCAAACCACAGGTAGGGGGAACATGTGTGTGTGTGTGTGCGTGTTTGGGTGTGGGTGTGGGTGTGTGTGTATGTGTATTGTTGTATGTTTATTGCTTAGAATGAATTTCCCTGGTTGCTTTATCATAAAAGAAACATGTTGCACTTAATCTAATTTGTGCAACATCAAATACAGTGTGGGATACCAAAGAAGATATGGTGATTGTGTGCAACTAGTATACTGAATTTAAATGTGTGTGCATGTGTGTGTGTGTGTGTGTGTGTGTGCATGCTCAAGAACACCATGTTCCATGACCGCTTTAAGTGAAATGTTCCATCGAACCTCTGCTGCACAGAATCCCGTAAGACTCTAGCTCCCCTGTGGCCGGGGGGGTTAGCAACGGTGACCTTGTGGGTTCACGTCCATGCCAATCCAAGGGCAGGCGCGCTAAAAATACGCCAAGTACCTCCCCCCGGGTTGAGTTGTTTTTGGGTGTAAACGGGGCAGTAACGTGGCCCAGTTTCAGGATAAGCACATTGATTATCCTAAACGAACGTAGACCCTTTGGTCGCCTGGCCCGAGATGAATGATTAAATCTCTCTTCGACAAAAAAAAAAAAGCATCGTAAGTGTCTGCAGTTTTTCCATCAAGAGCTTACTCTTGAAACTGAAAAGGATTGGCGTCATCCGTGCCGAATAAACTGGCATGCTGGGAGTTGTCAAGTCGAGGGCGGACGCATGAAAACGTTTCCCTCTTGTCATGCGAGTTGTTATTATTAATATTTGGGGTGAGAAAGAGGGCAGTGTCAGGGCTGGATGAGACCCACGCAGCAATCGCCGTGAACTCTCAACAACCGCCAGTGGGCCGCATTCCATTTAGCGTGGTGAGCCCCTGTGTGTTGGACACCGTTTTGAGGTTTTCCAATTGGGTCACCCAGGGATGTGCATTTTTAACCGACTGTTTTTTTCGATTTTCAGCCAGAATACAGTATTATGCCCAGATATGCCAGATATCTGAGTGGGTGTTTAAGGGAAATGACCAGCAAAATTACCTGTCACCCGAAATACCCACAAACCTCATCCCTGAGGGGCTGGGTCAAAAAACAATAAATTAAAAAGTACAGCTGCAGTTATGTCTCTCTCGGTTTTTCCCGAATTCAGGCACAACGTGACGAGCTGCTCACGCTCAGTCTGTGGTAATCATGTGGTAATGGCCATTCACGGCTGATTGTTCTTTGTTCATTTTCAATTACTCTGCACCAAATTAACTTGCTGTTGAATAAATTGTCAATTTAGCAAATTGCCGGAAGCGTTTTATTCGCACTTTGGCACGAAATGGTGGGTGTGCCAAAGTATTTTTCTTTTTCTTTTTTTGCCAAAAAATAAATAAAAAAAATGAGACGGATGCATCTTTCAGTCTCTTTTCAGCCGATCTGGCACATTTTGTACATGGAGTGCGCTTCTGGCCACAACAGAATAATTATTATTTGTCCCCGTTCGAATGAAGGACATGTGTGTGTATATGTGTAGACGTGTGTGCGTGTGCATGTGTGCAGTTGTGCGTAACGTCCGAAGCTGACCATACATTCAACTACATGCACATGTTTTAATCCCTAAAGTGGGAAAGTATTTATAATTGTATTTAATATATTTCTGTTGCATGGCTTTTTAAATGTTTCCTTTCACTTTTTCTGCGATATTAATCTGGATTTTTTGGTCTGGCCTCCTTGAGACATGCTGGATCTACACTCTTCACTGGGCAATTTCATTTTTATATTTGTTTATTTTCTTACCTGAGCTGGTACGGACAACTAGTTTTGCGAGTGGTTTGCCAGTTCCAAAACCTCAGTGACACATTTTCGTCAGCCATCACGCGTGACGGTATCCCACCATAAATGATTGGATTAAGCAAGAGTCACCGGAGTTGCGTCAAGTTTTAATTTGGCATTTGAAAAAGTTTTTTTCAATGGTTAATTGCGGCCTTACCTTGGCATACGCATTGTTTGGATAAGGGGCTACACTGTAAGAGTCACTTCTTTGACCAAAACAAAAGTTGCGGTAGGCCATAGAAAAATTGGCAGACAACATTTCTGATGTAACAGCAACAAGACTCAATGTCCAGCCTTTTGCATCCAAGGGCGGATGGGGGTTGTGTCGCCGTAGCTGCGTTTACCGGTTATGCAGCGAGTCGTTACACATTACGTAACTCGTATGCTAGCTTATAGGCCATAGGTTACCTCAGAGCTCAGTGATCTCTCTGCGGCCCAGGACAACTCTCACCATTGTGTCAGCCCTCGTGTGATGGACCTGGACACCTCCTGCTTGAAAAAAAGAAAGAAAAACACTTTGATTTGACGCTCACACACTCTCTGGACGTTCAGCTACTTTCTGACGCTCACTTCATTTGTTTGGTTTTCATCATTGAATGTGCGTTGCGTGTAACACTCAAGCAGCGCACTTGGCTGAGCATAGAACTGCAGTACATCCTCGTCGATATTTTTGGACTTTTTCCCCAGATATTCTCTGGCGTCGAAGCCGGGATCCTCTGTCACAAGAGCCAGACACCAGATGAGCCGTGTGATTTTTGATCTCTTGTTGTACTAATAATGTTCAGCATGCACAGGATGGAACAGGATGGCAATAGATATAGGTGCTATATATATATATATATGATATTGATGGATATTTTAACACAATTGGAGCGAAAGAAGTGTAGGATGAGAGAAAAGGCACAGACGCTTGGTTCCTTTTGTTTTTTTTTCTTCTCTTCTCTTCCGTTTTACTTCTCTTCCATATGTTTCTGCTCAGTTTAATTCAGCTGCGAACTCGGTCTCCCATCTCGGCCCATACTGAGTTCACTGTGTGGTTCCCATTGAATTGGGTTTCCAACGCTAACCATGTGCACTGCGGGTAGACAGACAGGCATGCTCACTCAGTCACACGCACACAAACACTGACACACACAGCCACACACACACACACACACACACACACTCACTTTAGGCAGCGGAGGAAGTGGTTTTCTCTGGAGTTCATTGGATTTTTGTGTTTTTACTCTCCCCTGCAGAGGCCAGGGTGTGGAAGACCAAGCTCTATACGGTGTGTGTTTGCGAATGTGGTTGTCTCGTGTGTCTGTGTGAATTTTGTTTACTCACTTTCTTCTCCCTCTTGCTCCCTATCTTTTTCTTTTTTCTTTTTTTTTTTCACTCTTGCTCCGTTTCTTTTTCTCTCATTCTTTGTCTGATTGTAGCTCTCGAAAGATAGCCAGCCAATTCAATGTCTGACAATTCACTGACAATTGTGCCTTGTGAACATCAACACCAACTGAAGCTCATGCGCTCACTTGGACTCAAATGGTGCAGAATATAGATGAAATAAAACATCTGATCAGTGCTGGCAACAGTCCTCACTGTAGAGATCTGGCTTTATTTGAATGTGGCATGCCTAAAGCCACATGCTCAAACAAGACGCTTTCACCCACATGCGTTCAACCGAGAAAATAGTTTACAACTGGCTGCTGTTGTTGAAGCCTTCACTTTCAAGATCTTCATGACAAAATAAACACACAAACACATACTTTATTGTCACCCTCGCGCCAAGGCCAATAACTCACTAAGTTCCTTTTCAGAACCAGAATTTGTCCTCATGCTGCTCTTTATGTGTGTCACACGCAAAAGACACACACACAAACACACACAGGACATGGAATGAAAGAGAGGAAGGCCAGTGAGGCTCCCTGCGATGTCTCACACCAGCTGGACAGCTGGACTTTGGGTTATGTTTATGTGTACGTCGCTGTGTCTCGGTGCGCGGTGTTCCGTCACGCGACGTGTGTGTGCTTTTTTTGCTCAGGTCTTACGTGTGTGTTTGTGTGAGTCCGTTTGTGTGTGCGCGCAAAAGACCTTAATTAGATCATGCTGTAGATCACCGGCTGTGTCGGTTTTAGGAAGAGCACAGCTTGCATCCTCCTGTCACAGGACATCAGTATAATGATATCTGTTTGGCAAAGCAATATTTCCTTTCCTGTGGCTTCAAATGACAAAACAATTAACCCCAAAAAGGAATGACGACAGTGTTGAACCGAATAACATCTTCATTTACTGAAAATCAGCGTAGTTATTTATTCATAACTTCTTAGTATTTATACAATAATAATAATAAATCATCCAAAGCATCCACTGGTCAAGGGTATATAATTGCCACGTTTACAGGATCTTTATCATTTATTCTTTATACATTTTTTTTTAAAGAGGCAATTCACAGCAAAATATTGTTGTGCCAATACAAATAAAATATGTAAAATAATGCATGGGAATACAAAGACTACATTTTTCCGTTTATTATACAAACACACACACACACACACATATACAGCACCCCTAATACGTAAATACACCATCCTGCTCTATGCTGATTGGCTCATCTGTGTTTTCCCCTCAAGTCAAGACAGTGTGTTCCGCTGCGCTGTCAACATCAGCTTATCTGAAGATTTTATTTGAAAATTTCCCCTCTGAGACCTGATGTTAATACTAATAACAAAAAATTATGCTGCTCATTTTCAACTTCCCACCTTCACAGCCCCCCCACCCCCAGTCCTTGTATCATTGCAGTTTCCCACATCATCATCATCATCATCATCCTCATCATCTTTGTCCTCTCTCGCTCTCTCTCTCTCTCCCCCCCCCCTACGACCCTGCTCTTTTCCTGGAGAGCGCTGATGCATGGGGAAGCTAGGTTCCACTGCAGCCCCCGTCCAATCGCCGTCGACCTCTCCCCCACGCATGAGCCAATTGCTCACGAGTGAGGCTCGTCGGGGGAGGGGCTAAGCGTGGAAGGGTGGGGCGGGGTCGGTGGGCGGGGGTCGTGCGAGTGGGTGCTGGTTGCTCCTTGATTCGAGGGATAGATGGGATGCGTATAGCTGCTCCGGGGACAGGGGGGGAATATCACCATGATGGCCTCTCCGTCCTCTCCAGCGGGTGCGCTCGCTATTTTCATTGGTTGGCCTGCTTTTCATTCATTGATGACGTCAAAAAGAGGAATAAGGCAGGATGTAGGATGGTGTGACAGGATCATCATATCTGGGCAAATGCAGAAAGTGTTTTGTTTATTTTCATGTTGTCAACTAGCAAATTTGACATTACAGAGATTATTTATATATACAGTATATAGTAGATTTTGCTCAGAATGTTGGTGGTAATGTCCACCAAATGATTGCCATTTACAAAAGATGATACCTGTCGATGATTTTTTTTGCGGCGTGTTGATGATGGAGAGGAACTCTGCAGGTAAAAGAATGTTTATAATGTTGGCTATTATTATGTTTTGGGCTAGGGGAAGGTCATCCCGTGGAAGAGGCTGTATAGATGGAAATCCTCTTGTGCTGTCAGGCTGCTTGCTTAATTGGTCAGTTGACTGGTGGGAGCGCAGAGGGAAACAGAGGCAATCTGAAGACATTGCCATCCAATTCATGTCCCCCGATATGGGACAATATCACGGAAAATGCTCTTTTCAAAGAAAGGGCCAAAAGGGCGAAATGGTGTGTTTGATTCTGTTTTGGTGTTAAATATATATATTTTTTTATTCTTTATGATCATTTTTTGCATATGTTTGTGTAATTTTTCAGTGCTTGAAACATCAATGCGTTATGTTATGTTATTGAAGTGTTCTGTCCAATAGCAGCCTTTGGTTGCCACTCTGCTCTATACTTAGCTACTTTTTTGACAGCATCACAACATTTCTATTTCTGGTCTGCCAGCAAACTAATGAATGCATGCGAGTCATGTGGTCTCACTTCTCCCCCACTAAAGATTTAGGGTTTACATCGCCAGTAGTTCACGACAGATACGTTTCAAATATACTTTATTTTAATGATTGAGAGAGAGAGTGAGAGAGAGAGAGAGAGAGTGAATTTATTGCACTCTTGAGCCGAAACCTCTCCCAGAGCCACAGATCACAGAGCAAAGGTGTGAACCAATTGAAGTTGACTCATAAGGTCATTGAACTGATTCAATCATGTCAGTTACACAAATATATCTGTCCAGTATTATTGAATTAAGTCTGGATAAAGTGTTTTAGGCCATATATTATTTTTTCTCTAATAGATAGGTTTAGATATATCCAAAATACATTGAACATTAAACTCTTAAAATATATTTTATGAGACATCTTCAGTGAGTTTTTTTTTGTTTTTTTTTAAGGAAGTTTAATGTGGAGCACTCTCTTTTTAGACTCACCTATTCCCAAGTTGCCTCATTTTAGAACTACTTAACCTTCACTTCTTCACCCTCACATTGAATGAGTAATTATCTTGCTGATTTTGTCCTTGGCTGGTCTTTCATGTGTTAATTAACATGACATTTACTCTGGCTCACTCTTCAGGTGTGCGGCTCGTGGACAACCGTGTATTCAGTATTAAAGACAGTCCAAAGAGAGCTCAGTGGGTGCCGTAGAATGTTATATCTTGGCTGGCCCAGTGCACCTCGTCATGCAAACCACTCGCTTCAATTGTTCTTGTGCTTTCACGGGACGAGTAGTTTCATTCCTCCGGCTGAGCAGGTCACTTGGATGAAGCATAAATATTAGATGCAGATGGTTTTGATGCAAGCCAGTTACAATGTTCCCTGTGTACATTTTTTTTTTTTTTTTTTTTAGAAGCTCCAAAGTCACTGCTTTATTATTTATTTTTTTACACAGTACAAACTGTTTTTTATTGTGCCTCTACAACACTGGAACGCTATCGCAGGGCCTCGGGATGACGAAATGAGAAAAAACCTATATATTTTTTTCTCCTCCTCCCATCGGCACGCAGAAACATTCTCATGTGAGGAGTTAGTGGGAGCTGAGGCTCTTGGCCGTGAAAAAAGTGTAGTGACCCAGAATCATTTAATATGTAAGCAGCCTGCCAATATGGATTCATCTGCAGCTGGATGATGGGGATATTTCGGTCAGGAATGTTGGGCTGCTTCGTTCATTCAATTCTAAACGTTTTGCCATTGATCTTTGCTATTTGGAAAAGGTTTAAGATAAAGTTGGTGGAAAAAAATACGTTTTTTCAGTTTTTCAAGATATGTCAACTTATGGAGTAGGATACTCTATTTGTGACTGATTTGGCTGGACCGAGTCTATCGCACTGCAAAAAATGAACCTTCAGGAAAGCTACACATGACGTCATAGATGCAATGTTTTTCTACAGATTAAGCTTTTTTATCCGCCCACGAATGACCGCTGTACTGATCAGAGTGTGTAGTGACCCCTACTGTGCGAGACAAAGAGTGCAGGGAGTGAGTGAGCATCCGTCGTCCCTCCTCCCTTTTTCAATCTCCCTCCACACGGTAACACAGTCATTGTGTGCTGGTTGGGATTTTACTAGGTCATTTATTTATTTGTTTTTGACCATAGGCAGGTGAGACTTGTGTTTGGCCACATAAACTTCCCCCGCAGGTCAGAACAGACTCTGGATGGCATCCTATCCATAAGCGGTCGGGGTGGAGTGCGGATTCACATGTGGTTCTGTGTCGCTTGCTGGGAACTGAGGCCTCAGTCAGACCTACAATTAAATGGCTTGCAGAGAGCATCCTAAATTTGGGACCAGACACAAACCAGCCCGAACTGGTGCGCATGTCTCTTCTCTTCTCTGAGCCTGGTCCTACTTCTCTTCTTTTTTTTTTCACCCACCTTTACCTCTTTCCCTCCGACCCGCCCTCCTCCCTTACTGGACGGTTAGAAACTGAGACGCTCGGCAGCCTGAACAAAATATGGAAATAACTTGATGAGATTAGATTTGGCGCTGCTCTGCGTTCTAAATTGGTGTGAAATATTCCCCTCTGTAGAAACGCTGTTGTAAATCAACTGCCAAGTTGCAAGCACACTCCCACCAGTAAGCACAGCTTATGTACTTCTTTCGTTTGTGTTCCATGCCTGCAACGTATTATTTAGTGCACATGCACATAGGTATACGTTAATATATTAAACATTTCTTCACTGGCCTCAGCAAATGTGTGAGTGTTTGTGCATGCGGGGTACCCATGCATGTAAGTCAGATATTCCACCGGACAGTGCTGTGGTTCCCTGTTTTCCTAGGCCTGTTGTTTTCAGGGCTGTAATAACAGTGGACATCCACGGGCACCCACCCGATGCCTCCTGGCTTAGTGACATGGAGCCATAGCCCGCAGTTCCCTGTCTCGCCGGTTGTGCGGACTCAACGGGACACCGGTCTTTGTCGGGGACAAGTCTGGTGAAAACCCATTCACGGAGGAATGGAGAGGAGAGATGAGGAGAAGGCGGGGGGTTTGGGAATTTGGAGCGTTCTTCGTGGTGTGGTGGGAAGTGCGGGGCGAAGAAAAAAGAAATCGAGGAGAGGAGAGAGAGAATGGGATGATAGACGGGGGAGCGCAAGCACGCAGCACATGCACGCGTATGTTCTAAGACGACAACGTAAAGTGCAAACAGAGGTCTGTGCACGTGTGTGTGTCTTTTTTTTGGTCTGTTTTGTGTGTCTTCCTACGGGATGTGGCTCTGATTGCTGATCTTGTAAACAGGAACCTTCCTGCTTGTAGCAGCAGGCTGGAAGCTCAGCTGGTACGCACGCACGAACGCACATGCACGCACACACGCACGCAAACGCACTCTCCCACACACTGTCACAATGAAATAGCTGGATCCAGTTCTGACACTTTGCCTGATTTGAGGGAAACCACAGTTTGATTGCGTGCTTATCATCCAACACGCTGGAAGAAGGATTCGTGACAGATACTATGTGAAAAATGAAAAAAGAATGTTCAAAAAGCTGTTGAGGTTGCTCAGCAGCATTTTTCTCAGGCTCTGAATGTTCCACTCGCAGACTCTGTGTCAGGTTTTTGTTTTTGCTTGCTCTCTCATCCTGCCTGCAACTGACTAAGGAAAGAAAAGGAGCAAAAAGTCAATACTGGATTATTTTCAGCAGCCCTTTATTTACTTCTCACGGATATGTGTTGTTTTGTGCAGCCTCCTTTTTGCTTCTTTATTGCCAATAAAAAAAAACATAAAAAAACACGTGTGAAGTGTAGATTGCACTGGGACAACACTATGGGCGTCCGATTGTGTTAGGAGTTAATCTGCATGTTGATTTGGTGGCAGGAAATAATCCTATTATCAGAGTTCAGCTGTTGCACTGTTAATGCTGCCGTCAGCCGAGGTCATGGTTCAGCTGACCAGACAGTTTTGCTGTGTGTGGCGTTCCTTAATGCTTTCTCTCACATTGACACACACACTTATTGGATAGTGTGTCTCGCTCCGTGGTGCATCGTGTTGAGTGCATTATCATGCATTATTTGTTATCGTGAGCTCCCTGTGTTTTTGAAATTCAGCTGAGGTTGTTTTGTTTTTTTTCCCCAATTAAGTAAAATTATTTGAACAAACACAGCTGTCACAAGATGACTTGAAGATATTTTACTCAGCAGCAGGAGCACGCTTTGCTTTTCACATCCGTGATTTTTTTGTTTGTTTGTTTGTTTTTCATCGAAGTGGCTGTCGCCGTCACGTATTGTAAACGGTAATATTGGTGGGACATAACGGAACCACCGTGTCGCGATGATGTTTTAAAAAATATATATTTTTTTTTTATGCATCAATCTGTATTATGAAAAATGGTTTTCTTCTAGTCATATTGTGTTTCTTCAGTTTTGGCATTTTTTTTTTTTTCTATTTGGCATTGGTCATATGGAAAATTAAAAGTGCCCAAAAAGCCACATCTCCTCTCCTTGCCATCCACTACCTGACATCATCAGTGCAGCTGCCGTCTGTTTTGGCCTACAACTGCCTGAGCTGTGTGAAGTACGGCCGACGTTGTGTCGTCTCCCTTCTCTCTCCTGCCTCCTGGCTCCCCCTCCGTCTTTCTTTTTTTCTTCCGGAGGCAGTTGTTAACACGTCGGGCCCACAGAAGCCCACGCCCCCCCTCCTTTGCACCCCTGGCTGTCAGGTGCTATTTGGCCCGCTGTGGTTTATTAGCCGGGGCTTTGTTGTGCGGCGGGACAATCGGAGCGCGTCTTGGCCAGAGGAAGCTGGTGAATGGCGCTCCCTGAGCCGTACAAAGCGCCCTCCTCTCTACTTCATTGATGTGTTGATGCGACTCAGCTGGCCGCACAGTGAGTCTGCACTATGGACTGTTGTGGGCTTACGAGCAGATAGATGCACATGGATGGGTCACACTGAAAAGGGCTTTTCTTCTTCTCTTTTTTTTTTTTTGTTTGTTTTTTTCTTTTTGCAGCGTGGATCCCTCTCACACTCTGTACTTCTCCCTTGGCCCCCCTCACTGTCTCTGTTACAGCCACATTGAGACAGTGTCACAGACACAGGCTTCTCCGAGGGCAACAGTAAGCCTCAGTGCTTTAGTCAGAAGAATATAGCAGTCGTCTCGATGTATTCTCTATCCATTCATGAAGATGTTATACTTAAAAAGTAGTTGGTTACATTTAAAGTGTATATATAATGGATGATGGAAAGCAGGTAGGGGCCAACATGCCTGGATAAAAATAAGTCTGATTTAGTATACTACTTTATAGTTGAAATACTGTTCGACATATTGATCATCGATCATTTCGTTGTTGTAATTTTTCTAGAAATGTTTCTAGCAATTTTCAAGTTTAACTGTATATTTTTTTATTATATATATAGTGTATATATATATATATATATATATATATATATATATATATATATATACATATTTTCACTTCAGCCTTAAACTTTTTTACATACAACGTTAGGTCTGTAGGTTGATTGCAGCAGAGATGTCATAATAAAACATGCAGTAAGCTGATGTGCCTGCTCTACCACAGGGCCTCTCGTCTTGTCGCAGCTGACCACCCCCTCTGTTTTCCCCGTGAGAGGTGACGGTCCCCCTCGCAGTTATTTATTCCAGCATGATCGTTCAGATATGTGACCTGGCAGGCATGCACACGCGCACACTAACCCTCACCAGAGCTCACTTTTAGCTCACAGAGAGAAGACGTCACCTCTCACTCAGTGCTCGGGAGCTGTGATTCAATACACGTCGCATTCTATGCCTCTGTCTGAGATGTACATTTTCTATGGGTTTAGTATATAACTAGCGGGGGAGTCGCTTTTCGGACACTCCTTTTTTTCTTTTTTCCTACCTCGGGACACTGTGGATGTTTATCTGTGACGCTGACCATGGCCGGTCTGACCATGTTGTTCCACTACATGGGCCTTCTCAGGGACAGGAAAGGTCGGCTGACTGCGGGGCCGTGTCAGACGGACAACGGAGTCGGTAGGTTGTCCGAAAAGTCCTTTAGAGGGAAGCGTAGGTAAAAATGATCACAAATATGTCCATGTCTTTGGAAAGGCTGAAACACATTGTACAAGTATTGGTCCAAAAAGTACGTACATCAGCTTGAGTTACCGGAGTTATATTTGCTGGATCATGACTTCTTTGGGCCCAGCGTTTGAGCTCCATGGCTTGTAACACCGAAGTTTAGAGCTTATCGGAGTTTTTCTCACAATTGGGCCATATAATGGAAATCCCCCCCCCAACCTTTGACTTTTCCTTTTTGAGATGCAACAAACGGGCTTAATTTCTCTCTGGGAGTAAACATGAATGAGCTCTTTGTTTCCTTTTCTTTAGCTGAAAAAGATTTGGGCTCCCGATCAAGCAACTGTTTCACAAAAGTGGATATGCATGAGTATCTGAATCAAATTTAACCATGCTCATGAAAGAGGGGGAAAGACTAAGATAATTTGGTCTCATTGAATTAAGTGTTTTTTGAGGTTTATTGACGTCACGATGGCATAAAGGTTCAAATATTAAAAACTTAAAGCTGAATTACAAAACTATGAACAGATTATGTTCTCCGCTCAATCTGTTGTTTTTCTATAAATCATTCTGAAAGTATTTTGCCAGATGACTAATAGCTAATAATAAAAAAAATACACATTAATATATACTATATATATATATAATATATACTTTTTAGTGTGTGTTTGCTCTTGATAAATACACTCAAATAAGGTATAAGGTGGTCAGGTGGTCGCTTGTATGCTCCTGTTCAGGTTCTCACCAACAGAGTCTGAGTGTTATTCAGACAGATTACAAGCAATCATTATTAAAGCCTATTTCACCCGTAAATCCACCAGCAACAACTGTTTGGCTGGCTTAACTTTTTTTTTTTTTTTTTTTTCTTTTTTTTTTGGGGGCCCTGTGAGTGGCCGGCTGGGCGCACAGGGAGGGGAGCAACTGTTTAATGCAAAGCAACACTTGTTACTAAATCTTGTTTTGGGGAGGGGTCTAGTGACATGTGGGGGAACATGGCAAAGAAAGGCCATTTGGGTGAAGGCAGAAAAGGAGCCGGCCGTGCCTTTGGCTCTGTGCAGCTCACTGGGTGGCTGGGCGTTGGCCGGCACCGGACGTGGCGCGGCGGTTGTCCGGCCGCCTACTCGCCGTACTACAGGGGTATGGTTAGGAGACATGCTGAGGAGCGGTGCAGGGTGAACTGTAGGCTGAGATTGATTGGGACGGGGTTCGCTGGTGGTTTTGGTTGACCATGGCGGTGCTGGATAACCACAGCTGGCAGTTCGCTCAGGCCGGAAAAACCCTGATCAGACTCTCAGGTAGAGTATTGGCCACTGGAAATGATTCTGTCATGTTGCTTGATTTGATTCCTAACTGTTTTGGTACTAAGACAGGATTGTTTTGAGAGTATGAATGGCTGTCATCAAAAAACGACATCACAAATCATTTTTTTTTTTCTTTTTTGCATCAAATTGTACTGTATTTAGTTTTGAATGAGGCATTTGAAATTCATAAAAAATCGGTCCTCGTTAACTCTAGAGTCTGGGGGGAGTGTGGAGGACCCTTTGTGGTCACAATGTGTGTTGTGGTTGTTCCAATCCATGAATGACAGTTGCATGTTGCTGGAATATGACCCAGCAGCTTAAGGCACTGATGCTGAATATTTTATCGGAATTAGCAGAGGTCAGATATTATATACATATTTTATTGTTTCGTCATTTGTATTCAATCATAGCCTATATCGTGTGTGTGTTTGGAAGTTAAAAACAAACGAGCTTTAAATACTATATTCTAATGCTTTAGTTTTGAATAGTACGTTTTGAGTCTAACATGTGTAGAGCCTACATGTTTGTGTGTATTGGTTAATGCTTCTAGCGAGAGGAAAATGATACAACTGTCCCATAAATTTTAGCAGATTATCAATAAACCTTGCTTGGACAATATGCTTATCACTGCAGTTAATAACTGTAATGTGTCCATGGCCTTTGTCCAAAATAGAGATGGGAGAGCTAGTGATTGGATAACTGAAAAATAGACTGCCTCTCTCTCTCTCTCTCTCTCTCTCTCTCTCTCTCTCTCTCTTTCTCTCTCTCTCTTTTTTTTCATTTTTTCTAAAAGCTGCTCTCTAAAAACAGTCACTTACTAATTTTTTGAAATTAAGGCAGTGTTCCTGGGAAGTGAAGGGGGAACATAAACCCTCTTCATGTTTGTTTTTTTAAATACAGTATATATACTCACCTTACCAACAACCTTCATGCTTAAGCCGCCCTGTTTCACTTTAGTATGTGGGTCATGCAGCACAGCTTGTGCTGTGCTGCAAAGACACAAAACTGTTTTAGCAACAATAGGATATAAATAGAAGAAACCGTTACTTGGGGGATACATTACAGCTTATGGTAACTGAATGTTAAACTATCGAGACAAAAAAAAAAAAAAAGAGTGTGAGCCTGCACAGCCACTGCCTGCTTTATCAGAGCCAGATGCGGGAGCAGGTTGACCGGGACAGCCGACACAGGCTTTTATTGCAGATCGGACCGGAAAGGGCTCCTACATTATAAAAACTTTAAGGCAAGTACAATCTATATATTGCAGAAACTAGATCAAATAAGCTCAATTATACTATGGTCTTGTTGTTTGATTGCTCTGCCTGACAATTTAAAGTACAATTTAAAATGTACTGCTATTTTTCTCAAGTGTTTATATCCCTAAGAATTCCGGATTGTGGTTTAAAGTACCAAAAAGGTTTAGTGTCTCATTTGCCACGCTCTACGTCAACGTTAACTACTCGCTGATATCTTGTGAAGCGGTTCTCACGATGTGGTTGTCTTGTTGCTTCTCGGATCAGGGCTGGACTGACCTCATGGCGATGTGTTGTCAATTCAGTTCAAAGAATCAAAACAGAACGCTAGGCTGTTGGTCTGGCTGGAGGGTGGTGAGTGTAGTTGTGGTTTCTGAATATGAGCTGGGTGCAGCTCTCTGTGGATTGAGTGTATTGTATGTATGTGGCACCTAGCAGACAAACATAAATTCATACACTCCTTGGATTCAAGATATTTCATCTCACTTGTGCGGTTTAACAACACGCTTGGCTTTGCAACCCCCCCCCCCACCCCCCCTCCCCCCGATCAAATCGAGTCATCACTCTCAATAAAACATGAGAGTGCACTTTTTCATCCCCTCTCTCTCTCTCGGCCTCTCCAACACCGGGCCTGCGGGGGCAATGAATGCATGTGTCTGACGGTATGACTGCTCCGAGGCGATTAGGAGAAATGGCGCTATTCGTCACGAGGAGAGCGCTGGAGATTGAGATCACAACAAGGCACGCTGACGGAGGATTTATTATGCCCCCGGTATGCTTACATTTAAAGTGGCGTGCCCCGAGACCTGGGAGCGTACTCGAGATCGCCGGTCCAAGCGATCGCTTTGCGACGACGGCCGCGCTTTCACTCTGTGTTTGAAAGTGTCTTTTGTCCACGATAAAGCGTCCTTTCCCACTGTTATGGTTTGATCGAGGGGAAACAAACTTCACTGTCAGGCCTGTGAAAGGCGACGTATTACTTGACAAGGCTTTTATGGCATCCTACTTGTCGCTGGAATTGTTCCGACTCTCCTCGCGTGTAAAAGCCCATCAGATGCAGAGAGGAGGCAAGTTGATAAAGGCCGGAAAAACAAGTGTTTCCAAACCAAAAGGCGGCTATTACGTTAGACCGGACCTGACACCACCAAACATACGTCACTACACTGGTCTATATCAAAAGTGCTGACTGTTGGTGCTGGCTGTTTTCATGAGAAGAGCGAGGGAGATGCAGACGTAGAGTTTAATGGGGCGTCGCATGAGAAATGAGACATAAAGGGGAGTTAAGGTTGTTATTTCGGTTCAGCGAGGTGTGAAGGGAGTTGGGAAAAATAACAGCTGTAGAACCGTAATAAGAACGCAGACACTTTTTTTTGCTTTCCTGCCACGATTAATTACAACCTGAACCAAATGCACACAGAGAAAGTGTGCCAGTGCCATATTCCTATTTGTGCAGCACGCGTTGATCCTCTGGCCTTTGGCAGGGGATGCGTGTTCGTATGTGTGAGTCACATCTTACGAACCTTTTTAACTGTGTTCACCACGTGTTTCTGCATCATTAGTGTGAACGTGCCTTTTTTTTTTTTTTCAAGAAATGTGCGTTTGTTTTTTGCGTAGCAATGCAGTATTGTGAGATGTAAGTACAGTAGCTCATTATACAACACTGCAACTGCTCAGATTGTGCCCCTCTGTGCTCAGGGAAATTGCCTTTACCGTGCACAGGCATTGGCTTGCGTAAGACTGCTGACCATTGTTTCTCCTAGCTTTGCCCCTTAGCTGCTCCCCTTGCCCAATAAGGATGGTGTAGACATGATTTACACAGCTCTCTGTTCGCCGGCCTGCTCTGTATGCTGAGCTGCTCATTCAGGCTGTTCTTAAAAGTAAAGAAAAGTCATTCCGAAGGTTTTATTGTGTTACGGTTTATAATTATTTTATTATATTATATTATTTTTTTTTGTATATCTCACATAGGGTTACATTTAGGTTGTCAATATAGGGGCGTTGGAGCAGCACCAATTATGACTAGTTGATTTATTGGTCATAAAATTAATGTAATTCATATATATATATATATATATATAAATGTAACAATGATGAATCTTTTAAGCAAAGCAAAAACACTCCCATGTTCTTCTTCCCAACTTCTCAATTGTTAACATCCGCTGCTTTCTTTGCTTTCATCATTGCAACTGGTATATGTTGTGATGACTGAGGATGTCAGCTGGTGCTGCAGTCAATTTGAAATAATTGCAGGCTAATCCATTCTGAAAGTAATTGATTATTACTTGTTAGCACGCAGTAAATCTGTGCTTCTTCTGTATTTAAACAAACTGCTGGATGAAGCGTATAAAAACAAGTCCACAGTGGCATGTCGGCACTCTTTCTTATTTTTATCCAAGCCACATTGCCATTACAGATTGAACATTCACGCACAGAGCCAGAGCCGAACCGGAGAGATTGGTTTTTGTTTCCCACTCTCCCCATTTGATATGACTTATTCATGCCCTTTTTTTTTTCGCTGTGCTTTGGGGTTATATCCAGGTCGGTGGGTTGTGGTAGGAGCAGAGTGTTATTTTTACTGTAAGCCACACTGTAACAACAATATGAGAAACCTGATGAAAGTTGAGCTCACCACAGTCCCCAGGCCCCCTGCCAGCCCCAGCTGAAGGTCACAGGACCGGGGTGGAGAGGCTACTAGAAGTGGTTTTGAAACTGGTGTGTGTGCGTGTGTGTGTGTGTGTGTGTGTGTGGGGGGGGGGGTATAAATGATATGTCTGTGTGTGTTTGAGAGGAAAGGAAGAGAGAGTTAAAAATGGTAACATAAGAAGAACGAGAGAAAAAAGCAGCTCTTAGTTATCTCATCGCCCCGGTGCGCTGGGGCAACATACGTAGTCAATGTTGTCACACGGGGGGGACAACAAATGACCTGCACGTAACAACCTATCATATAGACTTAAACACTCACATTGCATATGGCACCCTCATACCCACAAACACAAGGGGGTAAAGTAGAAAAAGCCCACAATATAGCAGCTTCAGATAGCGTATAACGGTAGACTCTCAAAACTTAAAAGCAGTTTTATTCATTTCAGTATCTTCTGTGAAATGCTAGAATTTGGTAGAACAGCAAGGTCATTGTTAAACCGAAGAAATCAGCAGTGTGTTGAGTTTAGGTTTGTTTGTTTGATTGATTCTAGTCCTTTCAGGTAGAATTTCTATTGTTTCCTTTTACGTTCGATCCTTGGGCTGCCGGAGCCTGTGTCATTTTCCAGGTGACAAGATGGAAAATCTATTCCGCCAAAGCGGGTCTCCAGCTCTGGTCGAGAATTTCCTGGAGGACACTGGTGTTCTGAGATGACCTTCCGCTGTGGCCTGCGCTCTGCTGTTTTGCATGGATTTTGGCACATTTTACCCCCAAAAGCTCTCTCTGAGTGGCAGCACCATTCTTGGAGCCGTGGAAAGGGTGTTGGTAACACTGATGCAGGGTGAAACACAGGTCAGAGCGCGTGTACCCACACACACACACACACGCACTTTCACACATAAAGGTGCAAATTTGTGCCACCTCAGACGTGCCCTCGTCCTTTCTGAGCATCTCACATTCTAAGCGTCTTGAAGTCAGAGCGAGAGCCAGAGTTTTGATCGCAACTTGCCAGTGACGCAAAACTCATTCGCTGCAATTTCGCTGTGAAATCCTGCCGAGTGCTCAGGTGCCCATCGTTGACACCAAATGCGTGTCACCGTGACTTCTGCTCCGGATCCCACCGCAGTCATTTTGAGTGGCAGCTGAAATCTCTCGTATCAGGTTGGTGCCGAAGCCCTTCAGGACAACGGCCAGGGGAATTGCACCGTAGTAGTTCTGCAGTATTATGTAGCAGCTCTGGTCTGGTGCGCTGTGTACGACACACACTGCCGCAGCTTGTGATTGCTCCGAGTTTGAGGTTACGGGGTTATGAGCCAGAGGACTGGCATCGTGCGTCTAGCCTGTGGTCTAAAACAAAAAAACAAAAACAAAGGGATCGGTGCTATGCACTGAGGGCTACTGTGCTGTGTTGTGGAAGGACACATTTGTGGAGATCATGATGCATGAAAGCGGAGAAACTGGCCCCGTGCAACCCTGTGCAGTTGTGGTCAGGGGTTCATAAACATTTTATTTTTTTTCCCCTATACTAATCTGAACATATTGCATTCATTATCTGTAACATCTCATTAGGATGAGAAGAAACAAGTCGGAAACCCAGTGTGGATCCTAAAAGATGGTGGATGTATTCAGTCTATACACAATTACACAATCTGGCCTGTAGTTGTGTGATCAGATCAGCATGCAAGTGGTTTCAGCCTGCCATTGGGTTAAATGAAATGGATTGACACACTTTCCGTGCTGTGTCGCGTTGGGGGATTTAGGGCACGATCCTTGCATAGCGGAAGACGAGACGAAGGCTCGAGCGACATGAATCTGCGCAGCTGCCTCTCGTTCCGTCTCTGTTTGCTTGCTGTATAGAACTGTATCTTGCTGTTTGCTTTCTGATATATATGTATATATATACTGTACGTATATATGTATATGTGTACTGTATACGTCTCTGTTTGCTTGCTGATTTCGCGCAGAGCAGCCGGAGGGGAAAACAGTGTACCCGATGCTCTGGCTCGGAAAGGGAATCCGTTTCTCGGCGACTCGAATTCGGAATCAAAACCAAGCATGAAGCCATTCAGTCCCGTTTATGGGCTTCGTCATTTCCGGGTCTCATAGTCAAATTGAAGCCACCCTTTAATGCTTCCACCTCGGGCTATTTGGTGGTTGTGTATTGCACTCGGATATCAGATATAATAACATTACAACTAAGGCCTGTGCAGGTGGGGGCAACTGATGACGGCAGAGTTGCGAGGTGAACTTGATCTATCTATTTGTCTCCAAGTTATGTTCATTGGTTTCGCTTAGACAGGAGGAGAAAAATACATTTCCAAACATTATTACACATTACTTTCAACACTCAACACTTTTTTTCAATGTATTCAATGGGCAAAAAAAAATCTATGAAGGGTGCAGATCTTTTCCACTAATCACCAGAGCACAAAAGCAAGAGCATTATGACTCTACGCCCGTTTTGTGTTGTCAGATCATCTTAAATGGAAAAAAAATAAATAAAGACTCCCCATGACATGCTGTAATTGTCACTTTGATGGATGTATGCGCAGGATGTCTCCATGACCGAATAGAGTGTGCATCTGCTGTGTGTGTGTTTCTAATGTAGCACAGGATGGGAGGGGGAGAAAAAAAAGACTTGTGACGTGCGTTTTGCCATTTACCATCTTTCAAATTTCGATTTATGAAAAAATATATATATATTTAGAAACAGCCCGTAAAGTCCTTATTTCTTGGACAAACATTTAGCCTTGTATTACGGGGCGGGCTGCCAGCAAAACGGGTTGTCGCCAGTACGAGCGTGTTGTGAACGAGCCTTTGATTGAAAAGCTTTATTTCATGCTTAGTCGTGTGTGTGTGTGTGTGTGTGTGTGTGTGTGTGTGTGTGTGTGTGTGTGTGTGTGTGTGTATGTGTACGTCAGTTGGTTATAGAGTTAAATCTGAAGTGTGTGTGTGTGTGTGTGTGTGTGTGTGTGTGTGTGTGTGTGTGTGTGTGTGTGTGTGTGTGGCGAGAGGTGATGGCAGCGTGTAGGGGTAATACTCAGGCCCTCTGGGATGCTGCTGCATTTAAACATGACTAAAATCAGGGGAGGCTCTGCGGTCGTACGTGTGCTCGGAGCATTGCGTGTGTTTTACTGCGTTGACGTCACCCGTAAGCAATGGGCCGTCGTACCGCGGAAGCGACGTACCCCCTGCCAGCTGCAGTTTAGGTATTGCTGCTCTCCAATTTTGTTAACGGCCGTAGAAAACTTTATGTGGAATTTTCCCAGTCCGATGGTCTAAAATCCAGCATTCCAGCGCAAATATACGGGACTTGTACGGCGGCCTTTGGCGCGCGGCTGCCGTTTCAGCCGGCGTAACGGAGGTCAGCTTTGGCTTTGTGCCAGCGCCAGTATTTTACATTAAAACCACAACAGTGACGAATGTGTCTGGGGCACACTTCACAGGAAAACGCACACACACTCTCTAACACACACACACTGGCCGAGGAGTGTTTTTGTTATTTTCTTGTGGCCTGTAGTGTTGATGTTTGCTTTTTGACGGCCGATATTATGGGCGTCATCGATATTATCTTTTTCATCTAATGTCCTGATCCGTGCACTGGCAGCAGAGAGGGATGTGATAAAAAGCTGTGAGTGTTAATTATGGGGGACTGCCCCCCCTCCTCCCCCATTACCCTTCCCTCCGCCAGCCGTGGAGAGTGAATGAGACCATTATCGCTGCCTCAGTCCCATCTTGTCTCCCCGCCGCCCGTGTGACATTATCCACGAGTCAGGCCCAGTCCGGTCCGACCACTTCCCACACCAGCGAGCTAATGTGCCGTCACCCAAGCCCGACTACCCTCAGACCGCGGACGAAATCGATGTTACAGGAGCCGTTAAAACCTGCTGAGAGTTATTTAGCTGCCTCCCTGTGTTTCCACTCTCCGTGTTCCCTGTGATCTCCAGCTTGTGTCATTATCAGCTCGTGCTTTTTCTGTCCCTGTTTTTTTTTTGTTTTTTTTTCCAGTGTAAAACGGCGGCGCTCTCTCCGACTCGCTCGATTTATCTTTCGCTCTTTCGGGCAGTCCATATAATAAATCTTTCGTACAGATTTTGCTGCTTGTCCTATCCTTGTTCTTCATATCCTTTTTTTTTTTGTTGTTGTTTTTTGCACCTCCCTTAAACACACTGTCAAACACAATCGCTTCATTTTAGCCATGCCACCCCGTCCCATATGTGAGGCTGTGGGCTGACACTCCACAAATTCTAAATTAAATACTCACCTCCGAGTAATCGCTGGCTGTTGGTGGAGACAGTACGGCTTCTCTCCTGGTATAGAAACGGATTTAGACTTTGCATTTGACTTTGGTTTGAGGCCGGCCAATTTGTGTATGTGCGCACGGGTGCCTGATACAGTACGCATCGGTCTTGCCGCAGTCTTGTCAGCTCATTTCCGTTCATAGCTACTGTGATAACGTGCGCGATTATGACAATCAAAGCAGCACAGTGTTTGTGGTTTCTCTCCGCTTCTCTTCTCTTCGCTTCTCCTCTCCCGCGGTGTTAATGATTAAGTAATACAGTCCCAAGACAATGAAACATTGTGTGTGCGTGTGTGCGTGTGTGCGTGTGTGCGTGTGCGTGTGTGTGCGTGTGCGTGTGGGGGCGATGACTCACAGATCTGATGACGTCATCGGCTAACCGACAACTGAAGCTGCTGCATTGTGGTTTTATATTATTATGCTGTTTATTATTTTTGCGTTTCCATTTGCCACATTTTTAGGAGGAAAATGTCATTTGTTTGTTATTATTCACGAGAGTTCCAATGTGGCAAGGATAGGTTATGTGTCCGAAGATGAAGAAACATGATATTCGACCCGTATCGCACAACCTTACATTTTTCTGCTCAGTGGACTAAATTAGCTGTCTTCACGACTGACTGACTGACAGGTCCGAGAAATGAACGTCAGGTTTTGACTGACTGCATGTGTGTGTTCAGTGGTTCCTTCTCGCTTCCTGGTACTAACCAGTGTGCCGTCCGCTGAGGAGGCGAGGCAAAAAAAATAAAGATGACATTGGAAGAACACACCGTGACAGACCAGTGGAGAGACCGTGCTGGAAAATACTATGTGGTCACCGGGGTTTTTTTCCCCGACTAGGCCAAACACTTCCAGGGCGGGGAGAAAATGTGTTTACTAACAATTCGGGTTTGCAGACAGTCTAAATGCTCTGGACCAATAAAGATTCTCTGCAGTTTGGTGCAGTGATCTCGGCAAGGTAATTAAATTCATTACAAACTGCAAGCTGGGTTTTTATTTCGAGGCTGATGAACAGAATTGTTCGAGTAGGATGTCTATGCTTGTAACAATGCGGCACCATGTCCGTCCAAAAAAAAATGGCCTGGCATTTTAAACGATCGTTTATTTGATGGGCTCGAATGAGCTCACCTGGATTTAAACGCGCAGTCGTGCTGGAAGCAAACTAAATATATCGCATCTTGCGGGCCAGGCGGAGTGTGTGACCGTTAAAGCGAAGAAAAAACGATCACTGCGACTCACGTCTTGTCTGGACTGATCAACTTTGTGTTTTATGTCTGTGTCTGTTAGTGGGTTTAACTTCTCTGATTGTTCTTCTGTGTTTTAGGCTTTCATCGCAATGAGGACATGAAGGCCATCGATGTGCTCCCCATCCT
Source organism: Colistium nudipinnis (assembly GCA_016785305.1). Taxonomy (NCBI): domain Eukaryota; kingdom Metazoa; phylum Chordata; class Actinopteri; order Pleuronectiformes; family Rhombosoleidae; genus Colistium; species Colistium nudipinnis. Next base: position 1,178,669 of record JAFBJU010001160.1, read on the forward strand.
CAAGGAGAAGGTCGCCTTTCTCTCAGGTCAGACAAATATATATACATTCATGGAATTTTCCTTTCCCGTTTTCTTTAGAATTTTTTTATTTTTTATTTCATTTCTAACATGAGAACTCCCCTCTTTTGTTTTGTACGTTCTGCTTTAGCTCTAACACAACTTTACACATACAAATGACATAAAACCATGTTGGTAGCAGTGAATCCGTTTTTTCCAGCTCACATCACAGCTCTTGTGCCTCCTGTGTTTGAGACACATGACATCCGTCGCAACGCTCCATTCTTCCCCCTCATCGCAGTGGCTACTTGTTGGGTTATTTATATGCGCCGACTAATTTCTCTGAACTCTCCCTGGCCCGTCACGGTTCTGACCCGACCTTCACCTCATTGCTGTTGCCTCATTACTGCCAGGGTCTTGCCCTGATTGTAAATGAGTCTGAGCGAGTTTTTCTCTCTTCATTAACAGCCCGTATTATTTCTCTGCTGCATTCAGACCAAAAGGCTATTGCCAGTCTTCTCGTCATGAGAGTAATTTGACCCCTGACTCTTCGCTTTGACTCGGTTTAGTCATGACTAACTGCGGACATATTCACAGATGGTACCCTGACAAATTAGCCGCTGTCATCTCCCTGCACCGCCGCACTACACGTGACATCTTTTTGGACTCGGATTTTGCAGCTTATGTACATGTAGCACCAGATTATGCAGAATGACTTTGAAATAAAATACGTAAATGTACATTTTCTGCTTAGTATAATGGTTCAGATTCTGGTACTTAATGTGCCATTTTCTAGAAATCAAGTAGCTGTTATGTCATGACTCCTGTTGTCCTCCCATATCTGACCATAGGTGGCAGGGACAGACGCGGCGGTCCCGTTCTCACTTTCCCAGCACGGAGCAACCACGACAGAATACGACCCGAAGACCTGCGCAGACTCATCGCCTACCTGGCCACTATTCCCAAGTAAGGCAACGTACCCACCATCAAATCCCAATCACATGCATTGACTTATAGGCTCTTTTTTTTTCCCCGTTTTAATTTGAAACGGACCCCCTTGGCCTTTTACGCAGTCACACTCACACACATCCCGTCACTGTCTTTGGGTCAGATTTTCCCACCTTGCTTGGATTTAAAATGCTTAGGCACTACCTGGGGCTACAAGGAGCTGGGGCGGTTTTGTTTAGGATTCTCTGGGAGGGTTGAACCTCTCCCTTCCTCCTCTCCTCCCCCCCTTCATTTCCTCTCTTGAAATAGATAACACCTCCTTTATGTAGGTTACCACTCATCGCTGTTAGTATCCATCCCATTTCTCTGCTATAGATATATATATATATTTTTTTTTCAATCCTTTTGTTTTTCAATCTTATAGAGCTGTTGTCTTTTTTTCTCCCTGTTTCATTGTTGCAATGAAGCTTAAAAACTCCTCCAGGAAGGATGCACTGTATTTAGCCACAGGATGTTCTTGCAAAGTCGTACTCCGTAGCTCTGTGCGGGCTTTCTAGAAGACGACGAGCACATTTCCTTCACATTGAACGCTCTGCCCCAGGCTGTTCTCTTTGGAGTCAGTTGTGATTAGCTTGGGCTGGAGGGAAACGTACCCTTTTTTTGAAATCCTGCTGTTACTGATCACCCCCCCCTCCCCCGTGCAGCACTTTCCAATGCCCTGCAGGTCTTATGCTTTAAAGTCTTTATACCCACAGAGGAGTGTGGAGATGTGTCTCAAGGGGAGACATGGTTCTGGTCCTGGTTAGTTACCGCAAAAAAGAGTCTTTGTATATACCAGTGAGTAGCCGGCAGGATGCAAATGTTCAGCGCAGACTGTGTAGTTCACAACTTTGCCTTCTTTTCTAAAATTTTTCCCATATGGTATAGATTTACTCATTTTTGCAGAGATTTAATTGAACGGGTCCACGGGACTGTAATGTTTAGCTATTTGTTATTGTTTTTGAATTTTAAAAAATAACATTATTTATTATTCTAACTGCCTTTATGTTCTGTCACCTGAGAAAAAAAATATCCCCGGTCAGGCCATTTGCATTATTTTTTAAATCCTCCCATATTCATGGAAAGAAAAAAATGTTTTTGGAAAGATGCGGTGACAAGAAGCTGTGAATCCAGACATATTGGTTGTAGCCTGTGCATGGCAACAAAGTGTCACTCACTCAGAAGGAGGTCGGCCTCCTCTCCTCAGATTTCTCTTTCTCTTATCCAAATATTTCTCTCTTTCCTCTGTTTCTGTTGCACCCCCTCCTCTCTCTCTCTCTCTCTCCCTCCCTCCCTGTCCTCTCACTCCTCTCCTCTGTTTTTCTACACCCATTTGGCTGCCGATCTGTTTTCTGAGTGAGGTCAGAGTGAGTTAGAGCAGCAGGACCTGCGTCTGTTTCTGTGTCCGAGTTAGACGCGTTGCGATTTAAGCCTTTAACACTGAGAAACAACCTTTTATGGACTTACACAGCAGTGGGACTCCCGGTAAGCAGCAGCAGGGGAAATTTCAACGCTTGAATGTTTAAACTTTTTTTTTCTTCCCTCCCAGATGCTCTTGAGATTTTTGACTTAAATCTTTATTTTTTTATTCTCACTGTGGCATTTTCACACTTAGTAGAATGTTCTACTGTGCAGGTGTGCAGTTTTTCTGCTGTGATGTTGATCTAACGCTATAATTACATGTGCCGGATCCCGAATCAGTCGCATCTGATTGATCTTTCCTGTACTTTGTCGCAGCTTATATACTCTCGGCTGCCCTGAAGGTTTCACGTCACATTGCAATGTCATTCCAAAGCTATGCAGCCTCTCCTGTGCATTCTGCCATCTGACCTCTTTATTTGTGTTTCTGCAGCGAGGAGGTGGCGAGACATGGGTTCACGGTGATTGTGGACATGCGTGGTTCTAAGTGGGACAGCATCAAGCCTCTGCTGAAGATCCTTCAGGAGTCTTTCCCATCTTGCATCCACGTCGCCCTCATCATCAAGCCGGACAACTTCTGGCAAAAGCAGAGGACCAACTTCGGCAGCTCAAAGTTCGAATTTGAGGTGGGTGATACTCGATTTATTTTCTGAAAAACCAATCCTTCTAACATTTCAAGCCTGGGTTTATTTGCTGTGGGTATTGTGCAAGCCACACCAATTCGTTTATGTATATTTGACTATCTTTATTTGGTCATATTCTATACAAGAGATCCGAGATGTCGGTAGTGCTCATAGTGTCAATGTTTTTTTTTTTATTAATATTTTGTTGCACCTATTACTGTTGTAGGTAGTTTAACATAGACACCGGTCTAAATTAATCAGGTCTAATTGGGCTGCTGCTCGGTGACGGCGGCACTATTCTGTCCCGTGTGGGCATGTGGTACTGGTATATTTAGTCCTGACCCAGTTACCATGGAAACGGGAAATATAGGACATTGCAAAGCATTTCATCTCAGCTGTTGTGGGTTTGGACAAGCAACTTGTGGATTTTTCTGTGCAGTCATGTCAAATATATACTGTATGCGAACTATTGCCATGAGGTCACTGGTGTCCGCGTTTTGGATCTTCCGGATATTATATCATCTATAAAGGAGAGCCCTCAGACCCCACACCCATCTGTTTGTTTGGCATTTTCATTGTGTTCACTTACCTGACACCAGATGGTTTGTTGCAAGAGCCACCTGGGAAGGCTTTGTTGGAAACTGTTTAATATTGGAAGGTGAGCGAAAAAATACTTGGCAGGCGATTGGACGAAGCGTCCATCTGTCGCTGTCTATCACGGAGGCCGCGGCCGATCGTGAAAAGGGCGGATACATCTTCAGCCTTAAAAAATAAATAAAAAATACAGTGCATTCATCTATGTAAATATGCTTGTCACAGAGTGCACATCTGTATCTGCAAGTATCTCCTCCCTTATAGGACGCCCATTGGTCTACCACCAATGAGCCACTGGTTAATCGTAACCACTTAAGATTAACCAGAATCAAATGGCTTGGAGCCTTATAATGTGGATTGGAGAAATCCTGCAGCCTCACATTGTTTTCCTGTGCTCTGGTCATCCTCAGCAGTTTCTGTTTTTATTTCCTAAAAACGTTCCATCTTATTAAAGATAAATATAAAGGCGGCATATAATGCCTGGAATGTTTGTTTTGGTTTAACTACCTCTCTGTAAACAGTTGACCTGTGGAGCCTCTGATTTTGCACATTGTTTTCATAAATGCAATGGTGGGAAATATTTGGTCATGCTGACATCTGAGTAGTTCGGAATACGGATTTGATGATGACTGTAAAATGTGGTCGTGCTTCTCTCACTCATGAATTTAACAGAAATAATTTCTTCTGCTTTTGTCTCGTTCCACTTCATTTTCCCCCACTCACACATCTATTCACACTAGACGGTGATGGTCTCCCTCGAGGGGTTATCCAAGATTGTGGATTCATCCCAGCTGACAGCTGACTTTGAGGGCAGCTTAGAGTACAACCATGATGACTGGATCGAGGTATGGGCACTCTCTCTCTCTTTTCGTTCTCTCTTTTTTCATTGTATTATCTTTAACTACAGGCTTTCATCCCCCCCTTAATTAAGAAAGACGTATCAAATGATGTACATGAAGTATTGTCTGTAGCTCATACCTACTTAAAAATAGTGTATCTCCACTTGGAAAACTTAAGTTCATGTGATTTTTCTTTTCAGGTGCGGCTCTCGTTTGAGACCTTTGCCAGTGATGCAACGCGGGCTCTGGGGCGCCTGGAGGAACTCCAAGAAACCTTGTCCCAGCGCGACCTCCCTCGGGACCTGGAGGGCTCTCGGCGGCTCATGGAAGAGCACGCTGGGCTGAAGAAGCGGGCCACTAAGGCATCGGTGGAAGAGCTGGACACGCAAGCGCGAAGGCTGCTGCAAAGGCTACAGTCACAGACTGCAGGGGGCGGGGGCGGCGGGGAGAGCGGCTATGGGAACCGGGCCGGAGGAGCCAGCGGAGACCCTAACGACCATCATCACGGCTTCCACGCGCACATGGACGCACACAACCTGGTGGCTAAAGTGACGGGCTTGTTGGATAAGCTGCACGGGACGCGGCAGAATCTGCAGCAGCTGTGGCACATGAGGAAGCTGAAGCTGGACCAGTGTTTCCAGCTACGACTCTTCGAACAGGATGCTGAGAAGGTCAGAGTTTTCACCTATTCCATTCGTTGTCTATATGATGATGATTGAACTGTAATTAATTCAATTTCACCATATAAACATAACTGGGCTCCCTCTTCCCATTTTGGCACCTTTGGCATTTCACTTCTTGATACATGGATACAGGTATTCCAGGTCAACCAGGGGTCTAATCTGATGCGTGAGTGTGCATACATGCCAGTCTTAGCTGGGTATTTGAAAGCATTATAATAACTCGGGTGTTTAAGTCCTCAGATCAAGTTTCATCCCCCTCTAGGCCAGATCAGCAAGTTTTTGTATGTATGTGGTGGGGGAAGGTTAACAGATGAGGTGCATTGGTGGACAGAAACTGCTGGTCATTGGCGACCCAATGTTATGTTAAATATCCTAATAATACAAATTCCTGCGTTTTTTAACCTGTGGATTTATAGTACTAAAAGCCTTGGTGATATTGGAGTGAATGGCACATGCTCCAGTGTGTGCTCCAGCCTGATTGTATACCTTGGTCAAATATTATAGGAGCCGTGTGTTTGTGTGGAAAACGGAGCGAGATGGTGGATGGGTGGATGTTGCTTGCCCAGGGCTGGGAAATGTAGCTTTATGAACTGTGCAGAGCCTGAGGCAAAGGCAGAGGCCTGCAATGAGAAGTGTCAGAGCTGTAATTAAACACCGTCTTTTCCATACTTCAAACATGTAGAGAGAGAGAGGAAACGTTGGAGCAACACACATGCCACTTAAATAAAGGCGCGCACGTTTGTTTGCTGATGGACCCGATAGTGATGAAGCAACTTGTTTCTCTTCCATGTGTAGATGTTTGACTGGATCATGCACAACAAGGGGCTTTTCCTCACCAGTTACACAGAGATCGGAGGAAACCACCAGCACGCTGTTGAGCTGCAGACCCAGCACAACCACTTCGCTATGAACTGCATGGTAAGGCACGCACGCACACACTCACACAAACACGCACATGCACAGAAATACTTGCACCGGCGATGCAATCGCAAAGCATTATCATTAATGTCATTCACCGTTGCTTGCTAAAGCCTCACAAGCGAGACACACACACACACACACACTTCTCTTTTTCACAGCTTTTACACCGACCCCTCCTCTCCTTCGGGCTTTGACTCGCAGACGGATACTTTCTGTGTTGGCACCGTCTCCCTCGTATTATTCAGCTGTTTTCCACTCTGCCCCTGTGCTGCTCCCATTATTGACCCATATTGCCTCAGTACCCCTCCCATAGCTGATTGCTGCCCTCTGCTGCTTTTGCTCCAGAACCCCTCCCTGCCCTCCCTTACCTAGGAGCCAAAGAAATTATTATAAGTAATTCATTATTATCACAAGTTCTACCAGCTCTTGCCAAATCCTCTAACCCCTTCCTGGAGTCACACTATTGCAGTATTGCATAGCCCAGGTGATGATGCCATCCTCTGTAGTGCCCTCCTTTACCCCCTCATGTAGTGCTGTAGTGTATGATGCCTTTCTAGTAGTTACAAAACAATACATACAAGATTTAAGCGTTGATAGAACACCTTGCAACGTTTTTTTCTATGTCAAGATATTGTGAAGTGATTTAAGTCATACTTCCTGTGTGAGCTTCGTTCTGCATTTTGTTAGATGCTTCACGTGCACTTTCATATTAGTGCATGTGAGTATGCACTGACATTCTAACTACCTGCTAACAGGAATACAAGTCCACTGAGTGTGTTTTACATGAATAAACATACATTCATAGGATCAGACGTGACGTATGTCTTTAGCCTGCCTGCATGGCTGTTTTTTTTCACAAGAATGTACAAAATGCGAAAAAACAGGAAATCAAAAACTGTAATAAACATGCTCGTCCCTTTAGTTCTTACTTAAACAAAAGATTTCTCACTTAAACTATTGTTAGTGTAACAAAAGTGGAGCCAAGGGAGAGCAGGGCTCACATCCTACATCCTCTCACTCATTCCCCCTTTATACCAAATTAGATGTGGTGCTTGTACTGGTTCGGAACAGCTCAGATATTATGTATAAGTCTCTCCAAATGGTAAAATATGACGCGTTCACTGATGTTGTCCTGTTTCACTCTGAAAATCAGGAATATTTTCTCGAAACCTTTCTTGTTTTGGTCAAAAAGAGGCATCAGTCGCTGTTGTCAGGAACGAATCACAGTGAGCAGTGTCAACATGAGGGCCCTGGGGCAGCTTTAGTGGCCGCCCAAAGCCAGTTGTGTCAACACTGTGGGCTGAGATGAACCAATAACCCCCGAGACAACAGTAATAGAAAGGACAGATGGAGCCGCAGTAAAAACTCACACATATTCAGGGTACACGCGGGTGTGTTCAGAGTACCCGCTGCCACCTCCACCCATTCTTCCACAGGAAGCAGCGTTTCCCCTTCCTGTTGCCTGCTGAATGGAAATACAAAACATCAGGGGTGTGTGTATCGGGGTGTGTGTGGTCTTGTAGATGGCTGTGTCCTTTTTTTCGTTGCTGCTGCCTCAACATGTCTTTAATAATCAATATTTCATGATCAATCATCAGCTTTAATTTAAGTTTTCCACCAAAAGCCTACGGCAACTGTTTATAGTAGTGTAATTCTCCCTTTGGGAGGCACTCTATCGATGCAGTTCATGGAGGAACTCTCAAATCAAGACTAAATGTTTTCGTCAGCATCATCGTGTTCAGATTGTATCATCCTGTCCTGAACATTTCTCAGCCTCCATGTCTAACTTTTCATCCAAAGTGCTGCCGGTGGCTGCAGGTTACTCCATTGTTTTGATTGACTGAGTGTGTTATGTATTCATAAAATACCTCAGGCATAGCAGTCAGGACCAATGACTATGCAAAAGGGACTTCAAAAGCACAATTTATTTCGTGTTTGCTATGGAGCATGAAAGAAAAGAGTCAGCTGCCTTAAGCGAAGGCTCCAGCTCCAAACTCAATTTATTACTCAGAACTTATGAATATATTAAATACATTTATCTGAATAAAAAAGATATTACCATGGGACCAACAAAGACTCAAGTTGAATGCCTTGCAATAATGCCGGGTACAAAAAAAGGGGTTGATTATGTTCTGTAATGGCTCCAGTCAGGAACATTTGATGTGATAAAACATTGATTTATATGTCATTACACTCTGTGTACTATAACACGGTATAAAAACCCCCACAAAAGCAATCATGAAACTTTTATGATCCCTACGGGGAAACTCTGTAATTTCAGGAGCAAGTAGTATTATATCTTAAATACGTGGACAATACGGGTTTCACAAGCCACAAGGGTAATAATTGTAGCAGCCCAACGTGTTGTGAAGACGAAAAATGGAAAACTCAGGAACAGCCCTGAAAGCCAAAGAGATGCCTTGCCCCTTGTTTGTTGAACATCATTTTTTCCACTTAAATGTACAAAAGATTCTTTTTTTTTTCTGTCGTGGTCGCTTGTTTTTTCCAACGCAGGAGAATTTGAGACCAATCGGACTGACTTTAAATCCAATGTCACAGTGCATCGTCTTTTTTTATTGAGATTGTGTTTTTAGTGTTTTTTTTCCTTTCAATTCTCCAGACGCTGCTTACTCATAATTGCAAGTATGTTTGTGCTCATTGTTCTCATCTGAAGTGTGCGAGGGGAAGTTCCGAGTCAGAGGACAATATTAATGCCTCAGCTGTGCGAGGTGATTCATTCGAATTGCAAAGAATTTCTAATTGGTCTTCGAAGTAAAGTGAATACATTTATCGACAAAAGGAGTAGCAGAAAAAATAAGAAAGAAGGGGAAACACTTGTATTAAAACCAAATTATTTGACCATCTATCCTCGCCTTCTAACTCTCTGGGCTTTCCGAATGCTCGGGGCCAGGTCCCTGAACGTTCACCATCACCCACAACAAACACTCAGCAGTGCACTCCACTCAGTGGCAGATAACAACAAATCAAACACCTTGCAATGTTGAGGTTTATTAAGGGTTTTTTAGTTTGCATTGTGCGCATTTTAATGTGCACGTTTTTCGAGGGTCCTGTGTAGGTTTCAAATTTCACGCTCGAGCTCGGGACAGATCAGTGTCTCCACTTTGCTCTTTCAGGGGACAGGTTGTTCTGTTGTCCACTCTCGATGCAGATTCCACTGTTGGATTGCTATCAACAATGTTGTCTTCTTTCTTTCTTTCTGGATGCTTTTGCTATCTTTCTTCCCCACACTCTTGCATCTTGCTCACATCAGGTTTAAATACCCCCCCCCCCGTCTTTGCAGATGGCTCGAAGGTCTTCGGGGCTTATTGGTTGTGACTCCATAACTCTGTTCTCCCATTTCCCCAAAGTGCCATCTTCCCCCCTTTTTGTGTATGCGTTCTCCTGGAGTTCTCTTTGTGCATGTGTTCTTTCTGAATCATAATTCCCTGCAGTACAATGCCACTTAAGACCTACGGTAGTTTTAGGGATAGCTCCCATTGATATTTAATTTGTATTTTTTATTTTTTTTATTAAAGTCGCTCTACCGTGCACTTCTGTTCTTTTCTGTATCACAACTTACCTACTGCTGTGTGTTTGAGAGCAGTTGAACTCCCCCGGCGACCCATACGTCGACCCATACGTCTTAGCACACCGCTGTCCCTATTCTATCCAGTGACTATTGGAAGACCAGTGTCGAGATTTTTCTTGATTTTGGCCTGTGGGGAAGGTCTCTGCTGGCTGACAAATCCAAAGGATTATTTGGCTCTCTTTGGCGAGAGTTCATAATTTGGTAAAATGACTTTAACCAAGACCTGGCCTCAGTTTGAGGGCTGGTGTTTGGATTCATCTTTCCTTCCTGTTGTGATTGAAACAAGCAGACTGAGAGCCATAATAGGCTCCAGGAGCAGTAATTGAATAGAATAATAACAGGCTGTTAACACAGTTGTTAATTAGCGTGCGCTGATCCGTGCCTATCTGCACAAAAACAGCTTGGAGCCCATATATTAAAAAAAGACTAAAAGATTAAGAGGCTAACGGGTTTCTTTTCATCATTCACATGGGGGTATGCCTCCCAAATGAAGGACTTTTAATGTCCATAAGGGTGAGTGGGTGGGTGTGTGTATGAGAGTGAAAAGGGTGCATGTATTGATTTTTAACATTGCTCACTGACTGTGTACATGAAATAAATTGCAAACATATTGCCGAGCCCACCTTAATCCGGGTTGTTTGCAGAAACAGTTGTAGCTTCACGCATAATGGCATCCAAAAAAGACTTTTCCAGGTACCAGTTTTATTTACCCACAGACATTGACACTACACAGGACGTTTGCCATTGGCTTTGTCTGGGTTTCTGTAATCAAACACATGTGTAGGTATAATGAAGCAAATGATATGATTCTGTGATCTGTTGCACATTTTAAGCATTGACCTTATGCTTCCCTGTTTCTCCTCCGACGCAGAACGTGTATGTCAACATCAATCGGATCATGTCAGTGGGGAACCGGCTCCTGGAGTCAGGCCACTACGCCTCACAGCAGATCCAGCAGATCTCAGGCCAGCTGGAGCAGGAGTGGAAGGCCTTTGCCGCGGCGCTGGATGAGCGCAGCACGCTGCTGGAGATGTCAGCCAGCTTCCACCAGAAAGCAGACCAGGTACAGTGCACCTTACAACTGCTGGGGTTGCTTTATCGCTAATAGACCTCATGTAAATGATCAATTTATTTTTATTTCTTTGCTTATGGTTGAAGTAACCGTGCATTAGTTAGTTGCTGACACCTCCTGCACGCTCATTGTCTTTTGTTTCTGTGCAATCTTTAATGTGTCTTGCAATTGATTGATATCCATTTAATGTCATTAGAGCCGGATAGAGCAATGTTGAATGGTAATTGTATGGTTTCTTCTGTCATATCTGCAGCAAATGAGTTGCTGGTATAATAGGTTTTTAATTTAGCGTCCAGAGTCAAATTCAGGACATACACACACATGTTTTTGCCTTCCCCTTCCTACTTAAATAAATCATTGCTTATTTTACCGCTATTTATCATTATTTAATTAAAACTAAAAAAATGCGAATCTCTCTCAGCTGCTTTATCTGTATAATCAATTCTTTGATAACAATTACTCAAAACTAATTAACTATGTAACACAAACTACATATTGCATGTATGTTAACGTGTTATGCATTACTATTGTATGATCTTTCCCCAGTACATGAGTAAAGTGGAGCCGTGGTGTAAGGCCTGTGGTGAAGGAGAGCTGCCTTCCGAACTCCAGGATCTGGAAGACACCATCCACCATCACCAGGGATTATATGAGCACATTACCACTGCATACTCTGAGGTCTGTATACACACACACACACACACACACTCATATACATTAGCAGAATACATTAAGACGGATCATTTCGAAATCATACATTCTAGTTCCTGAAATAAATACGTATTGAACTGAAAATTAAATAAACATATTTAATTCTTCTGTAAACCCCATTTATTCGAGGGATGTAAGAAAAAATCGATACTCCACAATATGGTGAAACTGAATGACGTAGTTAGTCCTTTTGAGTTTGTGGGTTTGTGTTGTATTTAAGCCTCTGACCGCTAGTTGGCACTGTAGCGCGCATTCAGCCATTTGACTGCCCCCCTCCTATCACTAGATAAAGAGATGTGGCGAGCGCTGCTAAGCTTGAAGCATTTGCTGTACACTCATGAAACAAGTGTCTCTGTGGAGAGACTTTTTTTTTTCTACAAAAACATTGTTACTGCACAGAGGAATGTTATGAAAGCTCAGCATGTGGACCAGCTTGTCCTCCTTCACAGAAAACTTTGACATTAAAAAATGAGCACTGACTTACAAACTGGAATAGCAGGTAAAATCCAAACGAACTGAGTATGTTTACTTTTTTTTTGTTAACATTCTATTTTTACTGAGATACTGCAAGTACTTCTATTTTTTTTATTTCTTTCTTGACTGTAGGGACTGTATAACACATTTTACTTCCATAGCAAGGAAAGCCTGTGTTCATCTCATCCGTTCTGCTCGCACTTTCCAGTTTTGAGTGTTCAATTAATTGAGGAAGATGTTAATTCCTCTCTTCAGTAATGTAGGATGTTAAACCTCGTCAACCCCTTTTACAGGTAAGTCAGGATGGCAAGTCTCTACTGGACAAGCTGCAGCGGCCTCTGACCCCAGGAAGTGCTGATTCGCTAATGGCATCAGCTAATTACTCCAAGGCTGTCCACCATGTCCTGGATATCATCCACGAAGTGCTGCATCACCAGAGACAGCTGGAAAATATCTGGCAGCATCGCAAGGTTCGCCTGCACCAACGCCTGCAGCTGTGTGTCTTTCAGCAGGACGTTCAGCAAGTAAGTAACACACACAAGCTAACCACAAACCTGCACATCAGTGAGCTGTAGCCGCTTTTATTTATACACATCTGGCACGCACAAATATATCTGCATCAAATATTACATTTGAGACGTTTTTGCTGGCATCGCTGTTAAAACATTTTGGTAGTGTTAGTACACATTTAGGCAGTATCCTGAGTAAATAAAACTGTTCAATTATTCAAACGATGGGTCAAAGTGAATAGCAACACGGCTGTTAAATATTGCAGCCAAACTCTATTTGAGGACTCATGAACATTCAAGAAAACGTTTTATTCCGGGCAGATATTGTGTAAGCATCCATACGGGAAAGCGATATTAAGTCTATGATATAATCAGCTCCGTCTTCATCAAAGACTTATTCCAGAGTTGTCAGAGTTAGGTTCTGTCTGTTTGTGTCACTCTCTGGATGGCAGCGCTCGTAGATCAAAACCACTGAGGTGGTGTGCAGTGTCGTCTCTGCGTTTCTACCCTGTGGGCATGAACTCTTTTCTGCCTCTCTGCCCCCTCGCACTCTCTTGTTCTCTCTTTCTACCTCTCGCTTTCTCTATCTCTACTTTTTTTTCGTCCGCCTCTTTCATCAGCGTTTTCTCTTGGTAGTGGTTTCCATGGTGATGCAATTTACCGTCACATTAGGTGCCGAGGGCATTGTGCCCGTGTTCGTTTGCTGGTCCCATCAAAAATATTCTCTCCGAGACCTTGAGAACACCATGAACACCCCATTCATTCCCCTACACAGAAACAGATGGAGCCATCTGTTCAATGGATAATAGGGTAATTTTGCACATAGATTTATAGCTAATCTCATCTAAAACGGAAATGTTGACACTTTGCACTGCTCTGGATTTTCCCATTGAGCAAATCCTAATTGTCTACATTTGTGTAATTCAAATGTGACAGTCTGCAGATAAATACAAAATACTAAAGAAAAGGGAATGGGCAGAGTGAGCAAGACAGATGGATGATGGAGAGAGAGATGACATCCATATATTTCTGTATCAATTGCACCCCCTACTGCTTTAAACTGTGTATTGCAGTGTCAACAATATCGTCCCTGTGTAGTAAGTGCTTATATATTTAAATATGCACATACACTGTGTTCGTGCTCATATGTTTTGTGTGTCTGTGTTTGTGTTTCAAGGTGCTGGACTGGATAGAAAACCATGGCGAGGCCTTTCTCAGTAAACACACTGGTGTCGGGAAGTCTCTGCACAGAGCCAGGGCTCTGCAGAAGAGGCACGAGGACTTTGAAGAGGTTGCACAGGTGAATAAAAAAGAAATAATGCATTTTAAAGCAACAGCACAATACATACATCAGATTCCTCCTATCTTCCCTCCTTGCCTCCTTCCTCATCCAATCCACCTTGTGTGACAGCGCTAACTTCTGCACCCCTGTGCTGTATCTCGTTTTAAATACAAAAAACATCAATATTTCAGAATACCTACACCAATGCTGACAAGTTGTTGGAGGCAGCAGAGCAGCTGGCTCAAACCGGAGAGTGCGACCCGGAGGAAATTTACCAGGCCGCCCACCAACTCGAAGATCGCATCCAGGACTTTGTGCGACGAGTCGAACAGAGGAAGGTCCTGCTGGACATGTCGGTTGCCTTCCACACACACGTCAAGGAGGTTTGTATCTCATCTCTTCTTCACCCTATTATGCCCATTTACTATGTCAATGTGGATCATCTGTTTTGCCTGTGAGTTTGTGTGTGTGTGTGTGTAAATGTGAATTGTTAGAAAAAAAGTGTGTAGACTTTGCCTTTTTCCTCTGTGGTGCACTTTAACTTCATACTGATGTAAACTAATGAAAGGCAATATATTCTAATTATGTTTAATTTCCCTTCATATTATTTAGTTGATTGTTAAAAAAACAAGAAACAAGAAACAAGAAAGAGACAAGAATGTCTCTATCGAAGTGAAGCGCGTCACACTTACAGAGCTCTGTGCTCTGTACACGTGTTAACACTAGATCCTGTTTACATGGACTCAGAGTCTGTCATAGACTTATGCTGTTATTACTCAAGTTAGCCTTTAGTGTCCATATGGACCAATCTCCTCCACCCCATCTGTCAGCTCACACCGGTGCAGGTCATTGTGCATTGTGTGTGTGTGTGTGTGTGTGTCTGATACTGTGTTTTGGTGTGCGTGTGTGGGTGTGTGTACAGATGTTTTTTTTTCCAATCTGGCTGCCCATCACCTCCTCCAGTTGTGTAAAGGGGCGTAGGATACACTTCAACATGAAAGGCATCAAACAGTTTACTGTGGCCACGGAGCGTGAGCTACATTAGAGGAGAGGAGAGTCGTCTGCGCCGATGTTGCTGAAGTGGACAGATCTGTCTCTTTATTCATTTCCAGTCTATTCCAATCTAATAAAATAAACTGCTGCCAGACATGAATAAAAAGGAATTTGTGTTTTAAAACAGTCACTACGTTAAACTCACACTTGCATATTCAGTGTCAAGTGTTGTCATAAACAACATACCAGAAAGGAAGTAGCTTAATGTTTGTTGCTGTGATGATTATGGTAACCTAAAATAGAAGTGTTTTGAGTTTGCGGCATGGGTTGTTGACACACCATAGGTGTTGGGGTCTCTCTGCTGCAGTCTGGATAATATGCCAGGGCTTTAGTACACTGAGCCAATTCGCCCAGATGGCTAATCTGTTACAGAATTGACCATTCACAAAACAACAGCTCTGTGCGGAAACCGCTTTGGATGTCATATCTTTCTTTCTCCCATCATCCTCTTGTGTCCCACCCCCTGCCGTGGCCTGTGTCACACTAACCATTTGAAAACGGACTTACCTGCTCTGTCCATCACTGTCAGCTGTGGACGTGGCTGGAGGAGCTTCAGAAGGAGCTGTTGGATGACGTGTACGCCGAGTCGGTGGAAGCGGTGCAGGACCTGATCAAGCGTTTCGGCCAGCAGCAGCAGACCACCCTGCAGGCCACTGTCAATGTCATCAAGGAGGGAGAGGACCTCATACAGCAGCTCAGGTTAACATCGTTATTCAACCTTACACAGTTTGTCTGAATATTTGTAGTGCACGAGATGCACTTGGGGAAAAAAAACACACACACAGTCCATGGTCTATGTGATTTTACGGTAACCCCCCTATTCCTGACCCGCTCCACAGAGACTCGGCCATCTCAAGCAACAAGACCCCGCACAACAGCTCCATGGCTCACATCGAGAGCGTGCTGCAGCAGCTGGATGAGGCCCAGGGCCAGATGGAGGAGCTGTTCCAGGAGAGGAAGATCAAACTGGAGCTCTTCCTCCAGCTCCGCATCTTTGAGAGAGATGCCATCGACGTGAGTAGGCGGGGAAATGTGTTGGAGGCTTGGTGTGTGGCGAATATTTATTTGTTGCATTGTTTGGGCGAAGGTGAGGAAAGATCAAGTCTGAGCGTGTCACGAGGTTAGGAGTTGAAGTTGAGGAGGGAAGGGTGAATAATAGATATTACACATTTGCACAAAGAAATAGCCTCACTGACGAGTAAAATCCGGGAAATATTTTTTTCTAAAACTTAACAATGCTGTCCAAATGGAAAGTGGTGGTGCAACTGTACTGTGTGACTCGTTGAAAGAAGGGAATTGTTTTATTTTTGTCTTAAATACAAAGCGACTATTTGCATGTGACAAGGGACAGACAAAGCAAAATGAGTGTGACTCTGAGCGGATGGAGCGTTACAAAGTAAAAGAGAAACTGAGTCCTGGAACGAGGATTCCCACTGCTTCAAAGCTTGGTTGAATTCACAATGTTACTGCGTCATTAAAAACAAAAAAGCATTTAGTTCCGCTTGACGCTCCTCATCTATTGACTCATTCCAATTTTGTTTCTAGCTCTTCAAGCCTGGGACCGGTTGCATTTTATTTGCTGAAGCCCTTAATGTACCACTGTGAGGGTGAACGCTTTTGTCAGCTGGCGCTCGGGTTTGTTGATTCCTCCTGTGAAAATATATTTTTTTATTTATGTTCCTTGTGATGTTTGTTACGGTAGTCAATTGAGATTTGTTGCGCCCCGCTATGTGGACAGATAAATTGGATTCTGTCGTTTTTGGAGCCAAAGGCTAGGGTAGAAATACTCACTCGCATCCATGTGGATAATGAGAGGAATAGAAAAGGGAGGTGGAAAGTAATTATGGCAGACACTTGGTGAGCCCATGGTGATGGTCTCACAATGTGTGTCAGCAAATGTTTTTCAGAAAATAATCACATTACTTGCTCTGAAGGAAATTGAGTCAATCGGTTACGTGGCATTATATGAAAAAATTCAAATTCTGGGTTTTTCCCTAAAGTTACATCACTTATTGACTGCCCAAACTGGATTTTCCAGATGCATGTCATTGAGAGCTTCAGCACGTTGTGTTTGTTTTAATTAGTTAATGACATTTAGTGTTACCAAGAACATTTGCTTTGCCTAACCAGCTTATTGACTGTTGGTTTACGCCGACAATCCTAAAAATACAAACGCTGCCCAGGTGGCGATGACATGGATGCAATGCCGCTTATAATACCTAATTGATTAACCTAAAAATGAAATATGGCCGCTTTGCACCCTGCAAATGTGCCTGAGTCTGAAGGAGCAGACAGGTCTTGCATTAGCTGTGTGTGTGTCTGGTCAAGGAATGGTGGTTGAAGCTGCGAAACGCTCGAGTTGAATGTTGATCTACACCCACACACGTGCATAAACACAGGATTAATATGACACAGTGCTCAAGCATGAAGATGGGTGGAGGAGGCATTTGTTTTCCTCCACTCCCTGCCCACACACACGCGCAAGCCCACGCACACGCACACACACACACACACACACACACACACACACACACACACACACATACTCACACTCACACACCACACACACACAATGACACTCCCTCCTGGCTTGACTGGGGGTGTTTGTGTGTGTGTGTGTTCGAGGTGAGGCCACGAGTTTAGGCGAGACATACACTTGTCTCTTTGCTTTGTATCTAGCTCTGTATTACTGCACGCCACTGGGGAGGGAAAAAAGGACACAGCCAAAGAGAGGACTTATGTCGTCCATTAGTTTGCGTTCACTGAGCTGGTAGCCGAAGGAAATGGTCCTCTTGCAAACAGAGGGCATTTTACTCAACTGGAAGCCGAGGGGAGAG
This sequence comes from Colistium nudipinnis, assembly GCA_016785305.1. NCBI lineage: Eukaryota > Metazoa > Chordata > Actinopteri > Pleuronectiformes > Rhombosoleidae > Colistium > Colistium nudipinnis. Next base: position 1,196,259 of record JAFBJU010001160.1, read on the forward strand.
CGGAGTGTAGATGAGTGCTTGGTAAGTGTCAACTTCGTTGCCGGTTCGGTGCAAATCTTCATATTGTCAGGGTATTATTTTATTCTGCTATGATATAGTTTGATAAGATCACTTTGTGTGCTCGCCAAAAAAATCATACTGGCAGGAAGACAAAGGGGAATTTGTGTCAATCACAATTCCTGGTGCAGCCTATGTTGCTACAAAGGCAAGAAAGCGTATGTGGAGAGAGAAAACTGCATTTGGTGCAAAAGATCTTTGTATATCTCTGTACAAGTTTTTGTTCTTCAAAGTGTAAGATACGATTTCACATTTCACTACACAAGATCCCAAAGGGGAAAAAGAATGCTGCTGTCTGTATGTACAAATAGAGGTATTTATCTTGAAAAATGGGGAAACCATGACCTTACCAGTAATTGTACTCTTCGCACATTGTACCACATGTCATTTCACCACTTTCTTTGAATACAACGACTTAGTCATGCCACACACTTTCTTGCAATTGACAGAAATACTGCTTGCGCTCATACAGCACATTAACCCTTATCCCATCCACACATAATCAGGATACTTATCATTAGGTGTACTAAATAAGATATGAATTCAAATTGAATAATAATAATAATAATAATAATAATAATAATAATAATAATAATAATAATAATAATAATAATAATAATAATAATAATATAGGTTGACAGTTAACATAACCTCCATAGGCCCTGGGGCAGGAGGTGAGTAAATGCTGAAGTGGAAAAAAGCAAAAAGAGAGACAGACAGAGTCGGCGGCTGCCAGGATCATGGTGCCCATAGTATCGTGATTCAGTGTGCGTGGGCAGTCCGAGGCAAGCACCGACATCTCAGTACATCTGCTTCACCAGCCGTGCATCACCGGTCTAATATGTTATCCTCTATTATGACAGTTTAGGGTGATCACAGAAATTACTGAAAACTGTCATTCCCATTCTCTTAATCATACCATTGTATGGATAATGAAATGACTAAGCTCTATGTGTGTTGTTTGTATATTTATTAAGCTGTGTGTTACACTCCATAGATTGTTTAGGGCATCTCGTTGAATTAGCAGGTTTAACATAAGGCACCGTGAAATATTGACATCTTGGGCTGTCACACATAGTGCAATTCAAGCTTCCTTCTTCTACCAATGTTTTAATTCATTAATAAATGCAGGCATTGTATTTCTTTGCTGTATGTTTTAAAAGATGTTTCCAAATCTCCACCTGTCCCCTCTGTCCCTTCTCAGATCATCTCGGACCTGGAGTCATGGAACGAGGAGCTGTCACAGGAGATGAGTGATTTTGACACAGAAGACCTGACGCTGGCCGAGCAGAGGCTACAGCATCATGCCGACAAGGCGCTCACAATGAACAACCTCACCTTCGACGTCATCCACCAGGGACAAGAGTTGCTGCAGTATGTCACGGAGGTGCAGGCGTCTGGTGAGCGCGGGAACAGAACACATGTAGTATTTATTTATAAGTATTAATAATAAGAATAATTATATAATAAGTATTTATTCAAAGCACAGACCAAAGAAATCACCACATGCACACGTAGCTGTGCGTGTGCTAATTAAATGAGCAAGTGTTCAGAAATCAGCTTCACTTTTATAAAAAGTGAGGCAAGAGGCAGATCTGCTTTAACCAAGCAGACTTTGCGTCTCAGTCCATAAGATGATCTTCACCATTGGATACAATTACTGCTGGGCAACACAAGAGCAGTCTACAGAAAATGACGTGATTTAGTCATCTTTCGCAGGATCAGCATTGCGCTGTGGTATGTGCGAAACCCAAAGCCACCTGGTCTGTGAACATTTTGTAAAAGGAATGCAACAAAGAGTATATTCATGAAATGTATGTTTTACAACGGTCTGTATACCTTCATGTCGAAAATGTTGAAGCACCAAATACCTCATCATTCCACAACCCCTTCAATCCTAACAGTGAGTCACAGGGGATCATAAAAAAACAGCACAAAGCAGCTTTGGACACAAAACAATGCTCGTAGTAACGCAATGAAATGTGCATCGTGTGCAGGTGTGGAGTTGCTGTGCGACAGAGACGTGGACATGGCCACGCGGGTCCAGGACCTGCTGGAGTTCCTCCACGAGAAGCAGCAGGAGTTGGACCTGGCAGCCGAGCAGCACCGCAGACACCTGGAGCAATGTGTCCAATTAAGACATCTGCAGGCCGAGGTCAAACAGGTTTGTGCTTGAAGTGGAAAGAGGACAAGAGGGTGAAGCAGGAACAGGATTATCTTAAAGGAAAAAGAAAAAGGTCACACAGGAGCCAGGCTATTCCCTGTAGCATTCGAAAAAACAAAAGGTCGCTTTATAACAGGATTGATGAAACATTTTGGACACGTAAGACTTATTTAAATAGGAGTCGTAGATTTAAATGTGAGATGTGGGAGTGGAAATCATACATAAAATAGATATTCATATATAAATGTTCACTTCAACACACATAGGGCTGTCTGTGGTGTTTTTTGACCTTGTCAGACAGAGGTCAAAAGGACAGTTGATCGCCACAGCAGGCCTTGATTTTTACAGCAGTGGGTATTGAAGAGGTTAAAAATCTACAGCATGCTCTGTCTGTACAGGAGCATGACTAGATGACTCATTCTGTGTCAACAACCTCGCTCCTTTTCCTTTTTTTTCTGCCGCCTCTCTCTGGCTTACAGTATTTCATCTGTCTGTCTTTGACGTTGGGGAACAGGCAGTGCGATGGGGAGAGGTTTGTGTCGAGTTTGCAATGGAGCCTGATACTGATATGTCGAAAAGCAAAACAAAAACAAACGCACAGCCAATTTTCACAACGAGGCCTGTTCATCATTGGAATGCTGCGGAATACAGCGGCAGGCGTGGTCCTTGGTGGCATTAGTGATGATTAAAGTTTGGACGTAAATGGCGGCAGGGATTGACCAGGTCCGAGAGTGATGACGGTGTGATGCCAGGGGGTTATTTTTAACCCTCTGCTCACAGAGTGTTAAAGATGCCGCTGGGGCCTGTGACAGATACCTACGTTATATCATCCGCCTGTGCAGCTAAAAGTGATTTATATATTGAAATGCACCCACACCAACCCACTTTACTTGTGTCTTGCAAATATATCTTTAAAAAAGTTGCAGAACTCAACTGATATGGCAGTTAGTTTAGACACATATGAAAACCCTGTAAGAACTGGTTGTTAAACACAATGTGCTGGTGTTGATGTGGCAGGGTGACATATTGGAATATATTACGTAACTCTTAATTGTAGCCCATGCCATACCGATGAAACATAAATGCACTCATCTCTGGCGATATTGCTGCCGTTGAGTTGCGTCACGACAGCTCCGTTGAACTTCAGCGGCTGACACTCTTCCCGGTCTCGCCTCGACCGTGCAATGGAAACGATCACCGTTGTGTTGCATCCTCTCTTTTATAGCCGAGCTTCCGCTGCACCTCTGCTCATCACCCAGCACGACAGAGGCGCTGGCTGAGTCAGAGGCAGAGAGAGGTGTCTTCGAGTGTGGGCCCATTGGCAAGGATCGGGGATTTTGTGTGCATCAAAGGAGCGTGCGCACGTGGGGCGAGGGGGGTGTGATGAGGAGATTATGGAAGCGACACAGGCGAAGTGACCGGAACGGAGTTGTAGAAAATTGACGAAGGGGGAGAGAGATAGAGGGCACGAGTCGGGGCGCACTGAGCGATAATGTTGAAGAGCTGATAGGGAGATGCAAAATAACAGATGGCAGAGGAGGGAGAGACATTTTTGGAGAGCGGCTTATGTTGGCAAGTGATGTTCATGTTTGAGTTTTATTACGTCAAGATGTTTTCATTGCATAATTAATCCCAACTTGTTGTACACATTTAAAAAAAAATAATAATAATTATTATAGGCTATGAAGGAAAAGTAACACAACACGTCGCCCGCCTCCGTGTGCTCTCTTTCTGCGTGTGTTGTAGGTGCTGGGTTGGATCCGTAACGGTGAGTCCATGCTGAACGCTGGTTTGATCACGGCCAGTTCACTGCAGGAGGCCGAGCAGCTGCAAAAGGAACACGAGCAGTTCCAACATGCGATAGAGGTACTTTATTACTTTATAGTATTTATTTACTTTATTTCTCTCTTATTCCTCGTCATCGTGTTTGTCTTGATTCGTTTCCTCATCCTTCGCCGTTTTTTCCTCATCCTTCACCACTTTTGGATCTGGGCCGAGTCGTTGCCCTTCAACTCTTCACTTCTTATCACAAGTCGCACGGGAAATGCAATTATGAATCAGTCCACCTCTCTGCTCAACTTTTTTCTTCTTTCTCTCTTTACCGCGGATTATGCATGGCACATTTCCTTTGAACTCTTATCAACCCAGGCTAGTTTTAAATGCAGGCCCGTGCCTGACCTACTTCTACTCAGCTCTCAAATTCAGAAGAAAGCTGTGTATATAATAATCGCTTAGGTGAGGCTGGAACTTAACTATTTGTGCCATAACTTGAGGGCCTAAATCCCAACATGGGTCCAGGGTGGTGAAAAAGAAGTAAGTCTTCCCTTGACCGTACCTTGCAGGTGTAGCAGAAATTAAAAAAAAAAAAAAAAAAAAAAACTGGTTTACTTTAAGGTGACAGGAAATCCTTCTTCTTTCTTTTCTCTGTCTAACTGCTATGAGACAAAAAGCAGTCTGTTTTTTTTACACCCTTTCTCATTTCCTCTTCAGGGCCTAAATCCCAACATGGGTCCAGGGTGGTGAAAAAGAAGTAAGTCTTCCCTTGACCGTACCTTGCAGGTGTAGCAGAAATTAAAAAAAAAAAAAAAAAAAAACCTGGTTTACTTTAAGGTGACAGGAAATCCTTCTTCTTTCTTTTCTCTGTCTAACTGCTATGAGACAAAAAGCAGTCTGTTTTTTTTACACCCTTTCTCATTTCCTCTTCACAATGCTCTTCTCTGTTGCTCCATTTTCTTTCTTTCTTTTTTTCTCTCCCTATCTGCCTTACGGGGGGAACCTGAGAGCTGGGATCATATGTTTGAAGCAATCAATTTGATTTAGAGATGAATATGCATTTTCAAATTTCAAATTCTCCCCATGTAGAAAACCCATCAGAGTGCTCTGCAGGTACAGCAGAAAGCCGAGGCTCTACTCCAGGCAAACCACTACGATATGGATATGATCCGAGACTGTGCCGAAAAGGTAATACCTTACACACCGCCAAACTAAAAAGACTTCAACAGTACAGGCAGTGCAGTAGCTCCTTTTTTTTATTATCTGGAAGTCACAAATGCGTTGGTTTTGTTTGAATTTGAAGGTGGCAGATCATTGGCAGCAGCTGATGCTGAAGATGGAGGACAGACTCAAGCTGGTTAATGCCTCTGTGGCCTTCTACAAAACCTCTGAACAAGTAAGTGTGTGTGTGTGTGTGTGTGTGTGCATGTGTGCATGTCTGTGTGCCACCAACTGAAGTAGGTAAGTGTGTTAAATTCTTCAGTGATTTTGAGCTAAAATTCTGAAATAATCATCGGTATTACACTCCTCCCTTTTTGAAATGCCTAATCAAAAAAAAAAAAAGGTTCTCCAGGATCTGCAGTTATTAAGTTTGCATGAACGTTAGTGTCTCACAGTGGTTTCATTCATCATCTTATCTCAGGTGTGCAGCGTGTTGGAGAGCCTGGAGCAGGAGTACAAGAGAGAAGAAGACTGGTGTGGTGGTGCTGATAAACTGGGCCCAAACAGCGACTCGGACCATGTCACTCCCATGGTCAGCAAACATCTGGAGCAGAAAGAGGCCTTCCTCAAGGTGAGACGGACTGTGACGTTTCAAATCAGAATAGTCGTGTAAAATCACTTCTGTGCGATTGAATACAATACTGTTTACACTGTGACTGACATCTATTCTCTATTCTGCATACTCACAGGCCTGTACGTTGGCCAGACGAAACGCTGACGTCTTCTTGAAGTACCTGCACAGAAACAGTGTCAACATGCCTGGCATGATGTCCCATGTCAAAGCTCCAGAAACTCAGGTTAAGAGTAAGTACACAATGTAATAATAATAATAATTTGATCATAACATTACTATCCTCAGTTTTTTTCATTTGTTCACGGAAATAATAATTCAGTGTGTTCGACGCATAGTAATAAACATGATGAATGCATATATTCTGTGTTCAGATATCTTGAATGAGTTGCTGCAGAGGGAGAACAGAGTGCTCCACTTCTGGACCATGAGGAAGCGGAGGCTGGACCAGTGCCAGCAGTATGTTGTGTTTGAACGCAGCGCCAAACAGGTGTGTGCCTGCGAGGATATGGGCTCGAATGTTTAAGAAATTCAGCAGAGCACCGACAGAGTCAGTAGAAATGAACATCTCTCTGATTGGATCCTGTTTAATCGGCACATTGACTTTTCTCAGGTAGCTTTCAGCTGCGGCTTCCATCTCGGTTTGCCTCTATGTTTAAATAAAACACGCCGTCTCAGTAATGATACATTTCAGGTGTAACGGAAGCGATGCAAGCTGGCAGACGTCTACAACGATGACAGTTTTAGGGACAGCTGTCATTACGTGGACCGCTGAACTTAAACACTGCATTTATTGCAGAGCATCGCTCCAAACATACGTCTCCCACCCGCTCGTTTTGCCCTCAGGCAGCGGGGAACGTTTCAACATCTGGGATTTCCATTGTAAAGCTTGTCGGGAGTGTTTAACAAAACAAAAGTGCCAAAGCAAAACATCTGAGCTGCAGAGGGATGAAAGGTCAAAACTCCATCTCTTTCAAGCCTACATGACTTTGGATGAGCCAGTGTTCAGAGAAATGATGGCCTGTGATTTCTACAAAGTTTGAATTATACCTTAGCAGCTGGGATCTTACTACACTCCAAAGACATATCATGACATTGAAACGGTGCTTTTTTTTAAATCTTGACTTTTCTGCTCAAAAAGTTCTGTGTATTAGTTTGAAGGACGTTTAAATACAGGACACGTGGCTCCCTCTTGTGGTGTGATAGCACACTGCAGCCACACAGCAAGATGCTAAGATGCTCAACCAATAACATCAGAATTACATCATAGGCAAGGATAGGTGATGTAATTGGGCACTTCTTTGCAGAATGTAGAAATGTCAGTACTGCCAAGGTAACTTGGACTATTTAATGAAGTGAACAATTTCTAAGATTGGTGAGATAATATCTCCTACGATTTTAGCATTTCCTGTCCTTTCAATGATGGCATGGAATTTCTTCGACAAACTGTTGAGTGTAAACAATCACATATTACATCCAGGTTGGCAGACATTTAAAGAAATTCTCCTGTGCAGTGGGTGATATTGTGTTCAACTATACAGCTTAACATACTAACATACTAACCAGCTTGTACCATGTCATCATATTTGTTTTTTAAGTCAATAAAATGAGGTAACTAATATGCATAATTATAATGTGTATATTATTATGTATATGTAATTAACTAACTAAAGTCCCGGTGGTGTCAATGTCCTGACTTGTGACTGGTTGTTTCCTCAGGCCCTGGAGTGGATCCACGACACTGGGGAGTTTTACCTGTCGACACACACATCCACCGGCTCCAGTATTCACCACACACAGGAGCTGCTGAAGGAGCACGAAGACTTCCAGATCACAGCAAAGGTGTGCGTTTGTATGTGTGTGTGTCTTTGTATTTATGTTTGCCTTGCTTTTTGTGCTTGCGTGTCTGCTTGTTGTGTGTATGTTTGTTTGCACAGTCCCGCGCTCCACTGTGAGGCCCATTCCCTTGGCAGTGTATTGTCCTGATTCCTCTTTGCTGTGTCAATGTTATTGTGTTAGAGTACAAGCTTTTGTATCCATCAAGCAACACCCTGTTTCCTGACTCTCTCTCTCTCCCTCTCTCTTGTCCACCTTTCCTCTGCCACCACTGCCTCTCTGTGACCCCCTCTCTCATCTCTCTATCCGCTCGCTGAATGTCTCTCTATTGACAGCAAACTAAAGAGAGGGTAAAGCTGTTGATCCAGCTGGCGGATGGGTTTTGTGACAAGGGCCACGCCCATGCCCTGGAGATAAAGAAATGGGTGTCCTCGGTGGACAAACGCTACAGGGACTTCTCTCTCCGCATGGACAAATACCGAACCTGCCTGGAAACGGCGCTCGGCATTTCCTCCGACTCCAACAAAGCTGTGAGTACTCACCACTGATAAAATCACACAAGAGCACAGATAGGGCTCTGTTCTTCTGAATGTGTTTGGAAAACATCTGTTCATATGTTGTATATGAAGAGCTTTAAGCCTGATGTCATGTAATGAAAGAGCATGACATCTGGAAAAGGGTCACAGCACTAAGGATTGAGCCTTGGCCTTTAGTATTGTACAGTGGGATTGAAACTAAATGTATTTGTTTTTATTTTATGAATGTCATTATACAGGCTCCTCTTGACTTTAATTTTAGATTGTTTAGGTTTAACTGCTGGATTTTCACTACGTGGTCACATGTCGATAGGTAATAGATTTTCTGTTTGTTCTTCTTATTGAAATATATCACCCGAACATAAGCTGGTGTGAAGAGAAGTTCAATACAACCCATATTGTTGTATATTGGGCTACCGAATACCATGTCTGTTATACACCACACACATAACAGCCACTGTCCCCTATGTTTTCAGAGCAAAGGGTTGCAATTGGACATTATCCCAGCCAGTGCTCCAGGGTCAGAGGTCAAGTTAAGGGATGCTGCCCATGAACTCAATGAGGAGAAGAGGAAATCAGCACGAAGGAAAGAGTAAGTCAACATTACCTTGGCACACAATCTCTGGATGATCACTTGTTTCCTACGCAGGCAGACCTGGGAAAATGCCAGGATGAATAAATCACTCATTTTCAGCAAAACTGTAAAAACATTTTAATGTGCAATTTTTTAGGCTGCAGCCAACAGTTCACAGCTAAACTCTTCAAATCCACACATGATGCTATATATGTGTATAACTCTTACCATGCTACAACAATGTGTGAAGAAACCATGAACGTTTAAATAGTCTTATCCCAAAGGGGAATAAAATGAGACCTCAGTGGAAACTGAAAACACCTATAATATTATTTAAATACTGGATTATATAATATTCTGTATTGAGCAACAGAACTTGACCGTGTTCATCACATCTCTCAAAATGTGTGTTACATTTCCTTTCAGATTTATAATGGCTGAGCTGATTCAGACAGAGAAGACCTATGTCAGAGACCTAAGGGAATGTATGGATGTAAGTATTATAACATTGTTACAAGCACAAAACACTCTCTTCCTGCTTCCAGAGAATTTAACGTGTTCATTTCCCCTGCTGTGATTATTTCAAATAAGCGTTTATGTTGTGTCCTTACATTTGAATTTCTCTCTGTGGGTCTCTCATGAGAGGAGCAAATGATTAATGTGATCATGAATGTGTAATGCGCAGACGTACCTGTGGGAGATGACCAGCGGCGTGGAGGAGATTCCTCCTGGTATCGTCAACAAGGAACACATCATCTTTGGGAACATGCAGGATCTCTACGAGTTTCATCACAAGTCAGTAGAGCGGTTAACTGTGACCTCCCACGTTTGCAACCATCTTTCAGCGTTGGATGAAAAATGTATTCCTTTTTCAGAATCACCCCTAATTTGTCCTTGTCTAAATCTCTCTGTCACTATACAGCATCTTCCTGAAGGAGTTGGAGAAGTATGAGCAGCTTCCAGAGGATGTCGGCCATTGTTTTGTGACTTGGGTATGAGATCTACAAGTTATGAAGTGTACAGTCTATATGTATATGTATATATATCACACTTGAAAGCACAGGGTAGCGAGACTCTTGATATCGTGTGACTAACGTACTGGTGCCGCTCCTTCTGCTCAGGCTGATAAGTTCCAGATGTATGTGAACTACTGTAAGAACAAACCCGACTCCACACAGCTCATCCTGGAGCATGCCGGACCCTACTTTGATGTGAGTTCGTACCACTACTGCTTGGAATGTTTAAACCGAGTAATTTACATTTACATTTGTGTAATCCATATTTATTTGGTCTCGGTAAAATAATGACCTTCGCTTGTGTTTGTGTACTTGTCATTGTTTGGTTTTTTTACAGGAAATCCAGCAAAGGCATCGTCTTGCCAACTCCATTTCTTCCTACCTGATCAAACCGGTCCAGAGAATCACCAAGTACCAGCTCCTGCTCAAGGTACGTTACAGGAACATGGTAGAATAACTGTCAAACGAATTACGTCTGCTATCAAGAACCAGTCCTATGCCTTTTCATTTCGATGCGTGTGTGTTTGTGTTTCTGTGTTTGCTTCCGTTGTAGGAGTTGTTGACATGCTGTGAGGAGGGAAAAGGCGAGATCAAGGATGGACTTGAAGTGATGCTAAGTGTCCCCAAGAGGGCAAATGACGCAATGCACCTCTCTATGCTGGATGGTGGGCGGACACACGCGCACGCACACACACACACACACACACATAGAGCTACACTCATACTCCCACCCAGCGATACATGGAAATCTCACTTGGTTGTGTTTTTTTTAAATACAACTGCACACTTGCTCACTACGTTTATTCTCGTCCAATGTCATTGACTGTATTTGATCATGGAAACGGTCGGTCTCTCAATCAGCAGCAGTTACTCAGCTGTGAGTCAGACATCGCTTCACTCAACCTCCATTTGACACCCACAAACATATTTGCACATGCGGTGCGCACAATCGAAGGTCAGTAAAAAGCTCTTCCTCCTTTTACTCCACAGGTTTCGATGGGAACATTGATTCCCAGGGGGAGCTGATACTCCAGGATTCTTTCCAGGTCTGGGACCCCAAGACTCTTATTCGTAAGGGACGCGAGCGACACCTGTTCCTGTTTGAAATGTCCCTGGTTTTCAGCAAAGAGGTCAAGGACTCGAATGGGCGCAGCAAATACCTCTACAAGAGCAAGCTCTTTGTAAGTGATGTGCTTTTTTTTTTTTTTTTTAAGCTTAGACTGTTTTACCTTTTATATAGTATTCTTGCAATTTTTAGCTTACATGACAATTACATAAACCATAATACCAAGCACCCAGTTTGGCTATCAATGGATTATTGTCTTTATTCGAGAGGATCCATTTTACACACATTTTGTTGTTTGTCAAATATTTTTCATCCCCTCAGACGTCAGAGCTTGGTGTGACAGAGCACGTGGAAGGAGACCCTTGCAAGTTCGCCCTGTGGGTGGGCAGGACACCGACCTCGGACAACAAGATCGTCCTCAAGGTATCGAGATGTTGATTTTATTTCGGAGTTAGCTTTTATTCACTGTGTTGATATTTAGAACATTCTAATATTTTACACACAGTATCTGATATATATGATCGAGCTAAAACTGAGAACCAGGGTTGCTTTGCTTTATAAGGAGCTCGAGTTCTTCTTCAGGCACTGCACTTAATGTAACACAGGCCCCAACTCAGCGAAATCCTACTTATCTGTTCAGCCGAAAAAAAGAAAGTTCACTCCCTGTAGGGGGGGTGGTACTTATTCACTAATCGCAGAGAAATATTAACATAGCCGCTCATGGCTCATAATCCAAGCTCACAGGCAACTTGGTAGTTGTCACACAGTGAGTCAGATGCAATGCTTTTTTATTCAGGCTGCGTGTGTAGGTGATGTATGTGTTTAATATGCGTCCGACAGAGAGGAAGAGCCTGGAGCGTGTGTCACATTGTGTGCGTTACAGCTGTCTGTCTTATTACACGACAGTCGATGACCGTCTCCATATGGCGAGGTTCCACAGAGGCCTTGGTGCTGCTGGTTGCTAAGTGAAGGAGGAACAGAACACATGGGTAGTCATGTGCTAAATACAGCAATGGCTCAATGACGTAAATAAACGCGGGGCTGACCATTTATGTCCTTAGTGTCTCTGTGGAACTCTTAAGTGGAGCTTAGGAGAAAACCATTTCGTCATTGTCTGAATACGGACGTGTGACTCAAAGGCATAATTGCAGCGATCAAAGCACTTGTACGGGATCAGAAAATATCGGCCAATTGCCAAAAGTGACCTGATAATGCGTTGCGGGTCAACAATCCATCCGTTCAAGCCAAGTGAGCAGCTGAACAACTGCTTTTATTTTTCATCGCTGTCAGCATCCTTGAGTGATGTCTGTCTGATAGTGAAAAAGGGGGGAGAGAAAAAAAAACCCACCGCCCATTTGAAAGAACCTTGTATTTAACGCTGGTCATGTGTTGTGTCCCAGGCTTCGAGTATCGAGAACAAGCAGGACTGGATCAAACACATCCGGGAGGTGATCCAGGAGCGCACCGTGCACCTGCGTGGAGCTCTGAAGGAGCCCATCCACATCCCCAAAGCCACCACAGCCAAACACAAAGGCAGACGGTAAGCTGACAGTCCGGAAAACCTTAACTGTCTGTTAGTCTTGTTTATTTATTCATTCATTCATATGACATGGACAATGCATATGAAAAAACATTTCTGTAAATTTGCCAGAACTGTTCATGAGATAGCTTTTCAATTATGACCCAAAAGCCATTGCAGAACGACACAGTTTGAATCTCACAATCCAGACATTGCATTTTAACCACATCTTAACGATTATTCCCAGCCACGGTTTAACGTATTATTTTTTTTAAACTAACATTTATCATCATTAATGAAATGTTTGCAATGATGCGTTACCAGCAGGGACGGAGAGGACCTGGATAGCCAGGGAGACGCCAGCAGCCAACCAGACACCATCTCCATTGCCTCGCGTACATCCCAGAACACACTGGACAGTGACAAGGTATGAACACACACACACATGCACGGGATCCTCGTGGGGAGTAGCGGCCTCTTTATTTTTGGCATTTTGTAGTTTCTCGTGCGACAGTGGGTGCATTTATTTTTGTAGGTCCACATCATGTCGTCTCACGGGTGACATGATCGTCAGAAGTTGCTTCCTGGGTAGATGCAATCAACTCTCTCTTGCGAGTCGTTTCCTGTGAAGTATTTTTTTTTCGTGTGAAAGAGATTTAAAGCAATGTTTGTCTATGTGTGTGTGTGATTGTGTGTGTTTGAGAGAGAGAGAGTGTCTTATCTCACTGGTAACAGAGACAGTCGGCCGTGGTTATATCTGGTATCGGCACCACAGAAGGCCCGTCCTCCTACGCTCAGTATGAGCGACTGTAAATCTACTGCACACATGCACACACACACACACACATACAAAATGAATAATAAACCTCAATATATACTAAGTATATAAACTGCTGCAGAGGATTCTTCAGAGTTTATCTCTGATTGTGTTCACACTTCAATTGGACTTTCCGCAGTCCAGAAGAAGCTCCGCTCCGTAGTTGTTTCATGTGACACGAGCCTTTGTGTGCATTCGTGTCTATCTACAACTTTGTGTCACAGCGATCAGCGAGACACAAATTAATTAGTGACCGCTCCTCGCGTTTAGCACATACTAATGTGCACAAACCGTCGACGCACAAAAGTAACACATGCAAATGTAAATGTTGCCTTTCATCCGTGAATGCCTCCCTCTATCTCCCTCCGTGTGAGGACTCTCTTTCACGAGGCGGTGACAGTGGTGTGTTTGTGTTGGTGCGAGTGTGTGTGCGTCTGTGCATCTGTGCCAATGGGTGACTTTGTGTGTCAGCGGCTCCAGCCTCCCACGCTCTCCTCACAGAGGATGCTCGTCTGTATGCCAGACAGGAGAGCGCAGTTTGAGGTGCTCGCAGTTTTATCCGTATCACTCCGTGCTTCTTTGCCTCTCACAGTTGAGGGACTTTGGCGACCGCAGGGATTTATTTTTGATTTTTTCCCCGCCCTCTCTCATTTTCCGGTGTTTTGTGTAGTGAGCTTAATTGTGGAAACTGTTGCTTAAAGACGAGGATGGACTAACTGCAGCACTCCGGGGTAGAGACACCCAGCAGGGAATCAGTTGAGCTTCAATAGTCTAATTGTGATCACCCACAGAGGAGAGCGTTTCGACTGCTGCAGAGGATGGCAGCGACCTCTTTACGAGCCACGACTTGTTCTAATGAATCGGGATCTTAATTACCTGGGTCTGCTTTACTAAGGAAAATACTCCATAAAAGAAATAAAAAAGAAAAGATTTTTACATTTTTTCCCCAGCTGACTACTGTTTAACGAGCCACCATCCCCTCATCGTGATTTAGTGAGGATCTTAGTGGAGCGCTGTAGAAACCACACTGCTTTGCAGAGATTTGGGGTTCTTTGTGACTTTTCTTGCAATGAGGGAGTGGAAAGCGATGGAGAGGCTGGAGATCAGGAGCTCCAATCCCATTTCTCAGCTCCTCAGCTCTCTGGCTTTACCACATTACCAAAGGGTATGTGACAAATATGTGCTATGTATTATTTGATGCAATCTTTAAAAAGAATGTATGATTAAAAAACCTTTTAAAAGCATGAACCGTTCGAATAATAGTTAAAATAAAATATATAAAAAATTGTTAATTTAACTCTATAACATAACTACCTGTTATACTGTCCTACCTGTCCTACTATGTTTTAATTAACAGTATATGCTCACATGTTGATTTGAATTTTAAGGTTTTCTCGCATAGACGTCTTTGCACATTATTTGTCTCAATTTGCAAGTTTTTTGAAGCCATTTATCTTGAACTATGCCACAGACCGTCAGAATCAACATGACTTATTATATTTCCACCTTAGCAGGATGCGTGCACCCCTTGGTGTACCGTATCCCTATAATTGCATTGCAGCTTCTTTTTCAGTGAATGCTCGGTCAGTTTTGGTCCAAGATTGGTGAGCCAAGTGACTAATTCCTCCTCAGATGATCAGAGTCAGATCATCAGAGTGACGTATCGATGCGCTGTGCTCGAATGAGTCATCGATCATCTTTGTATGTGCACATTCACTTTACAGTCGTGCTTGAGTACTTTTGCTCTTAGCGAAGGCATTGTTGTACGAGGAGGAATGGTTGCTTTTCATTCTGAAAGCCCATTAAGTCCGTTTTATTAATGACAGAATTAATTTCACTGAAGGTTTGCATTTGCTTTTAATGCTGTACCGTGACCTTTTAAAGTAATTTTGGAAAATAATTACATTTATGCCTGCGTCTCGAATTTGAAGTTCATAATGGGGGTCAGAGGAGAACAGCACTGGCTTTGACTGAGAGCTGGTAATTCGTTTTCAAGTGTTTTTTAAATCTTCCTTCCATTCGACTTATCATAGTTTATCACACTCCAATTATTATTTCATACTTTTATGTTGTGATTTCTAGGTCATTTGGTATCCCATTAAAATAAATATTCAACAAACAAATCCACATTAGTTTAGAGGTCAACATCCGAGAGCTTTTACAAATGGGTGCTTTTCCTGTCCTGTCCGTTTCAGCTGTCCGGCGGCTGCGAGTTGACCGTGGTCATCCACGACTTTTTGGCCAGTAATGGCGGCGCCACCGGGGAGCTGACGGTGCGCAGAGGCCAGACTGTGGAGGTTCTAGAGCGACTCCACGACAAGCCCGACTGGTGCCTGGTGCGGACCACCGACCGCTCCCCTGCGCAGGAGGGCGTCGTGCCCTGCGCCATGCTCTGCATCGCTCACTCTCGCTCCTCCATGGAGATGGAGGGGCTCTTCAACCACAAAGGTAGGAGTGGCTTCATTTTTCATTCCCACATCCCAGATGATGTTAATCCCCCAATGGTGACCAACCATTCCACCGCAGTAAATTGGATGATTGGCCTGCAGAATCTTACTTGTCTCACCAAACTGCTGCTTGCCACATTTATGTCCATGCATACACATAAAGGATGTTAATAGGATCTGTTGTTTGCAAACATAGCAGCACATAGCCGTTTCTTCTCATTAGTCAGCTGCATGGGGAAGCGTGCCCTTGTGTTTCTGGGCGTTGCTACGCAACCGTTGGAAAGCCAGCTTGACGTAAAGCTCTTTTTTAATTACCGTAAAACGATTGCAACCTTTCAGATCCCAGCACTGTCAGCCTCCACAGATCTCTTTCTTGTCAGAGACCCTTATTTTTTTTTTTTTTTACATGCAGCGCATGCCTCCCCCGATGTAGCAAGCATGAAACACTAGACTGCCTGGACAGGGGGCAGCCTTGGAGGATAACAGATGCCAGATTTTGCACCTGTTTCAGACACAAAGGTTCTCATTAATAAGAATCAAACTATAACGTGGTTCCCGAAGTTTTTTCCCCAAAACAAACTTTAAGTTAACATCACCCCCTGGTCAGAGTAATGGAAAAATATCTTCCTACCGTGTCTTAAATATGAATGTTACATATTATTAGAAATAGTGAAGTGAAGGGTTAAACCATTCTTCATACATATGCTTGCTTCTCAGATGATCTCATCTCAACGTCTAGATAGATAGATCGTTAGAAAATATTTGCATTATTTGCCAGGATACTTCTGTAAAGTTTGGATTATTGATAATTGTTTCTTCTTATCAGAGGAGTGTTTTGCCTTGTCACGAAATCAGTTGAAATCTTTACTTTAAGGGGCTAAAATAGTAAACATAAAATAAAAAAGGCCTGAAACAGCTTTGTACACGGACCTGCCACGCTCCGTGGTTGGTTGGTGACGATGTCATCATGTCTTGACAGAAGGCACTGCCTGTGCTTTTTCCTCTTTAACCTGGTAGAGTGGGTGCTGCGTGTTTCTATGGTGATGTAGCATATAAATATTTTGCCGGCAGCTTCTTCGTAATCAGCATGAGAAAAGCCTGCATTTGTATGTGAAATGATGGGATGCTCGGACTGCGCGTACAGGAACTCACAACTTTGGAATTAGCCGATGGCAGGCCGAGACAAGAAACGGCAAGAAGTCGAGAATTGTCATTCCTTGGTTTCTTGGTCGTGCATTGCTCACCCTTTGTGTGTGTGTGTGGCCAGAGATAGAGCAATTAAAAGGGGGCATCTTTTCTTTTTTGTTAGCCTTTTGCATTTGCTGACCGACCATGGAAGCCCTTTTGTCCAGGGTTGTTGGAGGGTGACAGTTTTGGGGCTTAGAGTGCTGTCCCGCTGTGTCTCCAGGAATAATTGACCGTGTGGGGCGGATGTCTCGACTAACAGAGTCAAACAGAAGTGATTGGTTCACATAAATAAAAATGAGTCCACAAAGTACGTAGCTGGCAGCTGCTTATCTGCTCGCAGTATGACAAGTTGTGTTTAAATAGCAGCCAAGAGGTGTGCAAACCTACAATTTCCTGTTAAATCAGGTTCCGACGCTCTCGTTTCCATGGACTTCGCATTTTTCATTTTTATGACTGCAATTGCCCTGTTTGCGAAATCAGTTAAACAAGCAGGTTTACTCTTTGTGCCGCTTAGAATGAAATACTGTACATACTGTGTTGCAAATGTATTGACAGTGCAATCCATAAAAAGGGAATCTGCGAGGAGCAAATTCACTACAGGTCGGTGTATGTGCATCTGTGTGTGTGTGTTGTTCCAGGAAGGAGTGTGTTTAGAGTCGAGGGACACACACAGACACTCAGGGTTGAACAGGGGGATCTTTGTGCCTTTAGCCAGGATAGCTTCTCCGGAATGCCTGATGTGCATAGGAATATACTCAGATGAAGGGAAGATGTCAGTGTACTAATTGTAACTTAAACTCAGGCTCTTGAGAGTTGAGAGATTCTGAATTTGTGAAATGGTCAACCAACTGCTGAAGCTGTCACAGATTTGAGCATTTTTCTGTTTTATTACCAAGTCTATATTTGATCTGAGCATACTGCACAACATGTGTGCCTCCTAATGCCTTTAAAATGTGCACCCGCCCGCGCAAACTGAGTGGGCGCCTCTACAAAGGGTTATACGGTATATGTGCTGCATGATTCCAGACATCCCCTTGCAACAGGAGAGGCACAGTGGAGGCTCGCCCGATATCCTCACAGCAGCCCACTCATGAGGTAGGGAGGGAGGAAAGGAGGGAGGGAGATACAAAGACAGGAGAGAGAGAGAACATCCTCCTCTCTAATGCTGCATTTGCCTTTTTCTTTCTCGCCATATGGCACCTAACACTTTCTCCCCCTGGAATTACAGCAATGCAAAATGAGTTACCAAAACAATGGAAGGTTTTGCATAGCAATTTGAAGTCGCTTGGCGTAGCTGTTGGAGATGCTGTGAGGGAATATTTTAAGCCAAAGTCACAGGCGCTTGACTTTTGACTGACATGGCTCGAGGAATTGAGTCCTTAGTGTCTCTAAATCCTTTTTGCTCCATGGATTCGGAGCAGGGAGGACACTCTGACAACTGCAAGTTCTGGCTGCTGGATTTGGGTAGGTGTCTCTCGATCATGACTAACACACAAGTGACAGCATGACACGCGAGGGCATTTCATTTTCAATAATATTTGATAAAGGCTATTCTTTGTTCTATCAACTATTATTGATTTCACACCGTTGGTTATTATTTAGAGCTGTGTTTTTAAATCTAGACAGTGTAAATACACAGGAAAGTCGGGAAATTACATAAGATGAGCCGCTCTAGTTCACCAGTTACCGGAGTGATTTTGCTCCTACGACATTCAAAAAATGATGGATTAAAATACAGTGTGACAATTAAGCAACTATTTTGCAGGAAACAAGTATCATTTTAGAGCTTTTTATTTATTTATCTTTGACAGCTTCTCCGTGTGTGTTGTACATTCCACAGAAGATAATGTCAGCTGGATTTAATTCAGAGGGTCTCCACAAATTGGTTGTCGATTATGTTTGATGCTTTATTGCTGCGAACGTGTTGGGTGAATGCACTGTTAAGTGATGCATTTTTAAACCTAATGTAATCCCGTTGATAATAGTATATCTTTGTGCTTATCTTTGCACTATAAACTGCACAGACGGACAGAACCCTATCATGAATAAATAATGAGGTCAGAGAATGAAAACAGAAACAACAGGAGCTTATTTAATGTTCCCCTCTTTGTCTTTTTTAAAGTTTGCCTGCCTTATAACGTCTATTAAAGCATTAAAAAGAAACAAAATATCAAACATCGCCAGCTAGAATGTGTGGTAGGTGGTCTATAAATTCTGTATCTCCTATCCCATCTCCACACCCCTTCCTAACTATGGCTGTTGGTGGCAAGAATTTTCCAGCAGTGTCCACATTTTAACAGATCATCCTGCCAAATCCCCCCCCCCCGGGCAGCTTTCCCATTCTGCACCTCGGCCCCTAAAACGCCCATGTCCCCATCCACACCGACTCATGTTGGTGTGTTTTGTATCCTTTCTCCTGGGGGAAGCTAAGACCACACGAAAGATGCTCCCCTGGTGACACCTCTGGAATCCCAGGCATGCTTCTGTCTTTTGGGATCGCACCAGATCGCACAGCTGCCCCTCCCCTCGCTCTTCTATTCTGAGACGCAGGCCGACACACTAAGTTGTAAATCTGCCATGTTCTTTGCATCAGCATGACTGAGCGGTGGCTGAAGCTCGCGGATACATTTGCTCGACATCTGAGGAGGCGTTAGAGAGCATCTGCAGTCTTTGTTGGAGGGGTTTCTGGAACGATCGGTTAAAATGAGAAGATGCATTTCTAGTAGTTCAAATATAAGTCTGATTTGCCTTTGCCCGTGGAATACTGGTGTAGACGTTTTTATGTTTAAGCAGAATTGTGTTGGCATAGTCGAGGATATTGTGAACTTCGAATGCCTGTGCACAACATGCATGTGTAATTAGTATTGCTACATAACAATATGGAAATGTTCGACATCAGTCATTGTTGCAGTTGTCTTTTAACAGGCGGGGTTGCGGGGACCAGATGTTATTTGCAGTTCCCACTTATGTTTTGAACCCAGGGAAGCAAAATGCTGCTTGCGAAATAGTCCCAAATGCAAACAACATAAACTGAACAATCCACTTAAGAGCTGAAAAGGCCTCTTTGCCGGGTAGTAAAAAGTCTTTAAATCTAACCTTTCAGTCTATGGGGATCACCCATTTAAGTCTTGACGTCAAGAATCGAGTTTTTAATAAATTCAGATTTATTCGAGTTTAATGTTGATCAAAAGCGTGACTTATTTCTGGGACTCAGATGTAATTATCATATTGTAAACAATAATTACAAGAGGAAGACTTGGGTTTTACTAGCCTAGGTCTCCCTCCTTTTTTCTTTCCCATGAGTAAGACCCTGACCAGCTGTTCCTGAGGTGTCGCTACTGTGAAATACGCCCTGCTGGGCAAAGGCCAGGGGTCATGCCCTCTGTGTGTGTATGTGTGTCTCAGGGGTTATTTTCCACTGAGGAGGAATCTGCCAAGGCCACTGACCCCATGTTTCATCCATTTACACCCTTGTTAGCACGACCTCTTCCAAGCACCAAGTGCTCGTCTCACTGTCAAAGTGTGAAGAGTTCAGTCATGTCACATAAAGGAAAGCAGGTCTTTGCTTCGGCCAAATTAACTCTTTATCTGTGTTTTCATTTATTACGGAAATTATATTTATATAACAGGTATTTTGTGTAATATTTAAACTTTATGAATTTCCATTCCATTTTGATCTTAAAAAAATCTATGGATGCAGATTATTTCCTTACATAACCAGATCATAAAGACAAATAATCTCAGATGTCAGTGATGTCATTTAAGGTGGGAAAAAGTAATGTTTCCCCACACACTCAATTGGGACAACGTGACATGATATTATATTTTTGTCTGCTGAGCTTGCCCTGCAGCCTGTGATGTAACAGCTGAGATGTACCTGCTAAAGGCATGTGCATGTGTCAGGTTGTGACCCTGGCATGTGTGCAGGAAGCACGGTCCGTTGGCTCTACATGAGAAATCCTGACCACAGTGCCTGACTCAAGAGTTGCATTTTGTTGGTCGGTGGGTGTGTGCTGTTAGGCGTTAGGTGGCAGTTACAATAAAAAGAGCAGAAAGGGTCTGGTTTACATAAAAAAAACTAAATTCCTGTAATGATAGCCGAAAGTGTCGATTTACTGTTAATTTCCAAATTTATCTCAGCTATGCAAAAGCACGACCTGCACGTTTTGCTTTGGATATGAGCTATGCATAAAACATACCGGTGACGTAAAAGGGTACAACGCTTATGGGGTGGGTTTTGATAGTCCTTGGAGACCTAAAGCTGTAAATGCAAAGGAATTCTGAGTCATCATACTCATCATCATTAACTAGGCTCCATGATCTGTACCCATGACTCAAACATTCCAGGGCAGGATCGTAACGGGCCGCTGTAACTCTGGTTTTCATTTAGTTCTGCGGGAGGGGTGGGGGGGTATACTTAAGGCAAGTAAGCATTACCCAGCCACCCTAAAATCTATACTAAGCGTACTAATTATCATTTATGTTGAACGAAAGTGACAATCTTGCATCGAATTGCCCCCAGTCAGGGCAGACAACCTCTCCACGCCTACTATCGCCTTTGAATGGACCCTTTTCAAAGTAATTGTGGTTTTAAAACTTTTTAAGCACTGTCCTCTCCTCCTGACGTATCTGCCTCGCCTGACGGCTACGGAGATCTCGCGTGACGCAGGCGAATATTGCAGAGTGATTGAAAGATCAAGACCGTTGTCCCTCAGGCTGTGCTGAAGATGTCAGAGAACAACCTGGGCTTTGTTCGAACGCTATGGTGAGAGGAGTCTGACAGAGGATGGCTTTAAGTCTTAACAGGGCCTGAGGTGGGAGTTATTATGGTAACTGCGATTTTCTTCCTACTTTGCGTGCGATGTGAAAACACATGCTTCGTATCAGCAGAGTGCAGTAAAAAAAAAAAAAGGGGGCTCTCCCAGATGGCTGAATGGCTGACACGTACGTTCACGTGCAGATGCATCCAGTCACTCAACAATGAGGGAGGGCAGAATGTCCACACCTGCCATTCAGCTCGGGTCACGTGGTTTAATCGGTGGCAGCTGCATCTTTGTAGCCACTTTATTAGACAAATGATGGAGAGGCCGGAGTTTTGTCTTGAATTCATGACCAAGGTTTACGTATTTATTTTATTTCATTTTCTTAAATCTGAATGTTTTCTTTTTCAACATTTGCTTTCAAATCTCAGCAGCAATTCAATGCAGAGTGATGTGGGAGGAGAAAATCGTCTTGGGTCAACTTTAGCATCCCCCCCCCCTAAACAGATTCACTTGTTTCTTGCACTCGTACCCTCTGTGTTCAGAGGCGTTGAGGGGAGCAATGTTTGGAATGCATTTTTATCCTTGCAGATTTTTGGAAGATAGGAAAATATAAACTCATCATCCTGGAGTTTTTATATTAAACTTGTACTGGCTGCAGGGTAAGCCATTTGTAACCCTTCGACGAGCTGCACATTTTTATTTACGGGAGGTGAAAGGTCCTGACCATAGAATGGTCCCATGGTCAGGTAGCTTGTCGATTCCAGGGGAGAGAAAAAAAAACTGCTAAAGGGGAACACCGGGGAAGTAGATTAGCCGGAGGACCGGATGATTGAAGGAGCACAGGGGCGAACTATCAGACAGGTGCATGTGCAAAGTATGCAGACAAAGCCTCAAGCATCCCTTTATTTTTCCATCGTTTCATTTCTACTCTAAAAAAAAGCTTTCCTCCTACATATTCCCAGAGGAGCCGTCACTGTGAGGGGCCAGCCTGCCCCTGCACACACACAACACAAACAAAAAGCAGTGAAAAAAAAAATCGCACACAACCTGATCCTATACTGCCTCTTTCCTCAATCTTCTCTCACCATAGGGAAACTAACAGGACACAATGTTTCCTTCCATTAGGGTATACTGTAAAAATGAAGGAAGGAGACAACTGCTGAGAACTCAAGGGTAAATAAAGAAATGTTTATTGTGCGTTTACACCGTGTTCTCCACTCTTCTCCTTCTCCCCGTTTATAGACACCTTGTCTGTGTCCAACAACGACACCCTGCAGCCAGGCTCCAGCCTGACCCTGGGCCCCCACACTTCGCCGGGGCCCAAACGTCCTGGGAACACCCTGAGGAAGTGGCTGACCAGCCCCGTGCGGCGACTCAGCTCGGGCAAGGCCGACGGCCACGTCAAGAAGCTCGCCCACAAGCACAAGAAGAACCGCGACGGCACGCGGAAGAACATGGACATATTACCCGGCGCCCAGAAGGACTCCGACGACAGCGCCGCCACGCCGCAGGACGAGACCCTGGAGGAGGTAAGAACAGATGATCGATGTCCGTCACACTGCCAGAACAATGCGCGAACACCCCTGAACGTCCCCCGTTGTTCCCCTCCGCAGCGCATGCGCAACGAGGGCCTGAGCAGCGGTACCCTCTCCAAGTCTTCCTCATCGGGCATGCAGAGCTGCGGCGAGGAGGAAGGAGAAGAAGGGGCAGACGCCGTCCCTCTGCCCCCGCCCATGGCCATCCAACAGCACAGCCTGCTGCAGCCCGACTCCCAGGACGACAAGGTGGGCGGGCGTACGAGCACGAGAGCAACGGGGGAGGACAGGCACTGCTATGCAGAAGGCATGATGTACAGACGCCCGAGATAAATATGGGTCGTTTCCTTTTCCGCTTAGCCAAGACCAAATTGATTGATGTGTTTTTTTTTAAGCCACACGTGCCGCATTGGCGCACAAACACAAATGTTACGTACGTCAGTGGGGGGAGTTTAGCGAAAAACGTATATGGGCAATTACAGGCAAAGGCAGGGTGCTTATTTTATTTTCAAGCTGGATATGTAGTTTAAGAGAACACAATTTCATTCATTCAATTGATTATCCACACGAGTTTGAGTTGGTGTATGAGGCGTATGACGACAACCTCTGGTATGCACAAAGCTTACAGTAATGCAACACAACTTTACTTTACTAATCATTTCTCTTCTTTTCTTCTTATTTTCTGGATGGTTGCATGCTCCTTCCTTCAGCATTATGTTGATTTCTGTTCTGCTTCTCTTCTCGCCCAGTCTCCTTATCTTTCCATGTAAAACCACCGCATCCTCTCCACTTTGGATCCTTCATTTCTCTTTTTTTTTTCTTTTTCATACCTTTCTTTCACCTACTAAATGTCATTCCACGGAGTTTAATTATACTTCTGGGGGCTGAAATGTATACTCCATCCACGTGTTGCAGTATTGATGCGTTTTTTGGGACTCAATGGTCAATTCCCATTATGTCCCGTTGTGTGCGGAGGGAAAATCCCTCCTTGCTGTATGACAGTAGTTTTGAGGAACCGTGGTGCTCAAGTTTGAAGATCAGTCCATTCCCAGAGCTTACCCTTTTACCTAAACCCCCCGACCCATAACCTCTGTTTGGCTCCCACTCGGCCCCCAATTAACCTTTATCAGGGAGACCACACCCACCAGTCCTTTTTTGGACATGTGGAGTATCGGGGGGCCAAACTCAACAAGGGTGAGCCTGATCGCATACAAAGCTGCAGTCAATGAGAATGCATCACACCTGTACGTGTTGCAAGTTTTGCACGTTTCATGTCTTAGACGATGACCTTCTTCGCTTTCGTCCATTTTCTCTCTCTCTTTCAGTCTGCATGTCGTCTCTCCGCTCGTCCCAATAGCTCAGAGACACCCAGTGCTGCCGAACTGGTCAGTGCCATCGAAGAGCTCGTGAAGAGCAAGATGGTGAGATAGAAATCATACGCTCGACTCACAAGTACACGCAAATGTGCGACATTTGTCCAACAATTGCAACTGACGTGACACACACTCTCTTCTTCCTCCGGTGTTGTTTCGGGAGGATGACGCCGGGGGCCTACTAGTCAGCTGTCAGGGCTGTGACTCACTATGCCAGCTGTCCACTGTTCCAACAAATGGACATTGCACCCTGGCCACATTTATTCCGAGGGGCCTTCATACAAACACAAACCAATGCAAAGGCATTCTCTGGCGTCACAGGGCTTGATTTTGACCCACGTTGCAACAAATGAACAATGCTTTGAAGACAAATGTGATCTCATCTTGCTCATGGCGTCTTCCATTCTGCTCCGTTCCTCTTTGTAACGCCTTCTTCCTCCGTTTCCCTTTCCGCCGCAGTCTCTGGAAGACCGGCCTAGTTCCCTGTCGGTAGAGCAGGGCGACAGCAGCTCTCCCTCCTTCAACCCCTCCGACAACTCCCTCCTCTCCTCCTCCTCACCCATCGACGAGGTGGAGGAGCGCAAGTCCGGCTTCTTCAAGAGGAGACAGTGAGTTGCGAGCCGGTGTCCTGCTTTGATAAAAAACAAAGGCTGCTCGAACTCAATCAATGAATCGTCTTTGTCTCCATCTGTGTGCTGACATGGAGCATTTCTGATGTTGCTTGTATTAAACGGCGACAATTTCTGTCTTCTGTCTCCCAGTTATGTGCTTCTGGAGCTGGTGGAGACCGAGAGAGACTATGTCAGGGACCTGGGATCGGTGGTTGAGGTAAAAATAAAAATAAAGAGAAATATTTAAATATCTGAATTTAATCTTTTCCTCTTTTTTTAAAAAATTGTCAGCCTTTGATATGTGTTTTACAAATACCTATCCCATACCCTTAGGGCTACATGTGCAGGATGAAAGAGGAAGGTGTTCCTGATGACATGAGAGGAAAAGACAAGATTGTCTTCGGGAACATCCATCAGATTTACGACTGGCACAAAGAGTACGCATCTCGAAAAAAAATGCAGTCATTTTAAAAATGATATCTTCTGTACCATAATGAAGACACAACAGCTAAAGCGATTTCCCGTGGCAGATTCAATCACGTGTTTCTGGTCTCTCCTGGTCTGTTCACAGTTTTTTCCTGGGAGAACTTGAGAAGTGTTTGGAGGATCCTGAAAGACTGGGCCCTTTATTTGTCAAACAGGTGAGAAACCTGTTCACAATGGGTATCGTTTCATCAATTAAAGAGCGATAAGGAGGGAAAAGTTCTTTTCAAAGCTGTCATTTTGTTTCCTCTCCCATATTTGAAATCTACCTTTTGTTTTTCTGGCCTGGTTTCAACTACAGGAGCGGAGGCTACACATGTACATTGTGTACTGCCAGAACAAGCCTAAATCTGAGCACATCGTGTCAGAGTACATCGACACTTACTTTGAAGTAAGATCGTTCAGCCCTTTCAAACTATTTTACACCCACCTAAACCTGCTGTGGACTGGAAAACATTTTTATTCGATATGCAGTTGAATAATGTCACCAGTTTTACATGTAGATAATATTATTATATATTGTTTTTCATCAGGACCTTAAGCAGCGTCTGGGCCACAGACTGCAGATCACTGACCTGCTGATCAAACCCGTTCAGCGCATAATGAAGTACCAGCTGCTACTTAAGGTAACTCTACCACCCTTTTTCTTACAAGGGGACTGTTTGCAAACTAAGGACAAATTATTGATCGGCCAAATAAAACAAATCTCTAAACCCTTCAACTCCTTCACAGGATCTTTTCAAAATGTCTAAGAAGGCTGGAGTGGACACATCGGAGCTGGAGGCAAGACTAACTTTTAATCCGAGTTATTAGAGATGCGCTCATTTATCGACTGTTTTGTGAACAGCTCACGACTAAACCTCTGCGTTGTTGTTTTTTTCCTTCCTTACTCTTACGCAAAGAATGTGTTACAAATGGTTGGATTTCCACTTGTATTCTACCGCAGAGAGCTGTGGAGGTGATGTGTGTGGTCCCCAAGCGCTGCAATGACATGATGAATGTTGGCCGCCTTCAAGGCTTCGAAGTAAGCTCTCAGCACTGTGTGTCTCTTTGTTGGTGTGTTCAGACAAATTTACTTCATGAAAATTGTTGGTATATTGCGGAATTGAGGATCTCATTTCAGTCAATAGCCACAAGGTGTCAGTGTGCACCCATTTTTCATATGTACATTCGAAGTTCTAAGAACGTGATCAATATCTCCTCTCTCCACTCCTGACCTCTGACTCCCGATTTCTTTTTTCAGGGTAAAATTGTGGCTCAGGGCCGATTGCTCCTCCAGGATACCTTCATGGTTTCAGACCAGGATGGAGGACTTTTGTCCAGGATGAAGGAGAGGAGACTGTTCCTGTTTGAGCAGATTGTCATCTTCAGCGAGCCCCTGGACAAAAAGAAGGGCTTCTCTACGCCTGGGTACCTCTTCAAGAACAGCATCAAAGTGAGTGCTGTGCAGAAAAGTTATGTTATGGGATAACTTTTATTATTATTATTATTATTATTATTATTATTATTATTATTATTATTATTATTATTATTATTATTATTATTATTCAATTTAATAAAAATCCATGGTGATGTAACTTCTTGAAGCCAATGTGAAAAGTACATTTTTTTTCCTTCCTATTTCTTCCTCCCACACCTCTCCCATTACTCCAGGTGAGCTGGCTGGGTCTAGAAGAAAATGCAGATGACCCTTGCAAGTTTACGCTCACTTCCCGATCGTCCAGTGGTACCCTGGAGAGGTACACCCTCCACTCCACCAGCCCTGGAGTTGGTCAAGTGTGGGTCCACCAGGTCAGCCAGATACTGGAGAACCAACGCAATTTCCTCAATGGTATGACATTTGTATTTTTATAACTGTGCACACACAACGTTACAACTAAATGATGTTTAAGAAAGTCACAGTAGCACTATAACGCTGAGGTCGAGGTCCACAGATAGATTGGCCTCTTTGAAATGCATATTCAAGAGTTGTTACACAAACCAAATTTTGGGACAGGAATGGAATCTTGCCGCTTATCCCCTCCCACAGCTCTGACGTCGCCCATAGAGTACCAGAGGAACCACGTGGGTGGCGGCGGGCCGGGTGGTCCACCCAGCAGTAGCAGCAGCAGTACCGGAGGTGGCAGTACCTCCAACATGGGAGGAGGAGGCGGCGGCGGGGGCTCTGGAGGACCGGGGGGCAGCTCCTCCTCTCTGTGCGGCCCCCGCACCCGACCCTCCCGCATCCCCCAGCCATCCTCGCGCCTCCCCCAGCCCGTGCACCACCATCACCCCCCGGGCCCCGAGGGGCCCGACAGATCAGCAGGTATGTGGCCGCCCTGCCACCCTCAGTCCCTCCCCTCTAACCCTTTCTCAGACGCCAGCACAAATGGCGAGCTGTTGGCCTCAGAGGTCCCTAAAATGAGGATGCTGGATAATCCTCATGGAGGCAACAGCAACAACAGTAACAGGTCCTCAGGCAGCACGGAGGGCAGGCATGGTCTGGAAGGGAAATATGAAGAACCCCAGAAACACCAAATGGCAGGAATACCGCAAATGGCCGTGGCTCCGCTAAATGTGACCCAAAAAGGCCCTCGCATCGGGACCGTTTCTCCACTGATTGCGCCTCAGTCTCCTGGAGGAGGTGGCGGTGGAAAGGAGACGTTGGTCCCCTCCAGCCCTGTCCATAAAGGCAACCCTTTCTGGGCCATGGTCCCCGCCGGTCCTCCAGCTCACGCCGGCCGCCCTGGCTCCTTCTCCTACCCCGGTGACAGCGGTGGTGGAGGGGACTCGTTGGGCAGAGGGAGCCACGGGACGCCCTCCCATCACCGCCACTCCACCCACAGTAAGGACATAGACCGCATGAGCACCTGCTCCTCCACCAGCGAGCAGTCCGTACACTCCACCCAGAGCAACGGGGTAAGACGCCCAGGCTTCCGTGAGGCCTCGAGCTGTGCACTAGTGACTAACATCGCCCTCGCCGACCGATGTCGGCCAGCCTGCCGCCGGCTCTGAGAATGGCTTGTACGTGCAACGACTTCTGCAGTTGAGATGAACGGCTATCTTGAGTGCACTAACTTCACCGACAGTGTGTGTGAGAGAGGATTCTCTGGTCCCTGCAGAGTGTACTAACAGTATGGATCTAACTCGCCGAGCAGCTGTTGTCTCTGCTTTCTAAGAAACTTTCTCTGAGCTTCCCACGTGTGCGCTTCTCAACTTCAGCTAATATAACAATAATACATCATTGAAAGACACAACGTCCCCCTGATCAGTTCTTCCTCTGGAAAATGTATACCGAACAGCAAACTTTCCCCCCCCCCCCCCAGTATGACGAGCTCATTTTGAACTAGTTTCTCCTTTTAACCACAATCCAGCTTAATTGGAATCGTGTAGATTTTGCCATGTGATGAAACGTGGCCGATGTTTGCTCATCTTCCACTTGCTCTGTCGTCAAGATGATAGTGTGATTTTCTTCTTGGAAACAGTTTTTCTACCTCAACTTCACACTCTCCTGTGTCGCATTTTACACGTCTGACCCAGCGATTGTAACTTCTGCTTTGCGAATTCTCGGAAAATAACCACTGTCTCATATGTCCTCTATAGCCACCAGCTATAGAGGCGTATTAATCACACAAGATTGAAAAACATTTCGCAATGCCTCCCTCACTGCATGCGTCAAGCATATTAGCGAGGTCGTTTCTGTTTAACTGTCAATCAAATCACACATTTGATTGTTTTGACTTAACCTACTGTATATATAACACCTCTTCATTGTTTTCTATCATTGTTACCAGATGTATGTATTTGGATGTGAACACGGTGCTCGTGTGTGCGCAGCCTCACGTTGTGTTGTGACAATTCTGTGTGCGTTGAGGTCTAAAGTCGTTTTGATCCTCTTCCCTGACAGAGTGAAAGCAGTAGCAGCAGCAGTGTGTCCACCATGTTGGTGACCCAGGATTATGTGGCGGTGAAGGAGGATGAGATCAGTGTGGTGCAGGGTGAAGTGGTCCAAATGTTGGCCAGCAACCAGCAAAACATGTTCCTGGTGTACCGGGCAGCCAACGAGCAGTGCCCCGCGGCCGAAGGCTGGATCCCTGGCTATGTATTAGGACATACCTCATCCTCCATCACACCGGAACTCCCCGAAGGAACCATCAAGTAAGAATAAACGATCGCGCCAGTTTTTGAGGCAAACACGAGCAGTCAGATTTTTGTCAGAATCTATCACTTAAATTAGAGGGACTTCCATTGGTAATGTCTATCCCCTTTGTGGTTTTGTTTGTTTTAGAAAATCATTATCATGGCACACAGCGCTCCGCATCCGCCGAAAATCGGAAAAAAGGGACAAAGACGGCAGGAGAATGGAGAATGGTTACCGGAAGTCTCAGGACACCCTGGCCAACAAAGTCTCTGTCAAGGTGGAGAGTGGAAAGCGAAACTTCTCCCACGTTTGTCCATTTCAATCAATTTGTGCAAGAAGTCTAATCTTGTTGTTGCATTTTCACTACAGCTTCTAAATCCCAACTTCGTCTATGATGGTAGGTGCACAGTGTTACGTGAAGAAATACACAAGGGTGTGTCAAAAAATATTATGAAGGAATCTAAACTCATGAACTGAACAAATGTGTTTGATTGAATTACATAATGCTCTTTTAAATGTTCCTACATCTGCCCTTTCTTGTCATGTTCCCCAAATTCCAAACAATTCAAACACTTAAATAAATGAAAATGTAGAATACGACGTACATCACAAATGTCAACATATACCCTTTCTCCGCAGCTCCCCCAGAGTTCCTTATCCCCGTTAGTGATGTAGCATGTGAGAGTGGCGACAGTGTGACTCTGAGGTGCAAAGTGTGCGGTCGACCCCGGGCCGCCGTCAGCTGGCGAGGACCTGACAACGACCCTCTGAGCAACGATGGACACTACAGCATCACGTACAGGTGACGGCGGAGCATCCTGCTTTAGGCTGTGTTGTGTGGCGTTTGTTTGCGTGAGGTGATGTGGGATCCAAATGTTACACACTGGCCCACATTGTCAAGTGATAATAAAGAATGATACAGTACAATCAAACACATTAAATACGGAAAGCCCAGCAGGCAACACAGAAATATTCATTTCTCCTCTACGTCTGGCACCATGCACAGGTCACAGATTATGATCCAACGGATCAGGCGTTTATAGTGCATCGTGTTTGATGAGTGATCTCTCCTCCCTTTGTCCCCACAGTGAGACGGGGGAGGCCGCCCTGCATATCCTCGGAGTGTCTGCTGAGGACATTGGTGTGTACGCCTGTGTTGCCACAAACGTAGCAGGCTCGGTCACGTCTTCTGCCAGCCTCAGAGTCTCAGGTGAGGGGGCTCTGGAATGGGCGTGTCATGGTCCTAACGACAGAGGTTGTTTTATCCAACTCAAAAAAGGTCATACTCGAATGCTACTTGAGTAAGTAGTATATTGGTATCCTTAACCCGGTCTGAATATAACACCTGTCCTCAGGAATTCCTGATGATGGCAGTGACGTCCTCTGGAGAGGCAGCTTTGAGTCCCACTACACCGAGATCACGGAACTAGGAAGGTGAGAGTTTGCCTATGAAGTCCATGCTCACCGCTTACTGTCTCTGACTCACTGATGTCTTACTGATTGTCTACGGTAGCAATAGCAGTTTTGCAACACCTGCTTCCCCATATATTTCCACTGACTTTTGTGCAAGTTTAAAGTGTGCTTGTGTGCGTGTGTGCATGAAGATGAGGGTTTACAGAGAACTGAAACAGATACAGTAATAGTTAAATATAAATATCAAGAAAATGGCGCACAATATAAAATATGATATGGTGCTCCACATGTTTCCTCCAAATGTCACCTGTCCTCTCCAGGGGACGGTTCTCGGTGACCAAGCGGTGTGACCAGAGAGGGAGCAAGCGGACAGTAGCGGCGAAGCACGTCAACAAGAAGCTGCTGCGCCGGGAGCAGGTGCTGCAGGAGATCCGCCTCCTGCAGTCTCTGGACCATCCCAACATGGTCAAACTGCTGGACACGTACGAGACGTTCACCAGCTACGTGCTCGTACTGGAGATGTACGTTCAGAGAGTGTTTCCGCGAAGCTGTTGTGACCCCCTTCCATTTGCAAGTTTCGCGACCATGACCCATTTGTGTGTTTTTCTGCTGTCAGGGCCGAGCTGGGACGTTTCCTGGACTATATAGTGCGCTGGGGAAACTTGA
Organism: Colistium nudipinnis; assembly: GCA_016785305.1. Lineage (NCBI taxonomy): Eukaryota > Metazoa > Chordata > Actinopteri > Pleuronectiformes > Rhombosoleidae > Colistium > Colistium nudipinnis. The sequence goes on from JAFBJU010001160.1 coordinate 1,228,008, forward strand.
CAGAGGAGAAAGTGGCGCTCTACCTCAGAGATATTCTTGAAGCTCTCCACTACCTGCACAGTTGGAGGATAGCACACCTCGATCTGAAAGTAACCAAAGATTATTATTATTATTACGCCGCTTCCTCGTGTCATCATGTTGCCTCAGGGCCTTTTTAAAAAAGATAAAATGACATTTTAATTTGATCTTTTTCCTGCCCCTGCAGCCCGAGAACATTGTGGTGGAACATGCATCTTCTCAGCCAGTAATCAAGCTGACAGACTTTGGTGACGCCGTTCAGCTGAGCCTGCCTCCCGCCTCGCACATTCATCCTCTCCTGGGGAGCCCCGAGTTCTCGGCTCCTGAACTGGTCCTGGGTCAGCCCGTCTCACTGACGTCTGACCTCTGGAGCTTAGGTCTGTAACATGGGATTTATATCTCCATTTTTAAATTGCGGAACTCAACGAGCCAAAAATGTTCTTGTATTTCATATTAATTTAGTATTCTGATGTTTCAAGTAAAATTCTGCCGTTTTTAAGATTATAATATAATATTCAGGACAGTTAAGAAGCTGTGGAAGTAAATGCATTGGCAAGCGGTATTACTCTTTGGGATCTTCAGAGCAGGTTTTTTGGAGGAATGAAGATGTGCATTGTGTATTTATAGCGATTTTTTTTTTGTTGTTGATTGCCTGGGTGACTTACAGGGGTGGTGACCTACGTTGTGCTAAGCGGCGCCTCCCCCTTCCTGGATGAGAGTCTGGAGGAGACGTGTCTGAACATCTGTCGCCTAGACTTCAGCTTTCCCGAGGACTACTTCCAGGGCGTGAGCCCCGCCGCCAGGGACTTTGTCGGCCTGCTCCTCCAGGGCGAGCCGGAGCGACGGCCGTCTGCGGCGTCCTGCTTGCAGGAGCCCTGGCTCCAGACCCCAGGTATGATGAACACAGACACCCACTCGTCCCCTCAGAATCACCACACGGCACACCTGGACACCTCCAGGCTCATTTCCTTCATCGAGAGACGCAAACACCAGAATGATATGCGGCCCATTGGCACCATCAAGGCCTTCCTACAGAGCCGCCTGCTCAACCACATGTGAAGCAGGGGGCCTCTGGGTAATAGTGTCAAGAAGGAATTTGCGCGTGTCCCGTAAACTGTAGTTGAACCTGGTTCAGACAAGCTGTGTCCATAAAATGTGCCCGTAGGACCACCAGCAACACTTCCTCGATGATTTCCTTCTCCCTCACTCGGCCACAAAATTCCTGCTGCTGCTGACTGACTGACTACTCTGCTGATAAACCCCCCCCCTTGACCTTAACCTTGGCATATTGTCAGTATGCCTGCACAACAAATGAACAGTTGGAATCGGTTTGAGATTTCAATCTTTGACTTAGCAGGGAGAAAAACCGAGCTTTCTCAACGAGCCAGCGTGAGCCAGCCTCGCGTTTTTTGGAACAGTGATAAGCGGAGAAAATAGAATACTGTATGTTAGGAGTAATTCAGGCTGCTTTCGCTTGAGCGCGTGAAAATGTCTTTTGTAACGAGAGATTACTTTTTTTGTAAATGAAACCATGTACAGTGAGGAAACAGAAGAGTCTTTATTTCATACCTTTTGGGGAAACAAAGGTCAGTTAGAACTGAGACGTGTGAACAAAGTGGCGCCCGTTAGCAGGGTCCACATACTCTAGATTAAAGACCAAAACCATTGTTTTCCAGATACACATAGTTTTCACCCTTTTCCGTGCAATAGTTTGCTTATCTTCATGTCCCCCCACCAGTTTGAAAGTTGAGATTATTTTCAGTTTCTCAGACAGAACAGATGTTTTAATTACCACGAAAATGTGTCACAGCTATTAGGCAAAGCTTCTCAGATTTCTACCTGCATCCGCCTTATGTGTAAATAGTATATTCCTGCCTTTTAATTTTCATTTTGAAGAATTTGTCTCTGATTGAAAAAGGCTATTTGATTTGTCGAATATTATTCAGCCCAGGGAGTTGGTGAGATAAGTCACTTCCTGCGGCTCCTCAGCCGACGGATTTACACCAAGAACAAACCGCAGATAGAAATGCACTCGTAATTTGCATCAATTTCCATGTGCAACGTTGCAGCTTTAACATTTATGCAACTATTTATGAAGACTTGTGTTGTAGCCGTATTTTTAAAAAGGCATGTACGTACCTGGTACTGCGATAGCTGTCTGTATTGTGTTAACTCTTATGTATTAAGTTCAGTATTAATATCTGCAAAAGCCCCTAGAGGGTTTTCAGAAATAATGTATAAAAACGTGTATCTATAAAATATAGGCACTTGTGTATTCATTTCATCATGGTTATGTTTTTTTTATTTTCTGTAAATATACCAAAGTTGACTAATGCTTTCCTTTCATAATTAAATGTGTGTTTTGTTTTTTTTATGATTTTTCATGTTAAGTTATAACAGAGCACACTGAACCCGGACATACGAGTGTTTACATAGGTTCAGTCTGGCTTTATTTATTATTACTGTAATAAGAAATTGTTAGGTGTTATATTGCTTCAAAATTAATGCTTCACTTGTGTTTTTCTTAAGCTGTACACAAAGTGGTTTGCTGTGAGTTTATTTGGCTTTTGTAAGCAGACGATGGTGTGTGTGATTCCACTTTATTTTTTTATTGTTTTTGTTCAACATTTTTCCCAAGCAACAGGTCTGGTAAAATTCTGCTGTGGCCCACCCAGCAGTGATTTGAAATGATCGGGGACCGCACCACCGAGATTTAATTGTCCGTCAGCATTTATAGGTATCTGCCGTGAATGAGATCTCTTCCATTTTTTTTTTTTTTTTTACTTGTCTTTCAATTAAGAAGTTGTTAAAACATTTTTTTTTTGTGCGAGTCGAGAGAATCAACCGAGAGAGCTGGTGGAAACAGTTTGCTTGATTTGAAGGTTTTAAGATTTACTGTCAGATGATCCGATTTATTGTCAATACTATGTTGAGTTGAATGACTCTTGTTGCTCTGTACAGTGTAAGTCTCTTATTTTGTGTTGATTTAATTTAATTTATTGGTATAGATCTGGGTTTCCCAAATTCATGCTGTCAGTTAACCAGTTTGTCAAATCCTTCAAATCTTAAAAAAAAAAAAAAAAAAAAAAGATCTGAGTAATAAAATGGCCTTTTTTGCGGAAACCCAGCCTGTTCATGATGTAAAGATGTACAGAAAGGGTCGGGTTTGCCCACACCTAGGATGTAAACCTCATAGCTATGTCATATTTTAAAAACACATAGAAGACTGCAGCAATGTCATTTTGAATGTCCTATTATGACTTGGTTTTACTTTTGCATGTATATTTCTTTGTACAGAAGATTGTGTTTTACATGTTACGTGTTGTAAATATTTTATTTTGTCCTGTTACTTTGCCATTAAACGTACAAGGAACATTTGTGTGCCCTTACAGTCAACACACATACACCCACATACGAAACTGTGAACCATTATTACTCAAGCCAGACAGGCCTGTATTTCCAGAATACGGAGAAGGGGAGAAAAATCCCTCAATAGTTCAAAAGACCATCATCATAGGTGAATTGATTGAGAAAAAGAGTCCACGCTGTGACACGAAGGCTTACGATAAAAAACGCATGTGGTTTTATGTTCTTTTGTGATCTCTCATAGTAGTACCTGTGATATTTAGACTGGCAGAGGGGGGAAACTTGTTTTCTGTCTCCAGCGATGAATCGCCAAGCGGGAGAGGGAGATATGTACAGTAATAGAGGGTGAATGTGTTTGCGCTGATGAAGATCGGTCCGTCTGATAACCTGTGTTGTTGTCACCGTAACCCATCTTATCTGCCGCCTGCAGATGCTGCTCCTCTGCTTGCATCGTGTGCTGAGGTTTCATTTCTAAGAAGACACAATTTCCCCACCTCAACACATTTTTTGATGTCATTCACTCGTGCATTTCAATAGAGCCAAACAGATGTTAATAAATGTCAGCCGTCCTACGTTGTCGGTGTGAACGAGGACGATGATCTTTCTTGTTAGTTTGAACATTTTAAAAGTAAGAAGGAAGTCATCTAATGTCCAAATATGGCTTTTCAAAGTCAACAGATTAGTGTACCCGCGCTACAGAAGCTTTGATCTTTGTTGGATTTGCCGCACCTGCACCTCCTGCAAGAGACTACAAATATTTTTGTCATGTGTGAATTTGTTTTTCTTTGCGGCAGCGGCGGCTAACATATTTGCATAAAACCACAGGCCCCTTATCTGGACATGCAATCTTGTGATCAGAAGGTCATGCGAGAGCTGCGAGGTGTGAAGGTGATGCATGCAGGCTAGGTGTATCTTCTGTATTTGTAATCAGAAATTGAATTGAAGTTATTAGATTTCATTTTATATCGGTGAAGAGGTTTTTTAGTTTTAATATTTTGCAGGAGAGATGGTGCGATTGTGACCAGGGGTGTTCCGTGACACTCGTTGACAACATGCGAGTAGCGTGGGGGCCCCCTATAAGGGGATTCCTGACATGTCATTGCAGTGTCTTCAACATGGCAAGACATTTGAGGGGGTTTCAGGTTGTCGTTACTGTGGACCAAGTTAAACGGTCGTCTTTGGGGACCCCCTTCTAGCTTGGGGCCCTACGCGATTGCCTAGTTTGCCTGCCTCGTTGCAACGTCCGACTATGACCAACACACAAGTGGATTGTGCACAGGTGGTGCAGGTGCTGTACAGAGTTGCTACAGCACCACTAGGTGGCGTTAAATTACTAACCTTGTGTTTAATAGTTGACAACTGGTCGGTCATCAAGGTACATGCTTAGTTCAAGGACCACAAGTGAGAGACAATTGGCTTTTTCATTAAGAATGTCAGCTTATTGACTGTTTAAATGACTGTTTCTCCCATTGCGTAATATGATGGAATATGTTGAAAGGATCATACTGTAGCATGCAGAGATATGTTGTTTATGTTGAATTTTCTTTTTCTTTTTACATTGTTTGATTTGTTTCTGAAACAATTATGCCAGCGAAACAAATAATAAACACTACTGCAAAAAAAAAAAAAGGTAGCCCCTTTTATGATCTGATCTGCAGATGGACTTTTTTTGGTTGTGGGGACCCTTTTTGTTTTTGTGGATTAGTTTTTTTTTTCTTTCCCTCTTGTGCTCTTCTTCCTTGTTCTTCTTGTCTTGCCCTACTTCCTGTTTTATTTTACTTCCTGCCTTCCCCTGCCGTCATTAGTTGCAGCTGTGTCCTTTTTAGTCACATCTGTTTCTCGTTGTCCCTCCCACTATATATAGACTCTCTGTGTTTGCCTTGCTCCGCTGCCACTCAGTCTGCATGTCATGCTTTTGTCTGGTACCTGTTTTTTTTCCCCCCCTGATGCATTATGCCTTCCATCTTCCCTGTTACTTTTAAAATGTGTAATGAATATATAGTTGGACTGCCACCTTCCTGCAACCTCCAAGTTAGTTGGCCGTCCAATCGCTTTGTCTAGAACAAATAGAAACCATTCGATGTGCTTTGTACAAGTATATGACTCTGGCGATTAGTTCGTGTTTTTTTCAATGCTGCCTTTGTGTTCCTTTTTTTTGGTGGCAGTCAGTCTGCTTGCTACGTTTCAGCTGGTTCCTGTAGTTTCTCCTCCTGCTTTTTGGCCATCCTCATGACTTTAGAATTCACAGTAAATATTTAGTTTGCCTGCCAACCACCACCCTATAACTTTGTTTTGTTGTGTTTTATTAAACAGGTTGGTTTTATCAATCCTGCATTTGGATCCCCCATTCCACCTGCACCTGACAAGCCCTTCAATCATTTTTTTTAGAACAAATCAAAACATTTGGATGAGCTTTTCGAACCAGATGGCCTTTGAAAGCTCAAGAAATCTTCAACCAGTCCAGTTGCCTACTTTGAATCGCACTTGATATTACCATGACCTGGATGACTGAGAACCTTCACAGACATGGCCTATGGCATGTTTTCTTCTCTAGTTTTCGTGGGCTTTTCATGTCATATCTCTGGCAGTAAGGCAATGCTCCTTGTTGGTTTATGTGTCTGCAGGATTTCTTCAGTTTCAGGTCCAATGCAAGTCACCCTAGGTATGCTTCCTTTAGGCAATATTCAGGAAGCACTATAAAAAACTGTAGTTGTGCCATCTGTTCATTCATTATAACGCTAGTGTGTACTGCAAACCCTGGGATGCACATACAACAGTACTCTGTTTTTTGCTGGGTAATTAAGAGCACTTCTGCAACTTAGTTATACTACATTTACACACCCACCTTACCATATGTTAATGCTTTGCCGTGGCTTTAGAAAATGTATCATTCATTTAAATAAGAAAAGGCTGGTAACCAACGCTTAAGTCAAAGCAGTTGGATAGAAAGGTTACTACTTGTCAGTGTTTGAAAATGTGAGTTTTGTTCAATGACGGTGCAGCTGCAGACAGGAAGTTTGGTGAAAACGCATACGGATGCAGTGGTTGCGTGTTCCGACGACTACTCGACCGACTACAGTGTGCTTCTGGCTTAGCTTAGCCAAGTGAACCGGACTTGGATACATGGTTACCCATATAATACTATACCAAAGATTTAGTTTTGAAGACATGTTCAGTTATGAAGCTATTTAGTCATTTTTCTTCATTAAATGTGGATAGCCCTAGTAAAGTAACTCATTACAGTTTATTATCGATGGAATCTGTTGCAATGAAAAATACCATGAGGAACATAAGTTGAGGTAACAGATACTGGAGGAACATTTCCTGCTTGCCCATTTAATTTCCAATCCTTTGGGTGGTATAAATTCAAAATGCCTTTGATAGGGCGGGAAAAAAAATGTAATAAACAACTTTCACTCTGTTTTTATTGAAGCTGATAGTCGACATGACAAATTATGCAGTTTATAAGATAACTATTACGATTTCTTTACCAAAAATATATATAGCATTTGTTTCAGGTATATACATAGGAGATACATGTTGAAATGATAGCTGGGTACATACTTCCTCTTTGACGCTGTGGTTTTCTGTAGGTTGGGGTAAGGTGCAAACCCTTTGCAGCAAACAATATGAAACCTGCAATACTGACGTTGCTATATGCATCGGAAAACATTTTGCAATTAAATGTGGAAGTTAGATTTAGACTTAAAGGACAGAATAAAGTTATATACAAGACAGTGTGTGGCAAACTTGCAGGTGCAAATAAGACCTGCTTTGTTCTCGAATAAAAAGGTTAAGTATCCCAAACCATATTTTCACCAGGATCCCTTTATACATTTTCATGTAATCTATAGAATTTCAAAACATATTTAAATGTATCTCGTAAAAACAATTCAAGTGGCATTTAGTCGCGAACATCATAGGATCTTGATATCAGCTGATTTTTACCAAAATACTTCTCCTATATACACACCCCTGAAAACCAAAATTTCACATTTCCGGAAATGTGAAACCAAAAAGAGACAAAATTCAAAGCAATGTTCGCCTAAACTGAAATGTAACTTAAAGTGACTTAAAATCCTACAATAGCCTATACGAAGGGATATTTGGCCTTCTAGCACAAGTAATGTCCGTGTTGAAGATAAAATAAGGCTGGAAAACTCATGCAGTTCCCCATGCGCAACATCCCCACTTTAGACAGCAGTGCTCCTCTCGTCCGTTATGCTGGTTTGTGAGTAAACTGACCCAGCTAATATTTCCTGTGGCATGCAGACCATGATCCACCGACACAGTCTGCAGGGTGACCTGTTCATCAGCTTGATCAAGTTCTTCCTGAACTTCTCCCCGACAAACACGTACAGGAAGGGGTTTAGGCAGCTGTGAGAGTAGGCGATGGCCTCGGTGACTTCTAAAGTCAATCTGATGGCTTTGCTGCTCTCACATTCTGTGTAGATTTGCATGAACTCCAGTGCTTTGAAGAACAGCGCAACATTGTAGGGCACCCAGCAGCAGAAGAAAATCGCTACCACCACGGAAACCAAACGGATGGCCTGCTTCTTGGATGTCTGGCTGTTCATCAGACTCCGCACGATCTTTGTGTAGCAGAAAACCATGATGACAGCTGGGACAAATAGACCCAGAGTGTTCATTTTTAAAAGATTGAAGACCCTCCAGAAGTGGGGGTTGGATAAACTGGAATCACTCGAACCGTCTGTGGGATGTACGGGGTAGCAGTACTGAGACAGGTTAGGGCCGGCTTGCTGTTTGAGAAATATCAGGTCGGGAAAAGAAGCCAAAACCCCAACCACCCATACAACAGCGACTGCGATCTTTCCAGATGAGCGGGTCCGTGCTCTCATGGCGTAAATGGCGTGCACTATAGCCAAGTAGCGGTCGATGCTCATCAGACTGACGAAAAAGATCCCAGAGTAAAAGGCGATGTGATGAAGGCCCAGGATCACTCTGCACATAGCATCTCCGAACACCCACTGGTCGCGTGCTTGGTGGGCCAGAAAGGGTAGGGAGCACACCAGCAGAAGATCCGCAATGGCTAAGTTAAAAAGGCATATGTCGGTCATACTGCGGAGTCGCACGCCGCAGGCGATGACCCAGATGACCAGAGAGTTGCCCAGAAGGCCCACGAGGAAGAATGTGGTGTAGAGAGGTGGAAGAATGCTGGCCCCATGGCGCTGATACACACACCTCCCAAAGTCCTCGGGGTAGTTGAGGTAATTGTAGTAATCAGTGGGGGATACTGCCGTAACACTGTTGAGAAGCAAAAAAAATAAAAATCAGCACGCAAAGACCAATGATCAGGATGTTTTTTTTTTCTGTCCTGTGGTTTCGACTCCGGTTGTTGGGGGCAGCGCAAAACTTCTCGACAGTGACGAGCGGCACCGTCAAGCAAATAACGCTGATTATGTACTTGTTATTCTTTTCAGAGTGAATCTGGAGATCACGGCAACAAAGTCCATGTAACAGTAAAATGCACTGGTAGAAAAAATAGCAACGCTCAGACAGCTGTAATAAAAGCACAGACGGCTCCCATTAAAGTCCCCACTCCAGCTCTGGCTTACTTTACTCCGAAGCGGCATCGCAGACGTTTTGCCACAGTGACCTGAGAAGGTACGCATCACATTTGACTGTACTTGTCGGCGTGTGTCAGCAGCAGGCGTTTACTTACTTCAGTGCATCGTCAACAGAGGAATTCTCATTGAAAGCGGGGAAACCAGGAACGGTCGCAGCCATGATGAGTTTCCTGGAGAACAAAAAAAACAAACTTGACCTACTTTCTGAAAATAACAGCTGTGCATTCTCTGAATCACTCTCTGAACAAGGGGCTGCTGCAAATTGCCCCGCTGGAGCAACTCAGAAACACCAAAGAATTTCATTGAAGACTTCTGCTTTCTGCTTGCATGCCTGTCATGTCACACAAATCTGTTATGTGTCAGCACTGAATGTGGTCTCTGAGAGAAATTGACAAATGATAAACACAACCCAGTGTGTGTGTAGTCAGGGGGTTCTGCTCGCAGTGATGAAAAAGTATCAGTACATTTTCAGTATCAGTAAATGTTGTAAAAATGCAGATAAACCAGAAGAGAGTTACAGTGATAAAAAAATAAAATAAAATGAATACGCTCTTCAGATGAGTCTTTGAGTCTATCAGACGCCTCACTAAAGAATTTCAGTTCCGGCCAAAACATTAGAGAAGTTATTTTGGAATATTTTCAAGAAGTAAGTACGACCCTCAAAGGACTGAAAAATGGCCATTGATAGGAAACAGGTTCTGCGACTATGCGATACAGTGTAGATACAAATTATGACATAACCTTAATCGTTGCCTAGTGCCTAGCTGTTGTGCATATACACAGCTGACCATATAACAAAGTGAACAGACATTTCAACATATATAGAATGTGTTGCACTGGTGCATCATATGAAGGGTTTATAGTGTGCAGTGTATTAAAAGGATATGTGCAGTAGTGTTCATCAAGAAAGTAAAAATGTCATGCAAAATGACCACAGGGAGTCAACCTGCCAGTTGCAGACTTAACCTCTTAGTTATGAACCGAACAGTGGGTTTTGTGCACATTTAAGTATTGAACTGTTTCAATTGTAAATGCACTGGCTCCCACTATATTGTCCTATCAGAATCAGAAACTTATTTATTATTATTATAAATTATTATGTCATTACAAGGAATTTTCATCAAAACGACAACAATAATGTACAAAATATACAAAAGAAATGAAATGTTTATTTACAGTGTAAGGGGATTTACGTTATAGGTACGCTAGGTAAGTGTTCTTCAACCCCTAATTGTTGTTGATCGCGTATCTGTTTGCCGCTACATACCGTATTTGAATTTGCATCCCACTCCATGCAGGAGTGTGACAAAACAGTAGGGCATGTCATTGTGAAAAGAAAACATCTTTACCTGCCTGCGCTGGCTGGAAGATAGCTGATGGTGGTGGAGTCTGGATCGCAAGATGCTGAGGTGCACAACCGATTAAAGGGGTGCCGTTCATCCAATTTCTTTCGAGAAATGAGAAGTGGTATGCATACCATGAGCAAAAAGGTTTCAGTAGTGTGAAAACACTTCAAACTCTTAACCACCCAAGCTGTGTGCAGATGGGTGGGCTTGTGGGTTTGTAGATGAATTGTGTCATGTAGTACCCCACTTCCTCAGAATCTGAAGAGTGTTAAAGCGAGAGCCCTGCGGCTACCCAAACCACATGTCCACAACTATTAACATTATGCACAGGGACTGAGACGAGATCTGCAGACTGATGCAGTTGGAGGCTCGCAGAGAGGTACCCGCAAGAGCGTGGCATTTTTTTTTCCGGTTTTGTACAGAAGCGATACTACTGACACAGGCACTGAAACAAACTCTGAAGTTCTCTCAAGTTATAGGAATTCAATGACTGTCTGTGTGCAGAGAGAAAGCTGCGTGCATCACTTTGATTCCGCAAAATGGAACTGGTACTCCTCTGTGAACAAGAAGTGATTATGTTATATTAGGTAACACTGGGATGGTTGAAATGTTGGAGTGGCCGAGGCAGAATGGAGCAGCGGAGATGCACTGAGGCTTTTTCCCTTACATGAGATGTACACTACATGCGAGGGTGGAAAGATTTTTTTATTTTCTTAATTTCCCTCCCCCAGAATGAACAGGATGAAGAATGTGCAATCTCATGTTCTTTATTTTGCATTAAAAAAAAAACAACATAGTTGTATAAGTTACTTTGTATTACACGATTTCGATCAATGTTTCAAAATGAGTCATTCCATTGATTTTGAATCATTCTCCTACACGTGCGAGCGTGCGCACTCACATACACACGCACAGACACACACACACAAACACCCACACGCAGACACACAAAAAGACACCCACACACACACACACACACACACACACACACACACACACACACACATTTTTTTAGTAGTCTGATCTCACGGGTGTGTTGGAGGTGTCTGTGGTGTCCCTTTGGCTGGCAGTCATACTGCTCTGGGAACTGAAGCAAAAGTAACCAGCCAGAACTTTAGCCAATGACTTTCGGAACTTCTCCCCTACGAACGCATATATGACTGGATTCACACAGCAGCGAGCCAGCGCAATGATCTCGGCGAGGCCCATGGCGGAGTTGATGGCCTTTGACGCCACGCAGTCGTTCAGGACCTCAAACAGCTGCAGCGTCTGAAGGAAGACGGTGATGTTGTAGGGGACCCAGCACACGGTAAACACGCAGACTATGATAAATATCAGCTTTACAGCTTTGACCTTTTTGGAGTTCCTGGACCTGGACAGCGCAAAGACAATGGTCACATAGCAGAATATCATGACGGGGAGGCACAGGAACAGGCCCACCGTGTTCTCGGTGAAATTCCGTTGCATCTTCCAAAACCGCTGCCAGTCGTCCGGGTACAGCGGCTGGCACTGAAGCCTGTCGTCCTCGTCCATCTCCAGCGAGGCAAATATCAGCTGGGGCGTCGCCATGACGAAGGCGACGAGCCAGACGGGGACGCTTGCGCTGATCCCGCGGCGGAGAGTCCTGGCGCGCATGGCCGCCACCGCATGGACGATGGCCAGGTAGCGGTCCACGCTCATCAAGGTCACAAACAAAGTGCCACTGTAGAAGCCCAACTGTGCGCAGCAGCAGAGGAGGAAGCAAAATCAGAACGGGGTGTAAAACAATGGGGGACATTTGTCCAGGGCTTGGCCTCAGTGGCGTTCTCCAAGCAGCTGTCTCCGGCCTCAAAGAGGAGCGTTGACCCCTACCACGGAAAACATGTGATCCTATCTTAGCGGCAGAATATTTCCCCCATTCCTTCACAGGGACACACAACACCAACAATAATACAAAATGTTGCTTTTTGACAAGTAAGTATCTCACGCCTGATCACCTGATAGATTCCCATCATGAGTTTGCAGGATGCAAGGTTCTGGGAATTGTGGGCCCAGAGGGGCAAGGTTAGAGCCAGTATGAGATCGGACAGGGCCAGGTTGAGGAGGCAGACATCGGTCATACTTTTCAGCCTCATGTACCGGAGGAGAACCCAGAGAACTGTAAAGTTACCTGTGCAATCAGATTGAATGATTGGTCATTGTATGGAATTGGTATTATTTATTTTCCAGTAACAAAGTGTATGGCAAAAATATAAACATGCAAATGTGCACTCAATGTGTCAAGACCGTGATTCATGTTTCCCTCGTTTTTTTCTCTCTTTTGAACGTACCCAGCAGGCCGAGACAAAACAGGATGTAGTATAGAACTGTCAAGACCATGGTGCCGCCGGTAAACTCTGTACCGGATTCCTGCTCACAAGATGAATTATAATCAACGTCATACATCTCCCAGTCCGATATGTTCATATTGCTGTGCGGAGCAAAAAGGAACAGAACAACGAGGGGTTACTTTGGTCTGTCAATGTAGTACAAAATACTATGGAGAGAAATATAGAGGACTGAATGGAGAGAGGAAGTATCGCGAAACAAATCAACAGCAAGAAATAACAATACAATCTTATCAATTAGGTCCAAAGCATTAGCATGAGCTATGATGAGCATGTTTTTCCTCACTGCAAAAAAATGTTTTTTATTGTCTGATACATTGAACATTTATTCAGTTGTGCTTCTATAAATATTCTTCGGAGCCAACCCAGACACTTTTAACCTCAGCTATTCGGTTCTAATTCTACGCAAATCAAAGCTGTATTTGGAAATCTGTAATAAAATGCTTATTCTCTTGCCATGTGAAAAGCCAACTTTTTTTCGTTGAGCCAGTTCCCGACCTTAAATGGAATTCTCACTTAAGATCAGTTTAAATGTAAAAAACTTACTTTATCAACAATCGGACTTTTGACTCCCGAATCAATCTTCTTGAGATGATGAGAAAAAGCTTTCCTTCTTTTTAAAACTACTTTCAAATCACAGATAAAGATGATATATTTCTCCTCTTCACTGTGATTAACACGATATTTCCCATCATCATGAGGACTGAACTCAACCTGTTCATGAACATGAAAATGTGAAAGCAGTCAGACATATTCCAGGACTTTCCTGCCCTTTCAGTTAAATCATCCCCTCGTGAGTCATGTCTGAAAAGCTTCAATAACAAGCATTTGGCAGTTCAACTGATTTCCAAAATAAATGTACAATCTCTCTATGAACACCAACTTCCTCGTACTCTGACCATAATCATATTCTTGAAATCTTCTTCAAACCACATTAAGCTTTTTACTTTCGCCATCAGACAGAACCACCTGCTTTGTCATCCATGTTGACCCTTGCTCCCTGTGCCTGTCGGGTACAGACACACACGCACGCAGACACGCACGCACACACTCACACACCCCACACACACACACAAACACAAACCAACCCCCCCACCCCCCCCCCCCCCGGTAAGCACTACGGGTGTAAAAGGTGAGGAAAGTGAGAAAGATGCATCAAGTCTTAAAAGCTGAGATGTTTCCGTGCTTACCACAATCACTGCTCCTGGATTTGTATGTTGTTGAGTGGCACACCAAGCTAACAAGTCATCCAGTCCACTTACGTTGCTTGCTTTTTGTGTCAAAGGCTGCTGCAGAGCTAATTTCTGGTAAAAAAAAAAAAAAAAAAAAATCCTGGCTTTGTCATTTCCTCTGTTACATGTTGAACCTGTAGAAAGGTGTCAGTGTGGTTTTCTCCGAAATGTCCCTTTATGCATTAACCTGTGGCTACAAAAAGGAGTAGGGGGGAAATATTTAAATGAGGTACATCTCTTTTTCTCACTTCTATTTTTAATCGGCATGCACTTTTTGGGAAATTTGAGCTTTTAGAGATAACATTCGGTTCATCAGGAATCACTGAGATTTTGTATTTTATTTTAAACTTTCAATACTTTTACTCTGCAAATAATTGCTTACATAAAGAATTAATATATCACTTTTTATGAAATAGAATTTACTCTTTTATGTCTGACTGACCATGTACCTTATTAGCCAAGTGTAAATTACCCAGCATTGGTTTAATTACCCTTCCTTCTATACAAAATCTGTTTGACACTCTAGGTTATGAGGTAAAGCTTTTATTATAAAATGCCATTCAAAACAGTGCATTAAGCCTTATTTTAAGCCAATAACATCTAACATAGCAGAAAAACAAATTGATACATTTACAAAAATGCATCGTACTGTAAAAACAACAGTGGAAAGAACTATCAAGAAACATCACAGGTTTTATGAGCCAAACTTTGTTCCTCAGCTAGAGGTTCAAATCCATGACAAATGTTGAGCTTTCAATGTGAGTCAGTTTCACCTTTGATCATCAATCACATGACCGTAATGTTTTCTACAGCGAGAGTGAAAAACACAAGGGAAACATGTTAGAAGCGAATATTTTTAAGTATGGGCTTTATTTATTTTTCTTTCCACCCACTTGCACTTTGTAACAAATGTGTGAATAGGGAAAGAGAATCAAGCAAAAACATCTTTGTGGTCACAGGCTTTTACAAACACGGTTTCTGTCTACTCCAGAGAAACCGTTTTGACTCCTGCTACATGATAACGGTGGAGGTGACGTCAGAGGACCTGGACATGACTGAGCTCTGCCTGCATGAGCTGTTTGACAAATCTCTGGTGGAGGTGTGTTGGAAGTTCCCAGGAACCCAGTTCCTCAGCAGCTGCGTGGCGCGTCTCTTAAACTTCTGTCCGACAAAGGCGTATATGATCGGGTTCAGGCAGCAGTGAGTGTAGGCAATGGCCTCGGTCACTATCAGGGACAGGTTTAAATTTGTATCAAAGGTGCCGTGGGTTAGCAATTGGCATGTGAACTGCAGATACTGCAAGACAAGGACGATGTTATATGGAGCCCAGAATAGGAAAAAGGCCACCACGATAGAGATGATCAGTTTCAAAACGCGGTGCTTCTTGGCGCTCCTCATGTTCACCAACGTGGGGATGATCCTGGAGTAGCAAACCACCATCACCAGCAAGGGAATCCCGAGGCCCAGTATGTTTTTTGTGAGGATTTCGTAAACATCCCATCCGCCTCCTCGGTCGTAGTAACACGCCTGCGTGTGGTTGCCGTCCATGCCCGAGGGGAAGATAAAGGCCGGCAGCGAAACACAGATGCTCGTCAGCCAAACCAGCCCGCTGAGGACCATGCCGGCCCTCAGAGTGCGGTGCTTGGCCACCCTGTGGGCGTGCATGATGACCACGTAGCGGTCCAGTGTCATGACAACCATGAAGAAGGTGCTGCTGAAGAAGCCGGTGAAGTGGCAGGTGGAGAGGAAACGGCACATGAAGCTGCCGAATGGCCAGTAACCCACCACAGATAAGTGGGCGTAGAAAGGCAGCGTGAACAGAAAAAGGAGGTCAGAGAGCGCCAGGTTGCACAGGCAGATGTCTGTCAACTTGGTCTGGTTCCGGTGTTTCACTAGGACGCACACCACAATGCCATTACCTAGAGATGAGAGAGAGCGAGAGAGAGCGAGAGAGAGCGAGAGAGAGAGAGAGAGAAATCAAACAGCAAACAACACAACAACACATCAATGCCCCATTCAAAAAATAAAATCACTTTCTCTCTCTCTATACCACACACACACACACAGGCAAACACACACACACACACACCGGCACATACCTACAAAGCCCACGATGAAGACCAAACTATAGAGAGTGGGCAGAAACACCTTCCCAAATTCAATCAAGTCCACAGTGCAAGGAGAGTAGCTTGTAGAATTGTAATCATAGTAGGCCTCATAATCTGGTGGGATGTGGGTGCTATTATCTGCAGAGAGAGACTTTTTAGGTGACGTCCACATCCACAACATAGATAACCATATTATGGGAAAGTTAATTACATTTAATGTACATTTTTATATAATGAGCACTACAAAAGAAGTACAATTTAGTATAGTGGGTTAACCACTGTGTAACGACAAATATCTTAGCGAAATTCAAATGAAAAAAAATATAAAATGTAAAATTAACCACATCTACCTGAACCTAAAACTTTGCATGGATTGTTGGACTGACAAAGTATTATAGTAACAGTTCATTGATAATGAATTAGTTATGCCACCTTCTGGCCTTCACAGGTAACTCCACTGTTAGAAATAGTCACCCCTACACAATGATCTAAAAGAGGTAGACCTTTAATTTTGGGCTTTTAATAAAAAAAAGATTACTTATGAGGTACAAATACTGTTTTGAATGAATTTATGTCAATGAAGACAAGAACTTGAACTACACAAAACAGAATGTACATAATTATGGGTTATGTTTTTGATACAGACATTATTGCAATACTTTCTTACAAGGCACTGCCATGACTGATCAATCCAAAATAATTTACAAAATAAATGTTGAAGCATACTGTATTTGAAAGTCATTTAAATAAAAAATAGATATAAAATCAATAAAAATGTGTTCGTCCCCAAGCATCACACACCTTTTCTCTCGTCATGTCTACAGAACACAGAGCTATTCTAATGTTGATATAGTTGATAAAAGTGCATTCACCTGACATGGTGAGGTTTCAGTGTCTCCTTTCCCAGGTTATCAGTGGCCGCACATCAGAGCTACTTTTCTTGTCTCTCGTTTTGTATCTGATGCACTCAAATGTATAGTGATGAGGTAGCTTTGAGCTCGAGATTCATCCCTCCCTCCCTCGTTTCCTGTTGGTGTGACTTTCAGATCTTTATCAGGGGCTCATTTGATCACAAACATGTGATAAACCAGTCAAGCATGTTCAGTGTTTACCCACAGACTTACATTTTATTCAATTTCATTATATTACATATCAGTGTGATGATATGTTTTGTTTGTTATGGTGTTACGACAAATATCTTAGCAAAATTCAAATGAAAATAAATATGAAATGTAAAATTAACCACATCTACCTGAACCTAAAACTTTGCATGGATTGTTGGACTGACAAAGTATTATAGTAACAGTTCATTTATAATGAATCAGTTACGCCACCTTCTAACATTTCTTTGTCATTAGATGCTGATGTTGGATGCCCTCTGCATTTCATTGGTTTTGTACCTGTACTCTGCATAGTGACAATGAAGTTCATCGAATTTCATCTTTTGTATTCTGAGTTATCCCACGTTGAATTTACAGTAAATTGTGGGTGGTCTTTGAGTGACACCTAGTGGGTGAATAGGATATTTCACTTGGCAAACCTTCACAAAGCATGCCGGGCGAAATGTTGGAATTCTCATTATGGAATTCCAATTAGACATTATGCATGAGATTTGTTTAACCGTATCGCGCAGCAACTACAAAAAGAGCATTGTCATACTACTACCCCTGCAAAGACTACTACTAATAGTACACTACTGCTTTCTACTATTATAACCACGACTATTCCTACCACTACAGTTGCTACTACTACTACTTCTACCACCACCACTAGTATTAATTAATAACAGCAATGATGATGATTTTAATTCTGACGACAGTGTTTGTGTTGATCGTTGTGTGTTTTGGGGCCGTCGCTCTCCAGCTGACGCTCCCGTAGGATGATTGACGTGAGATCTTCTGACGGAGGCGGGACATAGCTAAACTGCGTGGAGTTAGAAAGACGCAGCTGAAAACACAGGAAGCCGCGAGGCACCGCCTTCAGAATAAAAGCGTGACGGAGGCGGTCGGCACGCTGTTTTTCCACAGGCGATGTATGAACGTGCGGGGAAAACTGTGGATAACAAATGAGTGCGGTGGCTGAACTATCCAATAGCTTTTACACCACACCACACACGCATAATACAATGGCGTATCATGAACGGAACGTGAGGGATAGGAAAAGACCAGACAAATAGTCCTCTGGCCAATTATTATTATTTTTTTTGAATGTTATTTCGAAACGCTGCAAAGGATGTGGTAACGTCATTAACACGGACGACTTGAGGACTCAGATGAGATGCGAATCAGCCGGTGGGGATGTGCAGATTACATGAGGTTGATTTCAGAAGTGAGTGTCTCCGTGAGAGAGGCTGGTGTGTGTTTTTGTATGAGTGAAGTGTGACACGGTGGTGCACAGACGCAGCTTCACACTTTGCGCTCTTTGTGCCCCGGCTGGGAGCGCACTGTCACACTCACTGCACCTCCCGAAGGACACGCAAACTTTTCCTTTCCTCCGTCGAATACGCGCAGCTTCTCTGCTGGAAAAGTGGGGGGAACTCATTTTAAAGCCAACCTTAAATTGTGACGCGCTACGCCGCGGGTGACACGAGTCATGGAAATCCGTCGAGATTAAGAAACGGCGTTTGTTTATTTATTTGTTCAACTATATTTGGAGCTCGAGCCCCGCTATCATCAGGAGACTGAAATCACTGCGATGACTGAACCGTCCAAACCACCTGTGGGGTAAGTCCCTCTGAAATAAACCACAAATGAATGACACGACTTCAATGTTCATATTCGGTCTCTGAGCGCTTTACTTTATTTCTAAAGAACTTCCCTGGTCATTTTGATTAACCCTTTGCTGGGAAATAAACCTGCTGAGCTACGCATAAACTAAACTGTATGTTGAGGTCATGTCGCGTGTATTGCCTCTGTGCCATGTCTAGTGTGCACATTTATGTCTCTATCACATTGTGCAGTTCATGGCAAAAGACCTTCTCAGCACTCTGACTATTCTGTTTCAGTGCACATGATTTCACTGTGATACGTTTCCAGAACAGGAGGGGCACAGCACGTAGATAGTGCTGTGGTTGTGCGTTGACATCCCGTGAAAACGCGTTGTGGACAGTAGGGAAGCAGCCGAACGATTGATCGGCCTCCACTGAGCAGCAGTGTTATGATTGACGCACCGTGTTGAATGCGTGTGCCCGTAGTGACAACAGAGACGGTTCCAGCAGACCGTTGACCTACGGTCACGTTGGCACGCGCAGGCGAAGCTCTGGGGCAAAGCAGGAATGCAACCGTGGTTGGTTACCAGAGAGAAACTGGCACGTGAGCTTTTGCAGGTGGATCCACAACAGCAACAGCCGTGGGTGCTGCCCACGCTGTGTCTGTGATGTCCTGGGTGGGGCCGCTCGATGGACTTTGCCTCTCCTCCGTGTTTATATCTCATCAGCTGGAACCTCATGAAGGCCTATATTTTGCCATGTCACATTGTTTTGTTATGTCATGTAGGTAATATGTGACTTTAGAAGACGGTACATAAGAAGTCTAAAATGAAAATAGATGGCTGCAATGCATGTAGCATCTTAAGTTTCAGGGCCCCGGCTGCTGGCTCACTGCCCCCCCCCTGTTCTTTCTGCTAAGTCAAATCCAAATGGGAAATAAAGTCACCCCACAGTACACACCAAAATGTATCCACAGTGTCAGAGGATATCAACCTTCCAAAAGTTGCGGTGTTTGTAGAAGTGAAGGGGTTTTCTCTCCTGAATGAGGTTTAGGTAGTTTGCATTTGGTCAAAATAAATGTGTGTTGTGCAGTCTAATCTCATCACTTTTCCTAACTCCAAAAAAAGAAGCACTATAGCCCTTAGTGATCTCCGTTTTTAATCGTATCCGATCTCGGTAGACAAAATTAAGTTTTGCCTAGTTTAACTAATGTTTTGAACTGTACTTTCACATATTACTATACAGTATAATATAGTAAAATGATATGCTATGTGGTTGTAGCTGTACAAGAAAGTTTAATGCTGCTGACTTCATCAGTTCTGATTTCCGCTTTTCAGTAATTGTCCAAGGATATGTGTCTGTCTGCTTACGCCCTCTAACTATCATGCGTTAGCAGTTCAGGAACCTTTGAACTACTCCACCCGTACTTAAGGTAAGGTGAGTAGTTAAAGGCTCAACAGCGGTGCAGTGCAGGAACACAGTTCGGTGGTAGCACGAGTCAGGTGTGAGTTCAGAAGAGCGAAGACGAATAAAGGCTCCAAGTATATGATCTTTTGATGCGGGTACTCTTAAACATGGTTAGTTCAGAGACTGGAATGCCCTTTGGCCAAATTGCCTAGTAGACTGGTCCCAGAGGGAGCTGGCAGTGGGCCTCCTTCCCTTTAGATCTGGTCACCGTGCGACTCCTCTGTCCATATAAATTACCAAGACAACTCGCTTTGTGGTGCGATCTCTCTTACGTCATCACAAAGGGAGTATCTCATTAACCACGTAGCCCTGTCCTAATGAAACACCGCTCGTGAAAGTACATTAACACACACAGACAAAAAAAAGCATGCGTGCGCACGCACGCTCGCACACACACACACACACATCACCAACAACATAATCCACATAATCTGAGCTGTGTGTGTGTGTGTGTGTGTGTGTCAAGCCTGCGTGTGTATTTAAAGAGAGGTACAATCGTGGCTGGGATGAAGCCTTACCCCTGAGAGTTGTCTGTAATTAAGTTGGACAAAAGGCAACTTCCTTCCCTCCCACAGACTAAATGAACACAGACTTCTTACAGGGCACTGTTATTCGGGCCCAAAATATGGCCTATATATATTTGTTTCACATGGATTGACTCTGTATGGGTTTGTTGTGAGTTGGAGTACATTCATTATAGTTATTTTGGAGTCATTTTAGAAGTCTGGATACACAACACTCGTAATTAGTACTCTGGTTTTACCTATATCCTGAACCTGCTGTGTTTATGTGCGTCCATACGCGCTTGCGTGTGTGTTCGAATCCAGAAGTCTGATTAATGTGGTTTGTTATATGTCCCATCTGCTCTCATATAAGCAATAAGGAAGCTACTGACTAGTACAAATAAGTGGTGAAACCATACGTTTAGAGCATTCCTCAAGAACAGCTTGTGATTTCACAGGGCTGTCGAGGTTTAATAGACACTGTCTTTTCTGGAGACGCAATAATGCGTGACGTCAAAACCTTGCAAGTTTTACTTCGCCCTTATGTTTCAGTCCGCTGTGGGGACCAACCGCCCCCACACCCACTTTGATGAACACATTTGCTTGCCATTTCTCACCTCACAGGCTTTGTGTGTTTCCCTTTTCTTTTTTTTCTTTTTTTTTTTTTTCCGAGATTTTGGGTGTAAGTGCTGAGGATAGAATCTGCCTCACACATTTTCATTTTAAGGGCATCTGTTTGCTCGCGTTGGCCTTGTCTCCGTCCAGTGCTAACACACGCCTAAAAGAAGACAGCGTTGACAGATTTTACGTTACACTGTCCGTTTATCCTCCGCACACACCCAGGGATAATTTCTGGCAAACCCACTGGTGTCCGGCCTGTGTGTGCATGAGCACTGTGTACAGGAGGGGGGGTGGGGGGGGGGGGGGTAAATGCTCATTAGCTTGAAGCTGCACCCACTGGACTGAAATGTCAGCCCCATTCTTTGCGTAGTATCTGCCATGTGTGTCTTCTTAAAATACCCCGAGATAGACTAGGTATTGTAAGACAACGTTATCCCTGAGTGCTGTGTTTCTTTATTTCCTCGGCTAAGTTCTCGAATGATGACAGGATTTTAGGTGGCTGAAGACGCATCCTCCCCTAAACTACACACCATTGCAGAAAATCTCCTCTATTTAGAAGCTGAAGGTTGGTGTGGTTGACCACCAGCTCAGCACTGCTGACTGAGGGAGTTCCCTCTCATTCTCCCTTATGGAAATATTCTTTAAGCATAGAGCAACGTGATTTAGTCTATGCGGTCACATCTGGATATGTATGGTTATTTCTTTTTATGATGGGTTAAATTTAACCTCGCTGAAATTTGAGAGAGGAGAGAGGGTTTGAGGCCGTGTGTCGTTGGCGGGGAGACGGTGTATTCGGTGATGTGCGCATCCATTTCACACACTGTCCCGTTTTAAATAGAGAGGGTGTGGATGCGTTGCTTCCACACAAGCAAACTTGAACAGTGACTGAGCATATAAGGTTGAAGTGTAATATTTGCCACATTTATGTATTTTAAAAGGGGTACGTGAATATAGCAAAAGATGAATGAAGCCAGTACTGAGGTTGGATTGTTTTGCTTTTTTTTTTACTTTACTTTATTACAAGGCCCGACAGAGTGTGTATTTAGTGGTTCCCTGGTCCAGTGCACAATCTAAGCAGCACACTCTGTTTGCTCCAAAACCATCGGATGATACATGGGAAAAATGTGCGTGCATCTCGACTCTCTATTTGCCCGAGTGGGGAAAGTTTTTTTTTAAAAAGCACTGGCCGGCACCTTTACCAACAAACTGGTGCATGGGTCAAGAATCTACAGTAGACTTTGTCCGCCTGTATCGCAGCTGTCAGATTTATTTCTGGAACCTTGCTCTCATAAGTTAGTCACCGCGGCATGTGGGTTTGTCACGGAGGAAGACAGACGGACTGTACGCGAGTGGGCACAGAGGAGATACACTCCTATCCAACCGACGTGCCGTAGCAGCGATACCATTCGATAAAGGCGGAGGTGGTGGAGGGTGCACTTTCTCATGCACATGTTGAACACATTTCCACCACTTAACATAGCTGCCAGTTTCCGTCTCGATCAGGGAGAAAATATTTGCTATCCATTCTGATCCAACGTGTCAGTATTTTAGCAACCGGTGTGAGTGTTGCACATTAGTAGCACATGCAGTTTTAGAAGTAACTGCAAAGTAGCTTATTCTCTATTCTAAAAGAATAAACCCGAGACATTATTAAATTGTAAAAAACAATCTAATGTACCAATGCTGTTTTGTAATTATGTATTTTTTCCATTAAACAAACACACCCCTCAATAATTCTGTACTTTGTATTGTTTTTCAAAATCATCTTCCCTGAATGGGAGCTGCATACTGTGCCTGTCTGCAAAAACAAAAAAAAACAGTTATCTGTAATCTAAGTGTTTTTCTTCTTATCTCTCCAGCAGGAGCGCTCTCTAATTGAACACGCAGCTTAGGGAATAGAGAACAGACTAATTATTATTTCCTGCTGTTTTGCTTCTGCATTCCAGCTCTCCTTCCTTTCTTCTCTAATGTAGAACTCCTCCTGTCTACCCATTTCCATCGCCCATTCTTGGCACTCCATCCATTTGGAGTTTTTGTGAGGTTTTTGTGCCAACTGGTATTTCCATATCCCTCCCTTACGCTTACCGCTATTATCTAGCCTTCCCTTTGCCCCTCCATATTCCCTCTGTTTTGAGCCAGAGCGATTTGACTTACGCATGTATTCAAATTGTCTTTAATCCTTAACTCATCAACGACTGCACCGCTTCCGTCTTCGAAGTCGGTGCCCGGCGCATTTTCTTCAATAACGAGCCCTTTTAACATCATATATAAGTCTTTGATTGCTCTATTGGCGTCTTCAATTGTAGTGCACTGTTGTTTGCAAATTGCGACACTTTTGCGCTTGGGATCGTTTAAGTAGTATTGATTTCAAGATTAGCAACAGAGCTGGAGTATCATTGTCGGCTTGCTGCATCGCCATAAGTGGAGGTTTTACAAATAATAAAACAATATTATTTTATAAATAAATGTGACTTGACTCGAAACATTTTTTTTGGCTTGGGTCTGCAGAAGTTTGTTGCGAAATCTGGTCAAATATGGGAAGCTGGATTTTCTTTTTTCAATATGCGCAGACTGTGGGCCGAGTCTGCCTTTCTATTATTCTTGTCCTGGAACATATCATATTTGTAACTGCTCACACTGTGCCTCTGTGTCACTGGTCACAAGTTGACGCACAATGACTACACGTGGAAGCAGACGACAGGAGAGAGGGAGGGTAGGGTGGAGTGCTGTTACAATAAGTGGATTTCTCTCCTTTAAGCAGGTGTGAAACGGATACTCTCGTATCATCGGTCGCTGACTCAACCTGAGGTCACGGCAATATATTCTGATAATAAAAACCCTTAAACTTAACTGTAATGCGTGCAAGCAACATAATTGATCCCAACGAGCAACAATTCATTCAACACCTGAGGTGTGCTGTTGTCCTTTTATCTCCCGTGGGTGATTGTGTTACTGTTACTCACAGATGGTGCAGAGCTCTAACCCGCTCGCATTAGAGAAACTACCAGGTTTCGCCACCAACATTTTCAAATGGTACCCAAAATCGCACATGAAACAGAGACACAAACTGATACCTACCATCTCCAAACTATCAGTCATTTAAAACTTAAAAACTACATGGAAAAGGCAGAGATTCAGACATGACCAAATCTGCACTCGGTTAGTCGGAGGATAAGGTGGGCCACCTCTGTTGTGGCGTTATCCATGAGGTGCTTGAGCGGTGTCGCAGAAGAGTGAGGTTGGTTTCTACATGGCTGGTAACATGAGCATCAAGGCATACGCTGACTTAGGCAGTTGTTTGCCAAGCAACTGCAAACAAATGCCTTACTGGACGCCTGCACCCCCAATATCATAATAACAATATCAAAACTGATAATCTGTCGGTCTTGTCCTTGTGTCCACATCCACAATCATTTCTGTTTCTCTCTCTCTCTCTCTCTCTCACTCACTCTATCTGTGGGTCACTCGCCCTTTTTGTGCATGAATGCAAAATCCACAGCTGCTACTAAACAGAGGTCTGCACTCTCCCTCGCAGTCAAGTGGTGTAAATATAGGTTACCATGGGGACACCATGACACCCAAGAGGCATGCTGGTGAGGTAGGAGGGTAGAGTGTGTGTTTGTGCGCGTGCATGCGTGTGTTGAGAGTTTGAGGGGAGTGGCCAAGGGTCCGGGATGTGTATCATTCAGGCTTTGTCCCATACACAGCAGGAGGGCAAAATTCAAGTGTGCACAGAGATAATCAAGCTTTAGTTCTAATTATATACGTGTGAGTACTTACAGTACATGTAAGTGGCTGAGTGAGCTTTTGAAGTGGATCTCACTTTTTTGGTGTTTGGACTATTCGTTAGCTATATATTTAAAATATTTTTGCACTCGTCCACGTGACAGATTGGAGTTTTGTTTTTGCAGTAATACTTCACTTCACTTTTGCAGTGATTTGTTCAAGGATGCATGAGATCAAGGTTTCCACCACCTGGTGCAAGCAAACCATCAGCCCAGTGTTTGGTAGCACTTCTTGAGAACACAATTGTGTTTTAAAAAATTAAAATCATCTGATACAGGTATATCGGATGCTCATTTGAGTGTTTTAGGACCACACTAACTCCAACAAATGCTTTCCACTTTGCATAGTGGATATATTTTATCCCAGGTAGCCTGCATCTGACAGACACGGCCAATGTTGGTAATAGCGTGGCCTGTGTGTGTGTGTGTGTGTGTGTGTGTGTGTGTTTGTGTGTGTGTGTGTGTGTGTGGTTTGGTTGATGGATCCTTTTAATTGTCAAAGGTAAGGTCATGCTGGGCAATTCAAATCTTTTCTCACACAGGTTATTTCAAATAAATGGGTGACATTTATTTATTTATTTTACATCAATTCATTAAATGCCAAAAGCTTCAGTTTCATCCAATGTGTATATTCTCAGAAAGCACAACGTGTGTGTGATGATGATGATGAATGTAGGTCGTTATTTTTTGGCCAATTAATCTGCTCCATTCCCAGCTGGCTGTGTTCATTAGAGGATAGTAACTCATTGTTTTTAGGGATCCCATTGTATCACTCTGTAGGGATGTCTCTTACTGAGGACACTGTCTGCCTGACGGTCTATGAAACGGTTGTGTCTCTGATTTACTGACCCCGTCAATGTTTTTAGCTCTGTCTACTGCCTTAAATCGCGTGCCGACAATCACAAGACACGTTGTCATTCAGATTGAGTCAGTTGGTCTCCGTTTCTCTCTTGTTGCCAATTAGTAACAACAAAAACAAGCAATCAATAGCGGACTGACGGTGGAAGCTATAAGTTAAAGCTATCCAAAAAGTCTAAAACAGGCCCCTTGTGAAAGGTGTATTGGTGTATTATTGATGGTCCTGAAGGAGCACTATTCAGAGAAAAAAACACATGTTATGTTCATTTTCCAAAGTGGGGACTTTATATGCCGTGTATCCATGGCTGGGATTAATACGGTCCTTTTCCTGTTTGTTTTAGTCTGTGTTCCGAATATCAATCAAATATAACCTACCTTATAACACAATATGTCTCAACTATTATGTTGCTTTGTACCTTATTGGAAAAAAAAAAGTACACAGTAAACAGTCATTTGACTGTGACCTAAATGCAATGCCATTATCTTATTTTCATACAGATTAGATCTGCGTCATTTGCATTTAGAC